>JAWZSL010000041.1:2962500-3325000 GCA_034769285.1 Lutjanus argentimaculatus | reverse complement strand
TATAGTTTAATGCACTACTACACTTTCTAGTCTGGCTCAATGTTCCGCCCACAGCACTATCTGATTGGTTAGAAGTCACAAGTAATAGCCAATCAACACAAATGCACTGTGTCACAGACTGACAGACAGATTTGCACCAGTGAGCAGAGGAGGAACTGCGCAGAAGATAAAACAGCAGCTATCTCCAAAGTGATCTGTTTCTATGACGACAGCATGGTTTCACCACTGAAAATGCCTAAAATGTCGGATAGCGTGATGATGTGACGGCTTTTAAATTGGTCGCTCTTCCTTCCTGCCTCACAGAGACACGCTGCAGAAAAAAAAAAACCAGAACGCACATCTGTCTTGTGTTTTCACTGGAACTCTGCGTCAGGATTTCGGGTATTATTACTTTAAAAAGTAACAGCGACAGTAACATGTTTTCATTTTCCTATTCTTGCCTTTTTCACTGTGTTGTTTTTTATACACCTAATTGTCTTTTTTTCTTTAAAAATCTGCTGACTTTTCAACGTGTCTGTTTTATTCTGCTGTCCTTGTGAAGAACTGGATTTTGAAAAGTCTGAATTACGATTATTGCTGTTATTCTCAATTTGAAGCTACAGCTACAGCTCCATTAGGCTCCATGTAAAGATGAGATTAAATAGATAGAAGCAACCTATTGTAAGATGTAGTTGTAGGTGTAGTAGACTGCTGCCAGCCTGCTGCCCACTAAAAAAACAAGAAGGCCAGATTAGCTTTACATGACAAAACAGTAGGAGTGCAAGAAGGATTAAACACCAGTGTTAGCTGGAGTGAAAGACTGATGGAAAAACCTCCAATGTGCTCATCCGCAACTGTGAGGGGGAGTGTGAAGGGGAAGCAAACAGGGTTTATTCTAATTTGAAGACATAATGTTTAGGAAATTTACATGGAGCACCACTTTGCACTCCTGCTGAGCATTTCAGAAATCATATCCTCAGTTTCTAGTTTGATCTCCTGCCTTCCAGGCAGCTATTGGATTCATTAATTTGACTATACTATGAAAACCTGCTAGAAATGTTAAACTTTCATATCTTTTATGGTTTTGTCAAAGTGATACTATATTTTCACTGTCTGCTTTTTATAGCCTACTGACAGGACTGGAGTCTAGAGGCTGCCTGGAGGAAAACCTATTTTAAAAAAAGCCATAAAAGTGCTTCTGTCAATAAAATCAGATAAAATGGATGCGTTTCATTGGATTAAAACATCCTAAATAAAGAAGCAATCAGTGTACATGAGTATAGGGCCACTTTTTTGGACAACTGGACAACCGTTGTCTTTTCCTAGTTTTAAAGGTTGATGCCCTTTTCTAAACTTCCCAGACTGTTCTAGCTGTTCTATTATTTGCCTTTACTTACTCTCTCTTATTGATCAAGAAATCTCTATTCATATCTTGTGAAATATAGTCATCCATACAATATTGTCACAGTATCAAGGTTTTTGGTCAAAAATATTGTGATTTTTACTCATTTTATAACCTTAGACACTTCCATTCCTTGGAGTAAACAATATGTAGTCACAATCAATAATTATCGATATCGACTGATATGATCACTATCGTGATAGTGACGAAAATGTTTTTCTAAGTCTGTAGAATCTAATATGTAGGACGGGACATCTCTGCCTCACAACATTCATTCATTTAAAAGTTTTTTGACTCACATTTTTCTGAAAATTGCAGAAAGCCATACTGCGATTTTGATTGAATTGGGATTAATTGTGCAGCCATGGTGTTTTTATTGTAGGGTGTTCCTGTTATGGTGTCCACAGGGGGTACTGTGCACACTGTGTGATCACTGTGCGATTAATCTGTCAATTATCTTCCTGATTAATGGATTATCAATCGATTAGTGGTTTGGTCCATAAAATGTCAGAAAGTGGTGAAAAATACTTTTCATTGTTTTCTAAAGCCTCAAACCTCTTGTTATGTTTAAAACACAAAGATATTCCATTTACTATCATACGAGGAGTAAAGAAACCAGAAAATATTCACATTTGAGAAGTTGAAATCAGTTATAGTTAAAATAACCATTGACAAAAAGTTATCTCATCTTCATCTCATAAATCGACACAGACATTAATGTGAAAATCTTATAAATCCTTAAATCGTTATTTGGACGGCTGCACTCAAGCCTATAAATCCAGTATTTCCAGAAAGCAGTGCTGCTCAATAATTTGCAACATTACCCACAATGACCTTAATGCAACCAGGAAATGGACACATCCTCAGTATAAATGATAGAGCAAAATCTCTCATGTTGTATGTCATCATATTGCAACTCTTCCTCCACTCTACTCTTCCTCCACCTGCACGGTACAGCTTACAGCTCCAGGCATAACTCAGCTCGCAGTCCTCCCTCGGCCCTAAAGAACAGCTCCTGTCCCGATCCATCATCCAGGTCAGACTGGAGAGGAGGGAGGATGATCATCAACATCGACAACACAAATCTGAGGTCACTTACTCAGTGCGAGCTCTGCAATCATACACAAATGATAAAAGAGAGACAAAGGCAGCAGACGGTGGAAGGCGACCCTTAATGTAATACCGAAGAGAGAAAGAAGTGTCACAAGCACTGCTTTGTAATTTATTAACTTTAAATAAGTTGATGAATTATACATTTTCCAGTTACTGCATGAGTGTGTTGCTTTCTGTGCACTCAAAAGGCACTGTGCTGCACAACTACAAATACTGATTGTGCCAAGGAACTAGTGTATATTGGGTTATAGTGAATGATCAGTACAGCTGTTTGAGTGTATGAGATCAAAACGCAGACTGTTCCCCCATTTCATCAGCCAGGATAAAACTTTATCATAAATTCTCAAATAAAAACAGGCATTCGAATACCGGTGAGGAGGGAGGAGGATTGGTAGAATTACTTTCACTAGAACAGCTAAAGGTGAAGCCACACCAGCATTTAAAGGGACAGTTGACTGTTCCTACATGAAATTGCCCACAACAAGTTCTGTGGATTATCTTGAATATGCGAGTCATGATTTCTGGAAAGAAACATTGGTGTTGAATTTTTCAAATGTATTTCTTGGTGCTTTGAGCACCACAAGCCAAGTGCCATTTAGTTTCATTATATTGGAGAGAGGGCAGACATCGCTACAGCTGATATCTCCAAAACTCTGCAACTCACACCAAAACTATCTACATGGATAAAAAGCACTACAGGCCAGGAGGAAAAAAAAAATCTATTTTTGATTTTGGGGTGAACTGTCCCTTGCACGGCCATTTGGTGAGGATGCTGGAATGAATTTCATTGAGCACTGACATCACTGCTGTGGAAAGTCACATGACTGTACACTGAATCTAATGAGACAACAGGTAAGGATGGAGGAAGTGGTAGGTTTGCTTCAGCAGCAGAATAAAACAGGAGCAGATCAGAAAACCTACCAAGATATAATAAATTATACTTTAAATAAAACAGCGGGGAGTATAAATAAAGTATGTATCTTATATAAGGCTGATTCAAAGGCTTCATTCTCACTGCAGGTGAGTTAGATAAAAAGAAGCAACAGTACATGACATAATTAACCATAATCAATATTTGGCACATAATAGGCTGTATAACAACTATTTTAAAGTTCCAAGAACAGAAAATGTCAAAGTGTAACACTTAAGTGCATTGTATTTTGTAGCGCTGCACAACATGGTAGAAAAAGGGTCATATTGCCATATTATTTTGACTGAAACTGTGTTTATGATATGCAATGTAATTAGTGGGAATGATCACTGAAAAAAAAGAAGTTAAATCATGAAAAGGTGATATTTTGGGGTCTGCACCAAACAAAGATGTTTTCTTACATCTAAAGAACAAGATTTGTCAGCCAGCACATCTCTGCAGCACTACACTACTTCATTAAAATGCTGTTTTGTCACACATTTTACCTTCATCAACAAAATGCAGCTCCTGTGGTTTGGATATTAGACTTAGGGCAGAACAACTAAACAATATATTTTATCAAAATCATGATATGGCTGAATGCAAAAAGGTGAAATGTGTCGACGTACCACTTTAAATTAAATATTGTTGTGGTGCAGAGATGTCCTGGCCTACAAATCTACAGACTTATGAAAACATCTCTGTTTGGTACAGAGCCCCACAACTATCACACCATAATCATTTGAATATTTTTGTCAGTGATTATAGGAAGAATTATGTTAAAATGTTCAATCCCTCTAATATCGTAAATCATATCTCATACCTACTTGGCCATGTTGTGATTCTGTTAATATTTTGAATAACTGTGCAGCCCAAATAGAAAATGACATAAAATAACCAAATATCACTCAATGACAACTGTCATAAACATTCATAAAGAAACTTCAAGAAAAAAGTGACTGTAACTAACTATACGTCTCATATAAATGTAGCTGAGTATATGGCTGAACAATTAATCAAAATTTTATCAAAATTGCAGTACGGCCTACTGCAATTTTCATATCGCCGAGAGGCAATATTTGTTAAAGGAAAAATGTGTTTCAAAATACCATTTTTCTGCTGTAGAGGTGTCCTGGCCTAAACATCAGACTCCTCAGACTTAAGAAGACATCTTTGTAGAACCATTTTCATTATATTCATTAACAGTTCATCTGTCAAATCATTTTTTCAATTAATCAATTAGTTGTTTGGGCCATAAAATGTCATAAACTGTCGAAAATTGTTGAGCGCAAGATTGTATCCTCAAATGTTTGTTTTGTTCACAGCCTAAAAATATTCAGTTTACTGTCAGAGAGGAGTAAAGAAACCAGAAAATATTCACATTTAAGAAGCTGAAATTAGAGAATTTGGACAATTTTCTTTAAAAAAAAAAAAAAAATCCAAACTGATTAATCGATTATTAAAAGAGTTCCCAACTGATTTAACAGTTAACACCTAATTAATTAACCAAATAATCACTGTAGCTCTACATTGTTTGGTAAAGATCGTTGCAAAAATCAGACCTTTAATATATTTTTCAATGAAAACCAGAATAATGACATAAATATTATCATACCTCTAATAACGGAAATCATATCACAATTGCAATATCAGTAAAAATAACTGCAATTAGATATTTTTTCTAAATCGTTCAACCCTAGTGGAGTAGACGTAAAAAAAAAGATAATATATGAAATGTAAATATCTAAGTAAAGTACAACTATCACAGAACTGTTCTTACGTATAGCACTTAAGTAAATTACTTTCCACCACTGATCAATACAATCAATCAAATTCCAGACTGTTATATTTAACATATTAGATACATTTATTTAGGAGACATGGTTTCTATTGATATTATTACTGTCATTGTGTTGTGAGATGTAAATCCTCTCTGTGTGTTCACACTCAGTACAAAGTGTTAATAGGATTTAGTTGTGACATCAGAGCTGAAAGCTTTGTTCTGTGATGCTGAGCTGCTTCATCACCAACAGTGTCTATTACACCACTTCTAGTGAACAAGTGCATCCTTCACACTCCATTAAAGACGGTTTTTAGTGGGCCTTACCTACTGAATGCTTTGATACACACAACAATACCGCCCTGGCATACGAGTGCTTAATATGCGGCTCATTGTCGATTTCATTCGCTAGTTTGTCCAACAACTCATTCAACATGAATTACAAGTCCATTATTTGCATTCCAGGGGAGGTTCACTGACTCTGTAATTACAGCTGTGTAGAAAACACTACATGTGCAGACACACACACACACACACACCTTACTGGCCCTACATTCAGTGACGCAGTCAGGCAGGCAGGCAGTATATAGTCAGGCTGAATTAGATAACTGCCTCACTGTGCCTGTGGAAAAGAACATCACACACTCAGCCGGCGTCATCCAGCACAAGCCCAACCTGGGAGCTCCATTAGCAGCAGGCTGCAGCAGGTGAAGTGGAAAACTGCCAATTATGTCGGGAAGAGACATTGAGCTCAGCCGCATAAAACTCACACTGACACTGTCATAAGCAGACACAGTGTATGCAGGCATGAGCGGACACATCTGTGTGAATATGCACACATAGCATTACAGGTTTTTTGGTATACATAGTAATTTCCTTTGAAAGGGCTGAATTAACAGCCATTCATGGATACTCTGGCTTAAGTAGATTTGGGTAGGTGTGATGCACCAAGCCGACCTTACACATAAATCCATTTACAACCATGGAGCCAGAGCTGTACCGGCTTTGGTTTTAGCTGTCAACAAAGGTTTTTAATGAACTCCAAACAAACCAGAAAACTAAACTGCATGATATTTAAACTGAGGATATTTCCCAGGGAAGAGCTAAAAGACAGCAGATGTTCAGAACAAAAGCTCCTGTCTCAGTTTGTCACAAACAAAACCCAGATTTTAAAAAAGTTGCTATTAGCACCCAGCACCCAGGTGTTGGCATTGAGACTGACACAAGTCTGTCACAATGCTATTTTGATTTGATTCAATTAATCAGTCCATTTAACACTTTCAATTACATTTATGTAACTGATGAAAAGAAACTATGTTCTGAATGTTCTGTGTTCTATTATGTTCTGAAAATTGCATGACTGAACACTTCCAGATATGTGACACAGACATACCACAGTAATTTCAAAATAAAGGTAACATAACAATGTTGATCCAAATTTTCATTTTGCATCGATCATTTTCAACAGTTGAACATTGAATCGATCCACATCAATGTATCATTACACCCCTAGTAACTCTGAATTTGAGCATGATAGTGGTCACTAGGGCTGCAACAATTCATCGAATATTAAATTAATCGCCAACTATATTGATGGTCGATCAGTTTCAGTAACTTTTTAAGAAAAAATCTTAAATGTGAATATATATTTTTTACTCCTCTAGGGAATAAACTGAGTATCTTTGGGTTGTGGGCAAAACAAGACATTGAGGACGTCATCTTGGGCTCTGGGAAACACTGATCGTCATTTTAGAGACCAAACAGCTAATTGATTCATCGATAATACAATTATTATCAACAATGAGTAATCAACAATGAAAATTACTGTTAGTTGCAGCCCTAGTGGCTACTTGTTAGAATTCAATTCAGTTACTGGGGTGAAATAGAAACTACATTTTGTGGAATTCACTGTAGAAATCTGAAAAAGTAAAGTAAAAGTAAGACTATACACAGAATGATGACTTTCTGATGATGGAATTACAATCAAACTGCACTGGTAACACACTGCCAGAGCATCCCAGACCTTCAGATTTCCCAGAAAGCCTCACCACCACAGAATGAGATGTGGGAAAGACAGCATCAGCAGCACCCATATGAACATCCTGTGCCTTGAAGTCAGTCCAGCGAGGTGAAAGATGAGTGCAACCAAGCAAAGAGCTTCTTCCCTTCTTTAATTCATGATCTTACAGTAAAAAGACACTGAGCATTGGGATAATGTCTCTGAAGGATTCTGCTACAGGTCTGGTGTGGTCAATGTGGTCATCTCCAGGTACAGGTAGGTTTGAGAAGTGGACAAAATAATGTGGTAGAGGTGAGAACAAATACACTGTTTAAGCAAACAATAGGCTACTATTTACTGCTTTGCTGTGCATTACTAGGAAATCGTTTTTTTTGTATTTCTTTTGTATTAAGCTGATATTTTAACTTGTTGTGTTTGCCTCATACGCCATCATTTCCAGCATATTCTCTGTGAACAGATGACATTCGGGACCTATTTGTTGAGGAGCAGCAGTTGCAGATGACAAGTGATGCACAGTCAGTGCACCCAGCTATGGCTTTAGTGACAGCTTGTAACTATTTCTAAAACTCCAAACAGTTGTTTTAAATTGCCTGCTTTCGTACAAATTAAGCAAGATACAACATGTTCATTAATGAGGTTTAGCTGTATTATTAGGTGTATTTTTGAACATTGAACAGAGTCAGACTAGCTGTTTCTTCCTTCCTGTCTTCACGCTAAGTAGGGCTGCACAATTAATTGTAATCGAATCAATATGGCCAAGTGCAATATCCAAGTCACGGAACCAAATCACAATTTTTTTTAAGAAGGAAAAATGTGTGAGAAAACAGCTTTATAATGCGTGCACATTGCTGCACAGATGGCCTGGCCTGAAAATCCTGTTCTCCTGATGTCAGTTTGGTTCAGACCCCAACAAACGTCACATTATCAGATTTTAATAGTTTTTTTTTCCAGTAAAAATGAAAATTGTAATGCTAAAATGATCATTCCCACTAATATATTGCAATTTCAACCAAATAATCACAATATGACTTTTTTACCATATCATGCAGCCCTAATGTAAGTTAGGCTAACAATGTCCTGACTTCTGATATCAATCTTTTCATCTCACTTTAAGACAGAAAGCCAAAGTCAAACTGAAGTGAACTACTGACCTCCAGGACATAGGTCCAGTGACAGTCCAGCACTGACAACAAGTGGAAGTGAGATTTTGGGAGTGTGACTTCCTGTAATCATGCAACGTGACTAAAAGATCTCAAGCGTAGGAACATCAGCTTAGAAAATGAATATTGTGACTGTTTCCACTTGGATGCATTCCTTGTGATGCACTTCAGCATATCCTCCACCCATTTCTTTTGTATAAGTTATAATACCTGAAATCTCAATGCAGAGTTGCAGTGAAAAGACAGGACAGATGCTGCTGTGTGCAGCACATCGCTGCGAAGAGCGACTGATTTAAAAGCCGTCACATCGTCTTGAGTGAAATCCAGACCATGACTTTTTTCACAAGACTGTGATGTTTATTGAAACTTTGGTGATATCAGCGGTCTTAACTTCTACACAGCTCCTCTCTGCTACAGAGCGTAGTTGTGTATTATACTGTGCAGTGTATAATGATCTAACACAGTGGTTCCCAAACTGGGGGGCGGGCCCCCCTGGGGGGGCGCGGAGCCACTGCAAGGGGGGCGCGAAAGACCAGGGGAGAAAAAAAGAGTGAAACAAAGCTGAATGAAAATGATCTATGTAGGGGGAATAAACAAATGATTTGCTGTTTCTATCCAACTGACCTTTATTTTGCTAAAATTTAACTTTTGAATTCTTTTTTTAATCAGTTCCATCCCCAATTATGGTTTACAATTGATTTAAAATTTTGTGGTGGGGGGCTTGAACTTTTGTTGGCTTCCGAAAGGGGGGCATACTGGAAAAAGTTTGGGAATCACTGATCTAACATATGTATAGTATATACATAGAACAGTACTGTATAAGTTTGAAGTTTTTAAATATTATTAGCATTATCATTACTATTATCATTGTTATTACATTACATAACTATGGTGATAATTACAGACAGACAGAGATCAAAGCATTTTAAAATAATTTAACCCTAATCCCACCACTTTTTTCTTTTTTGCTGATCTGAAAAATGATCCGATCTGTGACTCAAAACTGTGATACGATCAATGGCAGAGTAAGCACATGGCTGACCACAGAAAAGGAAAGTGTTTAGGTCAACATTCTGTAATCCACCTCCATCTAAAGTACAAAGGACACACTGTGGAGAGTAATGTACAGAAATGGAGAAGAGTATCTACACACGTCCAACTGGACCAACCACCCCTGAACAGAGGAGGAGGCCTGACAAACCTCTTATCTAGAGCTGCAATTAATTAATCGATTATTAATCGATTATTAAATTAACCGCCAACTATTTTGATAATCAATTAATTGTTTTGAGTCACTTTTTCATAAAAATAGAAATAAAACAAAAGTAAAAATGAGAGTAAACTTAATACCTTTGTGTTTTGGACATAAAGACATTTGAGGATGTCATCTTGGGCTTTGGAAAACAGTGATCAGCATTTTTCACCATTTTCTCGATTAACTGAGAAAATAATCAACAGATTAATCAATGAAAAATCATTAGTTACATCCCTACTCTTATCATCTGCTTGCAGACTTCCTAAACATCATTGTCAAAGGTAATGTTACATAATAAGTAAATGTAAATGTAGGAAATTGTACACTTCTTATGACAGCTAGCATTCAAGTGTGCGCATACTGTAGGGAGACATGACCGCAGCAATGGCAGCTTGTTGTTCCGGTTCCTCCCCCCGATTCATGGGCTTAATAATTTTCAGTCATTTATCATGTGTTATGTATTTGATATAACATCTGCAAACCTAGTGAATAACATAGCATATCATTGTTATTTCCAGAATGGCCAGTGACTTGGCTTGCTATTAAACACATCAGTAGAGTGTAGCTGTAGCTGACTTGTATTCTATCAGAGAACCACTGGATTTTAAAATAAAAGGCTTTTGTGTTCCCGTAACACCATACTGGCTTGTCTGGGAGTGCAAAGCAGATGTGTGAGTGTTTCTTCCTCTTCTAAAAAAATCTGTGAGACTAGATGCTAAAAAGACACGCTGCTGCCTCCAACAGTCGGTACCAACATTTCTGTACCAAACAAATCCTAAAAACTACCAGCAGGCAAACTGATAAGTGACAGAACATGAATACGATTATTGAAAAGATTTCCTAGATATTAGTGTGATGTGATACAATTCTTCAAATATTGTATAGCTCTGTGATAACACAGTTCTGTCATGCTCCTTACTTATTCTAAAGAATAACGTCTCTGTGTGTGTTGGTGGGTTGAACATTTTCACCCTCAGTCTCCATCAGTGAAGACTGAGTGAAATTTTTATTTGCACCCGGGGAAAAGATCCCCAGATCCAGCCTGATGTAGTGTTGTGATTTCAACAGAGCTCAACACTCAATGCTGCATTCTGCGTTCTCACTGACCCCGAAATTTCATATTCAATTGAATATTTATGACAGCACCATACTTGGACTTGGCTTGGTGCCCAGAAAATATCATCCTGGAGCAGCAGGGAGCAGAGGAGGGGGGTTTCTAGGGTTCAGACTCGGTGACAAATCAGATTAACAGCGCATTTGTTGCTTTGCTCTGACTGCACTTTTCTTTTATCCCCTGAATATTCTTCTGCCATTTGGTAGAGAGGGGACGAAAGAGTAAAGAAGGGACAATTTGAATACATGAAATGATGAGGGAAACCAAGCGGAAGGTGAGAAAGGTGAGCTCAATCAGAACTGAGAGACAGACGGCTGGAAGGACAGACAGTGACAAGAACTGGAGTAAATAATAATAATGGCACCAAGGCAGAAAGATATACAACCACTGTTTTCACACAGACAACTAAAGAAGGAGATGTAGATGTGATGCATTCCCCTTTGCACTGCACTAAAACTGTGCTAATTAAAGATCTGTATTAATCACAGTCGCACAACTTTCCAAGGCTCAAAAGAGAAAAGAAATGCACCGGGAGCTGCAAAATAGAAAGAGCCTGAGGCCCAAGCAACAGACCTTAGGCTGCTTATGAGGATTATGCTCTAACTAGGGGAAACATTTGGATATTAACAAACTATAAGAGCTCGCTCAGTATCAGCGTGCAGATCTCAGCCAGGCAACAGATGATGAAGCACCTACTGCAATGCCACCACAACTGCCAGACGCAACCAGCTAACATTTGCCGAGTTGTGACTAAATTTGTTTGGATAGCATGGTGTACTGAAGAAGTTTAAGAAGAAGCTATCATCAGTGCTATTATCCTGTAATTTCCCAATACTGGTATACTGATATTTCTCGAGGCTAGCACTTAGCTGGCTCTATTTGTTTTAAGGGCTGGTGGGTTGAGTGACCGACTCGTATGCTCGGTGCCCTATCCAGCATTTTTTGCAGTACCAGGGGCACTTCTGGTACTGATATATGTTCAGAACAACTCTACCTGTGGAAAATGATTGGACTGATGTAGTATTTGGGGACCGTTGTGTTTGTTCATTGTGTCCATCATTTTATCTGTTTTATGTTTGGGCCCCTTCCTAAAAGCTTTAGGCAGCTTATTTTGGGGTGAACCTTTCACGCATCTTTGTTTTGTGGTGTATTTGTTGAATTGCGTGTACATTATTTTTGATGTGTGAATAAATCATTTGAATTGAATTGAACTAAGTTTTCTTAACTGGATGAATGCAAGTTTTTTTTAATAAAGTGTTTTTGTATAGTATAGTCTCGCATCCTGGGTTCACTAATATGTACAAACTTAGAGAAACTAGAACATTTTGTGATTTATTAAAAACATTACAAGCAATCAGGCAGTTTTACAACAATATAATAGATAAAGAAATTCTAAATAATTGACCCTTGATGTTGTCTATTCATAGATCAGAGCCTGGATGTTCCGGTGGAATTTGTGGCTATTCAGAAGGTTCATGTCTTGGCACAGAGCTGTTTAGATCACTCCCAATAAGTGAATTTAATTCCAACAAAGTGATCACTATCATGTTCAACTTAGGGCTGCAACTCATTTTATTTTCATCATCAATTAATCTGTTGATTATTTTCTATATTGATCAGTTAGTTGTTTGGTCTATAAAATATCAGAATTGCACATTTTTTCCTTAGGAAAGTACTCACACTGATTGGATTATCAAAATAGTTGGGGATTAATTTAATAATCAGTTAATAATCAATTAATCATTGCGGGTCTTGTTCAATTCCTCATGTTTATGAAAAAACAAATTTGATGAGAACTGTCAGGTTACAGTCGACTTTGTCGTTAAGTCTGCATCTCTCAATGCACATTTTATGTTTTTAGCGGATTTTGACCACTCCAATATGGTGGTCGTGCAGACGCACAGTGGCAACATCCACCAGCGGTCAATGAGGCACAATCAAGATGGCGTGAAGATATCAAAAAACAGGGATTTATTCATCTGGTATTGCGCGTAGCTTTAGTAGATGACAGTGTGCTCCGATTTAAGATAAAACAAAACTTTTCTATGGATGTCAGTTTTTGATCCACGACAAAGGCTTAAATGTTTTCCAGACTTGATTAATTTAATTTAATTTAGCATTTGTTGATGACTTGCTGTCTTTCTAGATTCTGACATGACAGTCATCAAGAAAATGACTGAGTTAAATATCTGTCAAGACAGAGAATGAATAACTTCCACATCTAAACTAATACTACGTTACTTATTTACTATTTTTACTTTTACTACCTAATTTGATTCATGTTGTTCTGCTATAATCTATGACAAATGTTGGCTGTTGGTGTATTGAGCATTATTTATTAGGGTTAGGTTATCAGGGCTGCATCCAAAGGTTATTTTTCATCATCGATTAATCTGTCGCTTATTTTCTCGACTAACTGAATAGTTGTTTGGTCCATAAAATGTCCTATGAAAAATGAAAAAGGTTGATCAGTGTTTCCCAAAACCCAGCATGACATCCTCAAATGTCATTCTTAGCCCACAACCCAAATATATTCAGTTTACTGTTATGAAGGACTAAAGAAAACAGAAAATATTCACCTTTATGCAACTGAAACCAGAGAATTTTGAGTTTTTTCTTAAAAAATTACTCAAGTTAATTAATCAAGTATCAAAATAGTTGGCAATTAATTTACTTGATTAATTATCGCAGCTGAAGTGGTTATTATTTGGTTATTTGATGGTTATTCTCAGGATGGGGAATTAACTTTTTTTAAAGTGAACATCTACCATCCACTAACATATAAATGTTCAATTTCAGCAGCCACCTAAGAGTAAATTATTGTTTTGTTTTTGATGTCTACCAACCACTTTATTTAATATTATATTATTAATCAATTATTAAATTAATCGTCAGCTATTTTGATAATCGACTAATCGATTTGATTCTCTGATTTCAGCCTCTTAAACATGAATATTTTTTGGTTTCTTTACTCCTTTATGACAGTAAACTGAATATCTTCTGGTGGTGAACAAAACGAGACATTTGAGGACGTCATGTTGGCCTTTAGGAAACACTTTTCACCATTTTCTGACATTTTAAACAAACAGCTACTAATCAATCAATCAAGAAAATAATCAACCGATTAATCAACTATCTAAACAACCATTAGTTGCAGCCCTACTTTCATATTTCACCAGCATTTGACTGGTGTCTTCCTGGTACTTATTTTCCATCCAGGTTATTTTGTCCTATGGGTGGCAGTAAAAACCTCATTCCTAATCATCTGAGAGTACAACTTATATTTGCTCATACTGTGGATGTTCAGTCATGATGATCCAAAAACACAGGGGACTCCACTGCATCTTCTCCTCCTTGATCTTTCCTACTATAACACAGCTTCATTCTCATACATGTCCCTGAGGGAGATGTATAGTATGCTGATGACGCTGATAAAAGCACTGAATCTGACAGAGAGGTGGGGAGGCAGACAATGAACCGAGAGGAGAACGGGAGAGATATGAAGGATGCAGATGAGGAGACACAGAGAGAGAGAAGGAAGGAGAGAGGGATGCTTGGAGAGGGGAAGCCACAGCGGAGATGACTGGAGGTGTCGCCATAGAAACAAAGGAGGCTCCGCTGATCTCATTAGAGACAAACAGCCAAGAGACCGACACAGGCTCAGAGAGAGAATAGAGTGCATGTTTCTTTACGTGCACATATATTAATATCTATACATAAGCAGTACAGTCAGGTAGCAGAGAAGGATTAATCAAATTAATTCAAATATTTACAGAGAGCCTTGTTGTTGTACTATGATTAGTAATTATGTCCAATTATAATTGTCCAGTGTCATCTGCTAGTGCTTGGAAAATTATTTGGTCTGCTGTTATGGTGCATCAGATTGCATGTTTCCTGCCATGAAAACATGGAGGGGATAAGAGAGAAAGAGAAATACTTCATTAAATTCTATTGGAATTGTTAACTGTTGTCACACATGAAGGAGGTAAGAGGTGGGGCTGGGCGATATGGCTTAAAAAGAATATCTCAATATTTTTAGGCTATTCCGTATATCGCGATATACACATTTTCTCTAAAATAACATGCATTGCTGTAGATTAAACTAAGCAACAGTATATAAAGTAGTTAAAATGAAACATCCATAGCAGTAAAATGCAATATATACATTAAAGCGATATTCCATCCCAGAATGATAGTCCACTCAATATGTACTCACCCCTCTGCTGATGTGAGGATGGGTGAAGATCTTCAGTTCACAAAACAATCCTGGAGTTTCAGCAGAAAACAGGGTTGCAGACAAATCCAGTACAATGGCAGTGAATGGTGACCATGGATAAAATGTAAAAAAAAAGAACACAAAACAAACACAAAATGTCTCCATCCTGCTCGTGTGGTGTAATCCAAGTGTCCGTGAGCCGCAACATTAAAATTTAACCACAAAAGATGCCATTTACACCATGTTTTTAGCCGAAATGTCAACTGTAGCCTCCCAGGTAGCATGTAAACATGGCGTCGATGTATCGCAAGATTTCGTATATCTCTTAATGGATGCACGTGTGAAAATATTGCGAGATATATGAAGGCTACAGTTGACATTTTGGCTAAAAACATGGTGTAAATGGCGCCTTTTGTGGTTAAATTTTAATGTCGCGGCTCACGGACACTTGGATTACACCACACAAGCAGGATGGAGACATTTTGTGTGTTGTTTTGTTTCTGCCATTGTACTGGATTTGTCTGCAACCCTGTTTTCTGCTGAAACTCCAGCATTGTTTTGTGAACTGAAGATCTTCACCCATCCTCACATCGGCATAGGGGTGAGTACATATTGAGTGGATTATCATTCTGGGATGGAATATCGCTAATATATCAAACATCTCTTATGACCCACTAGAAGTGTGAGGTGGTGTCTGTTTCTGCAGAGAACCTGCCTCTCTGCCTGTATTTCCTTTGTTTTTTTTCTCAGTGTTTTGCTGCTTGGGACACTTCACCAACCCAGAATATTGGTATTTGATGTCCTGTGTTGATGAACAGCTGAGATAAATCCTACTGACTCTTCCTTTAATCAGCTGCAATGTTGCGATTGCAACAACTAACTCAAATTTAATCAATCCCCGTGAATTCTGCGCAACCTTGCAATTTTGTCCAAACTGGGTTTGACATTATTATTGACATTTAGCAGTGCTCTGTGCACTTTTATTTTAGAAATTTTGAGCTGATTTGACTACATTTGAGCTCAAAAGGATTTTGCTTCTTTGTGTAATACCCCCCAGGTACACTTCTTCATCTTCAAATAAAACATTTTTTGTGTCCCTGAGCCTTTTTGGTGAGGTTACTTGGAACACTCAGAATAGACAACAGTTTTGTTCTCCCCGGAACAAGCTGCCTTTAATTTGAATGAATTATACAAAAAAATTGCAACTTTCTTTTCTATTTTCACTTGCTCCTGCAATTTTATTGGAAAAAAAACTAAAAAGATTGCAACATGCATTGCACTTTTTTAGAAAAACTGCCGTGAAATTAGGCAGGGATCATTTTACTGCTCAATGAGTACTGTACCTTGGTAAAGTTTAGAATGCAGAACTTTTACTTCAACATGTGGTTTTTAGTAATTTTGCTTAAGTAAAGGACTTGAATTACACACCCACTGCACCTGTGTTACCAACTGAGCCTTCACCTTAAAGGAAGGTGGGCTTGTGGGTAACCTGGGTCTAGAGGGGTTTGTTGTGAAAGTGAGTTAGTTAGCTAGCTAGTTAGCAGCTATGACTCAAGGTAAAGACAATATAAATATCCTAAAACCAGAAGTCTTCTCGATACATTCCAGAGCTGGAAGCTGTGGGTAGAGAGGCAATCGCGTGCAGATGATCAATCATATTTTCTCATGTGATTCTTCCCGACACAACAAATAATCACAATGACTTGTAGCTGCTAACTGGCCAAGTTTAGCTTTTCACAGAGCAACCCTGCTTTGAGGAGTACAGGAAGACGCTGTAGTAACATTACATAAATAGTGACTGCTTATTTCTTAATGGCTGACTGGAATGAAATCCTCAGCAGAGACCAGTGGAAACACTGAAAACTCCAATTTGACAATATGGTCATCTGCTATATTGCTCATGAATTCATACCACATATTGTCCACTCTTATTTAAAACTCTTTAAGTCTTATTTAGGATAAGGCTGGCATTACTCTATACTTCTCTTATTATCATCACATCCCATGAGAAGATCAAAACCAACAATGTTAGTCTCTCTCTGTACTTTCCGACTCCCTGAGCCTGTCTGTGCCTCTCAGCCCCAATCCCATTGGTTCCTACTAACAACAGAAATCTTTAAAAAACTTTTGCATTTTAAATAGGTCTTAAATGGGTTAGTTACTCAGAGGAGGAGGAAATAGCTGTTGCTTCACATATCCAGCTACAAAGCAACATTAGTAATCTTTTGGACTTGTGTTTGTGTCCACCTGGTGAAATTAAGTCACAAAAAACCCCTCTGTTCTAGCTCTTTTTTTATTTCTCTACCAACTCCTGAAGGAAATATCTGGCTCTTTAAATGCTAAATGCTCCACTGTGTTCATCAGCTACTAATCTCTAACTGTGTCTGTCTGCTGTTTGCTGCTGAGCAGCTAGTGGGTTTTTAGAGCTTTTTCAGTCTGCTGTGGCTGAAAACGACACTATGAGAGGGGTGAGAGTGAACCAAAACAGTTAAGTTGCAGGCAGACAGCTTAACAACAAGCTGACACTGCCCGGCACAGGCTCCATAAAGTCGAGAGGAGCTGCAGATTCATGTGGTAATTCTCTGTAGGTTCATCACTACACACAACCCCCTTTTCAGGGGTTCAATCTTAATGGGGTTTTTTTTTTCACTTGCCCAACTCAGTAAGGGATGATAAGGGATTTAGGAATCTACTTGCCCGAAGGCAATTCTTCCTTGCCCCTATACAAAGTGTTTTACTAGCAGTTATTCAATAACAACAGACTAAGACTAAAGTTGATTGGTGTGTTTAATCCAGGGCTGCAACATCTATAACACGTCAGAAAATATTTAAAATGTCGATCGGGTTTTTCAAAGTCTGAGGTGATGTTGTTAAATGTTGTCTTTTGTCAGTCTAAAAACCAAAGATATTCAGTTAACAATTATAATAAACAGAGAAAAGCAAGATGTCTCCATATTTTAGGGCCTGAAAAGAGCATTTTCTGCCATTTGGCATGAAAATTACTTGAACAATTAATCATTTATCCAAATAGTTTAATAGTGTAATTCATTCATTCATTGATTCATTCATCCCAGTTGGGCAAGTGACTTTTCAGTTGTGTTTTGCATATTCTACTGTATTTTTAATAACACATCACCACATAAAAAGGCAACATTTTAACTACAGTTTCACCTTTAGCAGGTCTGAGGTTCTCATCTAGACATAACAAAACACACAGGATCTCCTCAGCCTGTTAAGATATTTAATACTTTAAGCCAATGGAAAAAATGAAAATGAAAAATAGAATCATCAGATGTCATGTGTGCATGTTATGAGGGCTTTTTCAAAAACAAACAAAATAAATATATTTAACTAATTAGCAGACTTGTTTTTGATTCATTGCTTAAATGGAAACTGCACTCAAAAATCAAAAATACATATTTTTCCCCTGGCCTATAGTACTACAGTATTTATCCATCTATACTGCTTTGGTGTGAGCTTCAGAATTCTGAAGATATCGGCCGTAGGGATGTCTGCCTTTTCTCCAATAAAATGGAAGTAGATGGCACTAGTCCTATTGCATTAAAAAAAAAATAAAAAAAAATTGAAAACTCTACAGCAATGTCTTTTTTCAGAAATTATGATCCAGTTGCTCAAAATAACTCACAGACCTTGTTGTGAGCAGGTAGGAAGTAAGAACTACTTTCCATCTGCAGTAGAACTACTTTAGAATGTACCAGAACTACTTTCTTTCTTTCTTATAGAAAGAAAGTAGCCAGGGGAAAAACATATGTATTTTTGAGTTTTGGGTGAAGTGTCCCTTTAAACTTAATACTTATCAGAAAATCTGCACTGTGATGCCGAAGAGCTGACATCTTTTTTGAATGAATGGATTTAGTATTGCATTTTTATATTGAGTTCATATATGTGATATGTCACATATTACCTTGTACATTTGCAGTGTACTGTGTGTAATCACATACATGCCAGTGGGCAGTGATGCAATAAATCAGCCACAGTGGAACAACAAGCAAAGAAATTGTTCATCCTCTGCATCTGACTTGCTTTCTTCTTCTTTGAGAGAACATAAAGACATTAAGTTCCAATAGTGGCTGGCTCTGAATGCAGCATTGTGCCTTTATTGCTGCACTGTGCTTGACATCCTAACTACTTCACTATTACAGTAGAATTAGCTTTTAAAAATCACAAGGGCTCTTGAACATCTGCCTGAATGATTATTTAGTTTTGTTAACAGCTCACCTGACCTGTGTTGAGAGGCAAACTGCTTTCATAGAGGCTCTGTGATCTCATCTTGTGACAGGCGTTTTTTTTTATTTTTTCTGCTAGCGTGTTTGTGTGTGCGTGTGTGCATGTGTGTGTGTGTATACTCTGACGCGTTTGTGAGCTCCCAATTCTCCAGGAAGCTCTTTGTTAACACGCTGGGGGAAGAACTGCTGCGTGTAGTTAAAAAAAACATTAATACTCTGGGAGTACTTATGCACACACAAGATGTAAAATGTGCAATAAGTGGGTACATATCATCCCAGCTCATCTCCATGGCAACAAATGAATCTGAAAGGAGGCTGGGGGATAGAGGGGAGCATGACATGGGTTCACAGATGATGAGGTAGTTGTAATAACACCTCTGACACACAGTTATGTAAACCATTAACACAAATGGGGGAAAAATGTTCCCATTTAAATGAAAGATTCTAGCAGAGAAGGACAGGAAAGAAATGGAATATATGATAACACTTCATATTAAGGTGCTTGTAACAAAGTAATAAGGCTTATAAGCTGCTTGTTAAAATTAATATATATTAATAAGACTATATAAGTGTTAGTAATGGCATAATAAACATGTTTCTTGAAAATTATAAGACATTTATAAGCAGTCTTATAAGAAACTTTTTTAGACAGATTGAAATTGTTAATAAAAGCTGAGATTCTTATAATTGTTTACAACAGCATCACAAATACGTTTATTTAGGTCAACTAACTTATCTATTATGTGATTGTTAAACCTTTACTAAGCCTTTGTTGTTGCTTTATTAAGATTTCTATAAACTTTATTATGCATTTGTTAGTAGTTAACTATGCACTTATTAACATTAACTAATGCATTTTGGTGGTACTGGGTCTAAAGTGTGAGCAGTGTTTATTAAGGTTAATTAATCCTTTATGAAGCACTTATTAACAACCCATGATGTTTTTTAATTATTGCTATTTCAAGCATTTTTTTCCCTCTGCTATGAATCCCTAACAAATGCATAATGATGTATGTAGAAAATAAAGCAAAAACAAAACTTATAGTAGGCGAACTCAATAAATGTGTCTGTGGTGCAAACAATTATATTTTATAATTAAATAATTATGATAAAGTATAATAGTTCTCTCTCTCTGTCTGGCTCTCTCTATCTCTAAGTGCTTATAAATGTCTTATGATCACACAATAAACTTGTTTATTATGTTAATATTAACACTTATAGTCTTATTAACACATATTATTGTCAATAAGCATCTTATAAGGGCTTTATTACCTAATAATATTACCAATTAACTAACTCTGATTACAAGCATCTTTATATCACGTGTTACCAAATATTCTTTTAATTCCCCAGATTATATCTTTATAAAACATGATGTGTAGAGCAGCGTGTCCATGTCACTATGGTCTGGACAGATTTGACTCTACTGCACTAAGTTCTCTAAGTGTGTCAAATTATCATCAACCTCTTTGCTTGCAGCTAGCAAATGTTTTTCGACCTCAGCTGCTTTAGCAAAGTTTTTAACTGCAACTCATTTATGCAAATGCAGTTGTGTCACAAATGAGCCCACACACAGAGCACTGTCCAAGCAAATCCTCCCCTTCATTAGCAATTGCAAGGGCAAATTGCTTCTGTTGTAAGACTAAACTGCCAGGCATTGTTGTACCCTAAAGCGGCTTTATAATTGGAGAGTTCACTCCTCTGATGTGAGACTGTTCGACAACAGAACAGCTCTCAGTATGACAGCAGGCATTCTGAACAGGCCGTCTTTACATCATCTTACACGCACACCATGATAATCTGGAGGAGCATTGTGTGGATAAATTGATGTTTGATTGCTCAACATTAGACAGATATGACTCAACAGAAAAATACTGAAAATATAAATATTTTCTTCATAGTTTTTTCCATAATTATTCATAACTGAGAAAATGGAATCTGTTTAAGTGGGGTTTTGCAAGAATTTTTTCGGCTTCTAAAGGGGGAACAGAAGAAGTTTAAGAATCAAGCGCCGTCAGCAAATGGCCTTTTTTCAGAGTCAAGTCCCTGAATAATAGTAGAGTGGACTGCAATGAAATTTGGTTCAGCCATTCATGTTCCCTCTCAGGATAGATGGTAATAACTAGGGTTTTTCCTGGATTTTTTTGCGACAACGGTGACAAAGGCCGGAGAACGTGCCTGGCATGCACAGCCTATACGATTAAGTGAAAAAAGTAAAATAAAAAAAATTACATTTTCACTTTTTTGCTTGTCTGAAAAGCAGATTTGGGGGATTTAGGGTCGATTACCCTTTTTTTTAAAAATCCATCGTCTGTTTGACTTTTTCAGTCCTAAAAGTAACTTGTTTTTTTTTTTATCAACTCTTTCGTTATTCAGATACAGTATAGATGGGTATCTCCAGTGTCATCGTCAAGCCATCAAAGCACAGAGGACTACAATATTTCCCCAGTCAAACATGTCATAGTGTTTATATTGTGCTGGTGCAATAAAATGAGACCGGACCATCTCTGTGATGGACAGTAAGTGCAAATCAATTCTTTGAGTTCAGTCAGAGCTTGGGGCCAACGCCAGTATTCATGTAATGGACATCAGCTTAACATAATGACAGGCAACGCTCAATAAACTACACTCATCACTGTCTGGCACCTAGACAAAGAGATAACATGGCTGAATGGGGCAAAATAACCAATTCTGGAAAGAGCCTATTCAAGACTTGCAATTTGGGTGTGGCACTCAGCCAGAATGCATTAGATGCATGGGTTCATTTGATCCTTCTGTATATATACACAGTCATTCAAGCTTTGCAGCCACAAGCTGTTTCTTCCAGCATGCTCTCTGGCTGGCTTTCCCTGCAGATGAAAGTGTAAGCAAGGTAGCATGCAGAGATACATGGCTAGTAGCTGAGTGGAGACAGCAGTGCCTGGCTGCCTGCGGGGTCCCGATCCTCCCTGACAACCAGCTCTCAGATCAATCAGCTCGCTGGAGGAGGTGGTGGTGGTGATGGGGCGGGGGGCTTGAGACACCTCCCAGGCCATCGATTGGCTGTCGCAGACACATCAGTCCGAAAAAGAAAACACATCAGCGCAGAGATTGTCTGTCTGCCTCTGTCTCGTTCTCACCTCTCTTTGCCTGCGACGTATGTGACGAGCTCAAACAGGCTGAGGCCGGTTATGCTGAGTGGCAGCAGTTTCCTTCCTTCACAGTAACGAGGGAACACACAGGCGAAATGCCCCGCATGTGCTCCGAGAAGGTCCAAAGTTCAATCATCATTGGCTGTCTCTGCCTCATTTGTTAGAGGCGGTATACATCTGAGACAGGTTTCAAACACGGTGACTAACAACCCTCTGGCTTCATCCTTCCCAAAATACAAGTCACACACAGCTAGTACTAGTACCAGAGCAGTGGTCTCAACATCTGTAACAGGATGCTTGTCATAACAATGCATGTTCATTCAAGCAGAAAAAGATTTCCCATATTAAGGCTGTTTCATTTAGTTCACCACCAGACAAGGCCTTGAGGCTTAAAATTTTAATATCACAAGAAAAAAAAACTCATAAACAAGAATTGAAAAATGACAATGTAATACATTTGTTCTCCCCCACCTCTCCCTGTTCTCCCTTTTCAGTGTTTCCACTGGTCTCTGCTGAGGGGCAGTTACTTTACTTCAGTCAGCCATAAAGTGTGTAGATCAGCTCAGATCACAGTGTAATGGCTACTGAAATGCTGTGTGTTGTTTGCTGCCACAGAAAACAAATAAAAGGTCCCTGTTTATGTGGCATTACTGCAGCGTTTTCCTGCACTCTTCACAGCAGAGCTGCTCTGTGAATGTGTAACTTAGCTAGTTAGCAGCTGTGAGTAATTGTGATATTTGTGGAAAAAAGTCCCACAGAAAAAAACCCAAAATCGCGTTGAATACTCCACCCACGGCTTCCAGCTCCGGAACGTACCTAAAAGACCTCCAGTTTTAGGCTGTTTTATTTGTCTTTAGCTGACTTCTGACTTGTAGCTACTAACTAGCTAGCTCACTTTCACAACAAACCCCTCTAGACCTCCATCACCCAGGTTACCCACAAGCCCACCTTCCTTTAAGGTGAAGGCTTAGCCAGTAACACAGGTGCAGTGGGTGTGTAATTTAAGTCCATTACCTCAGCAAAAGCACTAAAACCACATGTTGAAAATACTCCACTACTACTAGTATAAGTTCTGCATTCTAAACTTTACCAAGGTAAACATGTGTAGTATTACAGCAAAATTTAAAGTGTTATAAGTAAATGTAGTATTAGTCATAGTAAAATGTTCTGTCAGTGTTTTACTATTATATCTGATGTTTTTAGATTAATATTACTGCTGCTTTAATGTTTATGTAGCATTTTACTGCTGTAGATGTTTAAGCTTGAGCTCATTTTAACTACTGATGGGTAGTTTAAATGCATCATATTCTATAAGATCAACATATGTTTGCACTATTTGAAAACTTACAGTATGTTATTTTAGAGAAAATGTGCATATCAAGATATATATCATATATCGCGAGATACCATTTTAAAGCCAAGTTACCCAACAGTCCCGACCTGCTGTTAATGTAAAGTGGCCTGGAATAACTTCTGTTATGATTTGGCACCTCATAAATAAAATTGACTGGGCATGACTTAAAGGAAAATTCAAGTTTATAAAAACATGTCTTATTTTCATAGCTTTGTCCATCATTTCTGATAACATTGTCCTCACTGACATGGCCACATGGAGGAGTCAACGGCAGGTTTTTACACAGGGACCTTCCTCAAGACAGAACCTCAAGATCAGGTAAATAAAGCAGACCCTGCCCCAAGGCCCTTATCAGTGTCAGTGTCATGTTAGCTATGTTCTTTTGTCAATTTTCTCAACAACCATTCATCCAATCCACTTCACCCTTGGTTGACCCGGACCAGGCTGGAAAAAGTTACTTTAAAATATCAGCTATACTATGATGATTGTCAAAGCATTTAATTTGAATTCTTAGGCAAATGTTCTATAAAAGCCAAAGTATTTTGTGCTTTTTTACTTGAACTTTACTGGAAAAAGTAAATGAACATTTGAAAAGTCTAGCAATGAAATATTAAACCACCCATCTTTGCTCACTACCCTCAGTTGTGCATATGCTAGAGGTTATATGAATTTTCCGGAAAAATGGAAAAAAAATATCGGTCATCCTGTTGGTATCGGCCATGAAAAGCAGGTAATTATAGTTTATCGTATCGGCTGAGAAAAATCTATGATGTGCATCCCTAATTTGGCAAACAGGTGGTGCTGTAGCAGCATTATCATTAGTCTGTCAGTGTCCGTGAATATTGTCCATTGCATATCTTGAGAACCGTTCACGCAATCATCGTCACACTTTGTGTATGAATTGCTGAGGACCAAACAAAGAGCAGTATTAGTATAGTGTAGTAAGTTGATCGGTTCTTGAGAGCTCTGCAAGCAGCCATATTATGGCTCTCAACAATGCTGTGAGCAACACTTCTGGGGGCCAAGCAATCGGCCCGCTCCAAATGGGCACACCCCAATTGTGCCCTGCACTAGAACTCTAAAATTCGCACTTCGTAAGCCTGGAGCTTTTGGGGCTCCTCAAGTTCAAGGAGATTCACACACTTAGCCCAGTTAAAAGGCAAATCTGGTCACCAAAATTGCCAAAATGCTGAGCTGAGATCTAGGAACACAGAGACACCATAGTGACAGTCCAGCACACCAATAAACTGAGTCATTTAGACAATCAGACAGGTTGTAAACAAGCCAACCATTAATCCAGATGTTATCTAAACCACTTTAGATTTAGAGGTCAAACTGACAGTGAACACAGTGGAAATAAACTCTCTGTCCACAGGAACACTGTGTGAACAACTACAGTAAGTGCAGTGGGTCAAAGCTGAAGCAAGAACTGGACCTGTAAACTGTGATGGATGTTTACAACAAACAGTTTGGGTAATAATTTTGTAATAATGTAATCATTTTCTGTTCCATTTTGTTTTCTCTTCAGAATAAGTGTGGCTGACCTGGAGGTTTGTTTTCAACCTGTGAGACTGTTAAACTGCTTGTTTCTTGCCTGTTTAGCAACTGACTTAATGAGGATGAGTTTATTATTTCTGTCAAGAAAAATAGAGAAAACTACTGTCACTTCCTGATCTTCTGTATTACATGGTGCAGTTTTGTTTTGTATCTGTGCTTTTTTAAAAAAAAAAAAACTTTATTTGTTTATTTATTCATTATTATTTAATTATTTTAATTATTTATGTTTTTGATTGAATGTTTGAAATGAGGCAGGATATCATTTGTACAGTCTATTACTACTGTACTCTGGGTCACAATAAAAATATTTGAAAGAGAAAAATAGAGAAAACAACCAAAACAAGATAGTCTCTATTCTGCTCGACAAAAAATGTCCCAAAGATACCAAAGATGAATCATTTCCTCTTATGTATTATGTTCCAAAACCTATGTATTTGTGACATACTGTAACTGGGCTAACTGCATATATTATTTGCTTGCTGTTTAATTGATAGATATAACAAGGCTGCATGTAACAGTCACACTATATACATGGGGAATCAGCAATTGTGAAATTGTAACTTGCTTATCTTTACTGTCACCTGTTTTTCTGTATTGTTGTTGTCATCTGCCCCATTCATTTCATAGTGCTGTTGAACTGGCATATCAATAAAGTCTAAATGAAAAGAGCAAAGAACCAAAATGTAAGAAAACTGAATCATTTTACATTTATCATATACCACAGCGACGTTTTCACAGATCTCATAACTTAGATGTGTTTTAGTTGAGAGCAGGGATATGATGTGCAACAGCTGAGCAGAAAACACATTCAGGCATTTTTAAGAATAGTTCTTGACTTGTGGCCTTTGAAACCAGGTTTGTATCCAAACACTGAAGCACTGAACCTATCTCAGGCAGCACTTTTGAGGTGCTGAGAATTTCACCTGCAAATGTATAAGCCGATGTCGTTACTTTTACTCTGTGGAAATTTACAGTGAGAAAAGGACTTTCTCCCAGAAAAATATTTGAGCATAAGTAGCTTTGCTTCGAGTGATCAAGTGATCTGACTAATCAAATCATCGGGCCCGGTGTAGTGGGGTAAGATTAGCTGGGAGAGCTCAGTCTGACCGTACCGTCATTTCAAATCTCAGTCTCAAGGTCTTTTTAGGTTAATAAATGAACCAATCTAAGAAGAAAACACACCAGGAGTAAACTATTTTCAAACAACTTAGTGAATATTAGAACTGCAACAATTATTAATTGATTGTTAAATGAATTGCCAACTATTTTGATAATTGATTTCAGTAATTTTTTAAGAAAGAAAAGTCAAAATCTTCTGATTTTCTAAATGTGAATATTTTCGTTTCTTTTTTTAAGTGCTCTATGACAATAAAGTGAATATCTTTGGGTTGTGGGCAAAACAAGACATCATATTGGACTTTGGGAAACATTCATTGACATTTTTTACCATTTTTGGACATTTTATTAAGAAAATAATCAACAGATTAATCAATAGGTGCAGCCCTAATGGTTACCATCCAACACAGTCTCATAGCAAATAGTCACAAAATTTAATCTATTAAATTCCTGTATGTACATGGACAGAAAATTCCCTTTTTTTGGGACAGTACAAGTTTCCAAACTGATATATTATCCACTATGGTTCTTATTCCACAGTCAAGATAGCAATAATAAATATGCAACATCCAGTTGCACTTTCAAAATAAAGGTCTTGGGTAGGTTTAGGCACTAAAACTACTTGGTTAAGTTTAAAAAAAGCTTGTGTTTTGGCTTAAAATAACTACTTCCTTAAAATAATCAACACTGGCTATTGGTCTCACAAGGGAACAAACCTTAGTTTCCTGTGTGAAAGTCCTGTAAAAGTCTTACTGCAATTGCGCATAAATGTTGGGTGTGTCAGTACCTCATGAAATCACTGAGGGTGTGGTTAAGGTGTAACAGAATACTCATCTGACCACACCCAACCACAGCTAGAATCTGAGATACAACTTTTGACCAGGGACACCAGTCAAACTGACTCAGTTATTATCTATCAAGACTTGTGTAACATCCCACGTTAGGACTGTGTGGGTGACGTTTGATCAAAAGCAAACCTGTGCATCAGATTTTGATTCAAATATTGCTGGATTTTGATTGGTGCACAGAAATATGTGATATTACATTTTTCAAGAGCACAGCAAAGAACACAAACACAAAAGTCTCTTGCATGAAATAGCCTAACCAAAACTGTTGACACAACATAACAAATAGCCTACCACTCCTAGAATTACCCTGTGCCTTTCTTACTATCACACAACTGCCTGTGAGAGAAGCTCTGTTGTTAGATTAACAAAACAAGCTTTCACTGAAATATGAGCTTCCATTACAAAGAGCCTACAACAAAAACCTTAATGTGGTGCTCACTGGGCAGCAGGATGAGCAGCGCAGCAAAAAGAATGAATGAACTAAGATCACTGACTCTCTCTCCGCTCCACTGAGCTGGCTGATCAGACTGAGCAGTGATAGCAGGACAGCATACAGTAACTGCTACAGAGAATACACAAACTTTGGTCTAATAGACAATAAATGTGGAATTCAACCGCACTACATACGTGAACTAGGATATCAACATAAGACATTCGTTATTTCCAACTAACACCAGCCTACTGTCAAGTATTCTCTACAAATTAACTTTTGGCCAGTCCTGCCTCATGTCCTGCCTCATGTTTTGTTAATACAAACATCTGAGGCTTCACCATGAGGTCAGAGGTCAAAGTCAGCTCAAGAAATCACAGCTGGCTTCTTAAATCCATTGTGGTCCAAGTGGTCTCAGCCAAATTAGTCTATGCCAATTATAGCTGTCACAGCTGCACAACTTTGAACAGGATTCAGGAAGCATATTGCTTGTATTTTAGCTACCCACCACTGGCCTGCAGTTACTTTTGGAATTCATTTTAAAATTTTGTTAACTCGTAAAGCCATTCAGGGTCTTACTCTGTCTTACATTGGTGACTTTTTACTACTATATGTAACTCAATTGCAGCTTTGCCGGCTATATACATATATAGATTATTATTATTATGTTTGTCAGCATGGGGCCTGAACCCAAGTCTAAATGAAGACTACAGTAGTAAATATTTTGTTCCACTAGTCTAATTTAAGAGTTGTTGGTTCTGTCAGTGGGCTATTTTTATGGCCATTTTTCAGTCACTGTTTTTCATGGATGTAGTTAGTAGGGGTGGGTTTAAGGTGAGGTCAGCAGAGGTCACAGTTAGTGGCAATAAAAATGACAGAAGTGAGATAAGCTGACTAGAGTCCTGCACCAGATCAGGTACCCATAGAGTGACCTGCAAAACTGTTGTGTAACGTGTGCAAAAAATAGATTTCATTAGTGTGTACACAGGTAAAAATGAACTAACTATAGGTGCGCAGCAGGCGAGAATAATAATATAACACATACAATATAATAATATGTTTTTTCCCCTGGAGAAATCAGAAATAAAAATGATTTCATAGTATTTTTAACATTTATATCCACTAATATAGTAATATCAAGCCTAATCAGCAGGCAGGATTTTATTGTGACAGCCCAATACAACCTTTGACCCCAAATCCTGCCAAATAATGGGAGATCACTGTTTGATAGTGATATACTTTGGCTGCTGGCTAAAATCCATGACATACAGGCAAAAATAGCCAAATCGTGGACATTCGTTGAAGGCCAATTTAGATGTTTGGAAGGATTTTGGTGCACTCAAAGACTGTATAATGCTGTCAGTGGCTTTGTAAAAAGTTTCAAAAAATATTAGCTTTTGAAAGCTGCAAGCTAGGTTTGTTGTCACTATGGAAACACAGTGACAGCTACATGAGCACAGCTGCTGCACCAGCTGAGGATACAAGTGAGTGACAAGTGAATGTTTTTATGTTATGTGTTTTAAATCAGGGGCACAGGTCTGGTTGCGGGACTTATAAGATACTAGCGGGTACCGGGTGGGTTCGGACCCATGCAGGACTCTGGAACAGACTGAAAACTTATTGGATAAAAGTTTTTCTTTGGGGACATGATGTGCAGTTGAAACATGGTAATAAAACATAAAATATGCTAGCATAATACTCGACATATCGCAAAATGTTTAATATCACCTCATGACTTAAAGGGATAGTTCACCCCAAAATCAAAATAGATGTTCTTCCCCTGGCATTTCGTGCTATTTATCCATTTACAATTTTTGATTTGCAGTGAGCTGCAGAGGTTTGGAGATATCAGCCTGCCTTCAAAGCTTTGATTGGTCAATTGTTTCTCCAGTCAGAAAAAGTAGTCAGTCATCAATGGGCACATCACCAGGTGTATCTAAAGATGTGGAACAGGAAGAAGGAGAAGCTTAAATAATCTCAAAACTGGAATACCCAGCCATACCTTCTACACTGAATAATACAAACCTATATTTAAAAGTATCTGTTTAACCATGTTCCTTTTTCATATACCTCAGTATCAAAATTATATGTATACAAAGTAGTTACAAGGCAGAAACACAGTGGATTCGACATGACAATGAAAGAAAATATATCATCCAACTTCTGAAATAACGGAAAGATTCTGTAATTGTCAAAATAACACACCCACAATTTCCAGTGTTAAAGAACAGAAACTGTTTGTGGCATTAAAGGGAAGTGTCCTGATATTGTTTCTGTTGTGTTGCCATCACATCTCTACCCACAGTTTGTTTTTATTGGTAGGTCGGGGGTGGAGGGAGCTGGAGGCGCAGCTCACATTTCCCAGCATAATCCTCCACTTCCCGAGAATAAAGTCCATTTAAACAAATGGCTTGGAGAGTCACGTACAACATGGCTGCCAGTCAAGCACCTCAATCCCCATCGGGCCTCCTCACCGCTACACTGAGCACAGCAAATGGGCAGAGAGTTTAAGTACACTAGAGTTTGACTGATATAGGTTTTAGGAAGGTGATACCATTATTTTAGAAGAGATTCTCCTTCTGAAACCTCACAAAGAAACTTTATCACTATTTTTACAGACTAACCCTACTTAATGTTAGGGTTTATGAAGCCTGAAATGTGGACGGAACCACGTCACTGTGAATGTGACTTTAGGAGGCGAAATGTGAAAAACTACATGTTGGACTGAATCAATTTTTAAATAAAATTATTGTAAATTAAATTAATGTCAAATGTGACAGAAGGGATGTTGTAACCTAGGGTTAAATTAAAGACAGTATAAATAGAGGACAGAGCTTCCAGGTCCTTAAACCTGCATTCTTTCTAATGCCCAGATGGGGGCAACTCCACTGATTGCAAAAAGAAGTCAGATTGTACTGTACCTTCATGAGAAAATGACCCTACATCTCACTTGATTAACAACCTCAGTAAACAGCTCTCTAATGGGTTTATGGTCTCAATTAAGTCTCCTCTACGCAGCATGATGTTCATTTTGCAAATGATGATCCCAATTACTGTAAAATAGAAGATAAATCCAGCATATGCTTTAGGGCGGGGCTACCAGGTGATTGACAAGTCATTCTCAGTGAGTCCCCAGCGCAACACAGGGCTCACCAAACTCAGATCAAACTGTCAAACTAAGCAGTGCTGACCAAATATGAATCAAGATTCTGTTACTAAATTTCCTATTTCTCATCAAAAATGTTTTCAGAAACATTTTAGTGTACTGTTTAGTTACAATATGAGAAAGATTCTGATTTGATCACCAGGTGTTGCCGGTTTCAACTGAGACGGACAACAGTCATGGGATGTGCTCCCCAGCCTGTAAAAACAACAGTATAATGTCTAGGGATGCCCCCTCACATTCTTTTGCTGCCAGTACCGATTGTCGATCATCTATGGGCCATTACAGCCAATACTGACCATTTTTTCTTTTTGTTATAGGAGCTGGTATAGCAGTATTATAGGTGAGTTTGTTACTGTATTAAGCGAAAGCAGACAGGCAACACTGCATTTCAGATGTCACAGGTGACACAGCCATCCCTAACTGGAATATAATAACCCCATAAATGAAAGTGGAGTTGCGGCTTCATTTTTTCCCCAAGACTGTTCCGCTTAATCACACCCTGTTGCGCTGTGATTGGCTAGTTCTTGTTGCCTCAATGATATGATCGTGTGAGAGAGCCTTTCTAATGTTGTGAAGTCTATTTTAACCATAAACCATGACCAAAGTAGTTTTCTTGCCTAAACCTAACCACATAGTTCTGTTGCCTAAATCTACCCAACCTGTGACTGAAAACTGAAAATAATTCAACTAAGTTACTAAGTTATGTACAAAGTTAAAAGGAACATTTAGTTTCACTCGGGTCACAAAGACCAGTCTAATGGGTGAAAGTCCTGTTTTTGATCCATGCATCTCCCTTGATAAACTTCTCCCAAGTGCCAGTCTGCACTCATGCTAACAGCCAATCAGAGCACAGCAGAAGTCGCAAATCACAGCACAGTACGGCAGACTGTGGCAGAGAGTCTTGGGAAAAAAATAAGGCAAATTTTCACAACATGTTCTTTCAAAAGTTTCACAATTAAAGCCTTGTTAAAAACAGACAGGAAATTTGAGTTTGCATTAACAAGTAACAGTAACAAGATTGAATAGCTTGTTTTGGATTCATTCTATGTTCACATGGAGGTAGCACAAGGCAACACCAGGTGAGTAACTGATAATCATGTTGGCGGTTGAGTACTTGTACAGGTTAGTTAGAATGCAACCATGACACCAATGCAGCTGAGCTTGCATCATTGATCACTGTTTGTGATCAAATTCATTAATCCTGACATCCTGATCACATATTTTTACTGAGTTTCAGCCAATAATGACCGGAGGCCAATCGATCTGGGCATCTCTAATAATGTCCTTTTAAGCTCTAGAGGAGGTTTGCTGAGAATGAAAAAAAATCCTGATGATTTCATCAAAAGTGTGGAACTTAAATAGATGATAATATAAGTGGTTGTATGCTGAGGGAGAGATCATCACTCATGGCTTTCTGTTAAAGGATGGTCTGAAGTATCAGATGTGAATGTCCTTGATCTTTCTCCAGGGGACACTACATTGGTGAAACAGCAGGAACTCTGGGCAAAAGACTGACATAACACCAGCACAGTAGTAGACAGCTGGGGAAATATCACATCTGACAGGAAGGACCATGAGTGAATCATCAGACTGAGATCACTTTATGTTTCAAGTGTCAGGTAAGGGTTAATGCTTTTCACTACTTCAGCATATAATGTCACATAAGACTGGACATTTTACAACACTTTATTTATTGTAGAATATATAACATCCCTTAGGTAAAGTATACTGTAGCAATGCTGTGCACAGTGCTTATCAGAGAGGATAAAATGCACTCTCTAACTGGGCTAATTCATCCACAGTGAAACCTAATCAATTATTTATTCATTTGCTCCAGCCTTTCTCTTCAGAGAGAGGCTGATTAGAGAGGAGCTCGCTGCTCAAACGCCACAGTCTGGCTTCTCCAAGAGATTTGTGGCGGGCTGTGTGCATTAGCCCTGACCACAGAGCCATCATCATCACAATGTCCACAGTCTAGATTCTGATAACCCTCCCTGTATCACCCAAGCAGCTCACTGGAGCCACAACACCTGATTGGATGGTGGCTATCAGTGTTCAGTGTTCACCTAAGTGACACTACAAGTCAAAAGAATAAACGAAGAAAAGCTTACAATACAGATTTTTCATTTCATAGCATATCTGTGAGCAGACATTTTATTTTTTAAAGTAGCTCAGAGTTCTCTTAATGTTAATCAAAATACACATTTTTAGACCATAATTCTTATTTAGTTTGATTTACAAGGGCTAGAGAGTTGACATGTTATGGATGAGACACATCTGATAGCAATATTATCTAATGAATATAAACAGGAAGAGAGACAGGGTTTTTAAGGTATAGCTAACCCTTTTTATTTGATTAAATCATGTTTTTGTAACAATCTGACAGAGTTTATGGAAATTTGGGGCACAGCCATAAAGAGCTGACATTTTCATAAAAAATCTATTTGAAAACAAAGATGGTTATGATAGCACATTTATTCTTATATTATCAGTAGGTATTGTTAGCTTTAGATTTTGAAGGCTTTTAACACATTTTAAAATTGTTGGTTATGAATTTTTGTCTGGGACAAGGCTGTTTTCTGGCCTAGAGCAGGTTTAGAAATGTAAAAAATTAACAAAAATATTAAATAAATTACATGTATATCATATGTATAAACCCCTAAAGAATATTTTTTCACCAGAAATTGTAATTAGAATAATTTTTAAAGGCTTTTCTTGGCAGGACATCATTCGTCCCAGTTCTCAAGAATGGGTAGTATGAAGTGTCTGCTGAGTCACTGGGCTGGGTGACCATTGATGAAAAACAAATCATTAACCGGTCTGCGTCATTTGCTTGTTGCTACAAAGGACCTGGATCACAGCTGCATAAACAGTTCAATAATACATGTTCCTTTCTTTCCACATTTCTGCTTAATATTTAATAAATCAGCAATGTTTGAAATGAACTCATTTTTAATTTAAATGCAAAATGTAGCATTTCCTCTAGCTTAAAATCATTTTTATTATGGGCTCCAGCAACATTTTGTGTCTCATGTTGGTCTAAACGAAACTCCGGCAAGTTCTGCTTTCCTCAACCTCGTTTCCAGCAGCAGGCAGCTGTTTTCAGTGAGAAAGCTCCCATAATCCCTCTGTACACTACCTGCTCACTACCAAACAACAGACAGACGCAGGTAGAGAACTGCGGCTCACAGTGGAGCATATAGCAGCTAAAGAGCCAGATATTTTTTTAGGAGTTGGTAGAGACCAAAACAGGTAAAAGACAGTGAATACTGAACTTACATTCATCAGGTGGACACAGACACAACTCCAAATAAAGACTAATGTTACTGTGTACGCTGGTTGTGGAAACATGTCGACTTTGAGTTTTTAAAGTTGCCCCCAGGCTGCCAAAAAAAATCAATTAATGCAACTTAGGAGAGTCACAATGTTTCATGGCATGGCTTGGTTTTTGGAATTTTGATGTTTTTAGTTAGTCCCTTTGTCTAACAAGCTGGATAAAGAAGGCATGGTGGACTGTTTAATGAGTCTTTGATTTCTCTTGCAAGTTACAATTATGTTTTTTATTAGTAATTTAACTTAGTCTTAGTCGACAATGTTTTCATTTATTTTTTAGTCACAGAAAGAAAAACAGGCAGGAGGCGTGAAACAGTTGAGGAGCAGGTTTGTAACTAGCAAGTTCATTTATAAGTATGCATCATCCATTGTGTTGATAAGGATTTGTTCTTGTGACATTGGAAGTTATTAGCTAATTCCTGTGATATGAGCAATGAGACTTGTGTGAGGTTATATTTTGTTGAAATAAATCAACAAAATGTCCAGTCTCCTTACTGGTTTTTCCAACACAATGAGAATCATGACCGCTTCTGCAATTAGCATGTTAAGGCAGCTTGCTTTGTCACCCCAAAATATATATCCAAATAATTAAAGTAATATCATAAACGTGCAACAATTAGTCAAAAGCTTAAAGTAATGCCCGCTAGTCAACGAGGAAAATCTTCAGTTGGGGGCAGCCTTAAATTTTAGGATTTTTCATTCATGGCACAATGATAAAAATTTTCATCAACACTTCATTTAAAACTGCCTTTGTCTCTCTGAAGCACAAATGAATAAAAGAGGCTATACCGTACAGCTTTATTATGTGTCATCATGTTTCTTTTTGTGTGACAAGACTGCGAAGCAGCGAAGCATAAATTAAGAGGAGCCAAGTATAGCCTCATATTCAAGTCAGTATGCCTTCAGCCGACAAGTTGGAAACAAACACGTTCTTCCTCTTCTAGGTTAAAAAATGCAGATCACGCTCTCACAAGGCGTACCACCACCTACTTCACACAGTGCAGGAGGTTTAAATAGAGCAGTGGAATATGAATTCAAGCTAAATAAGAACGCATCACATTTAACGTCTCCTTTTATGAAATTCCAGATATTTCAAGTCATTTTAGACCTTCAGTTTTCAAAAAAGGAAAAGAAAAAAATATGGATTTAAGACACAGTATTCATTCCCAGTGTCTTTACTTTCATTAGGATCCAGCTCTCCCGTGTTTTCCCTCTTGGTTTCCTGCCTCTCAGTGTGTATCTACAAAGGGTCCTCAGCACTGTGCTGTATCACACACTGTTACTACCATTGGCACTGTGAGCCAGTTTGCCAAACACAGAGAGCCGTACTCCCTGGTGTTGGTTCAGGGGGAGGTGTGGGTGCTGCTGAGAGAGAGCCAGGATTCTCTGTTGATCACAAGGCATTTACACAGCAAATACACAAACTGGCTCTTATCATAATCATATCAATATGCCTGTTGCTAAGGCTGCGCCACTCCACAGTACATCTGAGACTACAGTGATCAAAGAAAACAGACGGGGGGCTTACAGCAGTACAAACACCTATTTTTCTCTATTTCTTTCAGCACAAAACATTTTTTACCAGAAAATATAAATCATGGCTGCAGAAACTTTTTTTTGAGCCTTGGCTGGAATTACTTTCCAACATCTCACCAGTATTTATCCAACCCAAAATATGACAGTATAGGCCTCACACAGAGGGACTGCAGCTAGAATAATACATTCCTTTCAGGTGTAGAAAATGAAGGATGACTGCCGGAAGAAATGCTTGCAGAGCATAAAATACTGGGCCTTATTTCTTATCGTCAGAAAGGTAGAGCAGAGAAACAGTACAAGAGTAACAGTGAGAAAGTTCAGCAGCTGAAGATGGTAAGAGACTGATTTCAACAGTGTGGGAACTCTCACATGTTCATCCACATTGATTAAGGCATTCTGAAACTGTATTAGGGCAGCACAATTAATCAAAATTGCAATTTTCTGAAAAAGGAAAAATGTGGAGAAAACAGCATTATAATGAGGACCTGTAGCTACCCGAACAATCTCTTTGTATAGATGATTCCTCCGTGCCAAACTTCATCACAGAGTTCCACAAGGACTGATTCTGTTCACTTCAGGCCTAATCAGACAGAGCACAGTTTTTGCAGTGAGAGGCGTCTGCTAATTTGCTTCACCTCACATGACAAACACAGAGCAGAAAAGCACCCAATGTCATTTGCATGGTCCAAAAGCCCTCTATAGTGGTGACACAATTTACAGATGTTTTGAAATAACAATCACGGAGGTCTAATTACTGGTGGCTGTTGCTGGATACATGGAGCTACTTTCTTTTACTCACCAGATTTTTCAGGATTTGAACAGAAAACAGCAGCCTGGAGGCAAATTAGTGCTGTACATTTTTAGAATTCGAATTCATAACTGGAAGCATACACTTAATTGTTTTGTGAAGTTAACATTAGCTTACTTTCAACATCTCCCTCCATTTTTGCTTAACTTGCTTCTGTTTGGCCTCAATGCGTTGGCTTTCTGTTGTAATATTGCCTCCAGGGTGTCCTGCTCTTTTGTTTTGTCTGTCAAACTAAACTCTGTTTTAAAGGTCCTATATACAGTAAATAAAATTATTATTACTGTTTGCAGTAAATAAAATTATTATTATTGTTGTTGTTCTCTTATGTACGTATGTGCTTATAATGATTATGGACATGACTTTCATGCAGAGTGTTACCAAATGTATTTTTTGCAGCAAGCTAAGTCAGAGCAAGCCATAAAATGATGAAATAAAATGATGTAATCAAACAATAAAATATCCACTGGGGCCCAGTTAAATTACCACGTCCTCTCTCTGGAGTCCGCTTGATTTGCAGCAGCATGAAACATGGGGTCTTTTGAGGCAAAGATGTTGACTTGTGGCTTTCAAATGCTGGAAAATAGCCTGATTGGAGTGATTTTAGTAAGAGTTCAAGGGGGGCAAGCCAGTCAAAACTAAATCATGTTGTGATGTATTAATTGGATTTATGTGGAAAGAATATTAGTGTTGAACCGAGCTGTGCTACGGTAAGCTATGTGTGTGGTGGTGGGGAGGGCAGGCTGTACTGTAAGAACGAGCCACTGCAGAGATCCAACAGCAGCTGCTTTGATCCAGCCAGCTATAAAGAGCAGTGCTGAAGTGAATCTATTCCCTCTGCGTTCAGCTCAATACACTATTGATCTAGGTGGGAGCACAGGGAGGCAGACATATGCTCTTATTAGCAACTCCCTACATCTTATTGGAACATGCTAGAGGTCGCGGCTGGCCTACGGGGCCTAAATCCAGGCTCTTCCGTTCATGCAGCCCACCACATGATCTGATTAGCAGCTCATGAAAGATGGCTCAGGACCATGTCCTGAGAGCAATCACACGTGCGATGTGCACCGGGATCAATTGATGGCATGTTCAAAATGCTAATGGCGTTAGAATGAGACGCCTCCTGAGCTGCCTCACACATGAGGACCATAAATTATTTAGGTCCAGCTACCACTGTGCATAAAAGTGTTAACACGAGAGATGTAATGAGACCAAAAACTCAAGCTAAGATAATACCACAATAAAAAAAGTCCATTATACGATATTTATTGCAATATTTACAAAAAAAGACTGCTTGAAAAAATGTTATTAAATAATAAATTTGCTGTGTACAGCATATAAAATTTGTTTTTCCTTTCAACTTAAAGTGCTTCTGCCTTTCTTTTTTTAATGAAATAAAAGAAAATAAAAGTAGCCAGCCATGACCTAAGCATGTGCAAAAAAATTAGTATAAATTGTCTACAAAAAAATAATTGAGCATGTAGATATTGTCACAGTCCAGTATGGTGCTGAGGCATTTCCTTATTGCAATATTGTAATATTCGATATATTGTTACATCTATAGTAAATACTAGAATTTTATTTTTGTGAGGGTATAATAGCCCCTTTTAGACCAGTCTTGTAGATTTTTGCAATGTTCTGGTTTATTTCAACTTGTCTTGTTTTCTTAGTTGAGTCATTGTGCTCACCAAAGTAACTGCGCAAATATAGGAACATGCTGTCATTGTCACACCTTATTCTGATCAAACAGACAAGTTGTAAACAAGCTAACCATATTATCTAAGCTACTGTATTTGGTAAAACTAAAAGAAGTGCATCTGACACTAATAATCCCACATTGCACACTGCACAAAAAGTATGGTGGTTCAATATGAACCTGGAAGTCGATTTGTTAACATTCATCAGCACCAGAGACCTCTACTACAGAGCAGGATTTATGGTTAGTAACTTTCAGGATTAACTCTAGGTTTTGGTCCTATGAGGTTCACTTCTTACCAGGGTACATCACCACGGTTCGCTGAATAGCTAACCTGCTCCGGAGCAGGTTATGTTCCAGATAAAAAATCAACTCGGATAAAAGCACCACTACTGACCAATCAGTTCTCTTGGAAAATGTAGAGCGTGAAGGGAAAAGTTTTATCTCAATGCGGTTTTATACACCAATTTCATCGTATAACAGAACGATTGAAGCACTGAAGCTTTGTACTTATTGTGCTTGAAAAAAATATAAAAGTAAGCCTACTGACCACTTTGAGGTCTGACGACTGGTGTGTTATGATTAAGGCATTCCACCTAAAGGTTTTTCCCAGCTGAAAACTCCAAGCACCCTTCTGAAAACAGCCAGCTGGGAGCGCTTTGAGGTGTAGCATTATTTCAGAATAAAAATAAATGTATTATCATCATTATTATTATTATTTTTAATTGCACAAAGATTTTTTTGTCAGCTGTCCTTCCTGCATCTCTCAGCTGCAGCTGTGTTGTTTTTAGCCTGGATCATGACGGTTCCGATCACCTACTTCTTCATATCACAGCTATGCTCCTCTTTTGTAAAATATGCCGCTTTGCTGCCAGTAGACTTGTCCATGTTTGTGATTGGTCAGATGATTCAACCACACACTCATGAACACACTCATGTCTAGACTGAGAAACCCTAATTGATTTACCAAGTTGATAACCACTGTCATGTGACTGCTTATCCTTGATTGCCTTTGTCAGTCTTAGTGAAGCCAGATCACCAAAAGATACCCTGGGTATGTTGAACCTGCTTCATATTACAGGCCCTAGGACATCAAGGATTCAGAGCTGTGAAGCAGCAGCTCATCCTGTCAGTCTGTGAAGCTATTAGCTCAAGAAGCTTCAGTGCATAGCTGTCAACAGTCTCAGTCATCCGTCTGATATCAAAGCCTGTCAGACATGACTTATCAGCAGTTTGTCATTGTTACATAACTGACCAACAGGGTCTGAAATGAAGTTTTTTCTCTCTACTGCCACAGGCCTCTAAACATTTCTACTGGCCACTCAAGTATTTTGTCTGCCACCTCTGAAATCTTTGCAAACACTTGTAGACACTGAGTCACATCCCTGTAGAAATATGGAATATATCATATAAACTTAATCCCTGACCAGGGATGCACAATATGGATTTTTTTTCAGCCAGCACCAATATCTGATAGTTACCTGCTTCTCATGGCCGTCACAATAAGATAGCTTTTTAGAGCTGCAACATAAGGAGATAACTGATTGGCTAATCAAAAGAAAATTTGTTGTCAAGTATTTTGATGGTCAAGTAGTAATAAGTAAAGGAAGAGTCTTTGGGTTTAGGACTGTTAGTTGGAAAAAAGATGCAACTTGATGACGTGTGAGGTCATATTTTTGTATTTTCAAAAGCTCATATCACCTGTAGTTAATGAGCAGGGGAAGAGAGGCTAAGATTTTGGGAGCAAAGATGGAAGATTTATTCCACAGCTCTTACCAAACCAAATCTAACTAATTTCACTACAACAAAAACTATTACAACAGTTACTAGGGATGTTCCTGGCGACTAATTTCCCTGTCAACTAAGTACAAATTTTTATTAGACTAGTTGACAAGCCTAACAGTAAAAAAACATAATCGAATTTAAATGCTGGTGAAATGTGGCAATTTGTGCTGTGCAATACGAACATTGCACATTAACCCACAAACCTTGACAACAATCACTAAATGCTTCAAGTAGACCAAACAGGATCACAGGTATCTGGGAGTAAACAACACTGTTTACCCGGAGCTGATGATAGCTGCCAGCTTCACTTTTTCAGACGAACAGGATCACAGTGTCTGCTGGTAAATTAAATTTTTTACCCGGAGCTCACATTTAGCTGCCAGACTGACACACAGTGTGGCTAATGTTAGCTAGCAGCAGCAGCTGCTGCTCTCCTTGCAGGTTAATGTCTGTTCCTGTGCTGAATGTGGTCACATGTTGCTCCAGTCAAGTGATTATATACCTGCTTATTCTGGTAGAGCCTACATTTTTTCATTTTCTAGATTAAAACACTGCCAAACTGCACTAGTTTTACAAGCTGTCATCCGGGGTTGCCATGGTAGAAGGTGACCTGACATTTCTACTTGCCACAGCCACATTTTTGCTGTATTTGGCAGGTGTCACCTGCTAATAAGTTGTTCAGCTGTAATCACCAAATACAACACTACTAAAATTAAAAATTAATAGTTATGTAGACCACAAATACAGGCATGTAGTTTGATTTGGAGTAAATAACTGTTATTGCAATAGCTTTGGATTAGATTTCTTTTCTTAATGTTGCCATATTCATAGATGTCAGCAATTACCTTGATAAGTACAATATTACTGATAGGCATGATTACCAACCTAAGAAAAGTTGTGACAAAACTTCACCATTTAAAGGAAGATCTCACCATAAAATACTTATATACTACTAATGATAACACTCCTTGCTTTTTTTGGACTATTTTGTTGCTTTTTTACCTCTGTTGTTGGTTGATAATTGGCTGTAGACGGTGTCATGTTGTGTCTGAGCTACAATGCAGTCTGACAGCAGATGCTTTGTAAAGCAGTAAATATTGTTGCATAATCGCACAGGGAGAGGCCTGTCATAGAAAAGGCAGAGACACCGGTTTGTCCGTCCACAGTCTCCTCAGTACAGCAGAATAATGAGGAGCATGACTCTCACTATTTCTCCCTGGAAACTCTCGCTCTCCTCCTGTTACTGCGCCATGACTGTCGCTCTCTCCTCTTATGTGTATAAATAACAGTTGAATGCCCAGCAGAGTTCACCTCGCTTTCTTGGGATTTATGAAAAGGCATTCGGGGAAACCCACAGAAACACTGACTCAAGAAGACACAAGGCAGACTGAAATAAATTGAGTACACTGAAGAAAATGAAATATGAATACATCATTCATGGTGTACCAACAAATACACAAAAACTGAGATAAGACTTTTGGACTTCTTCCTACTGCAGGGTGACAAATCCTTGAAGGATCCCAACGGAACACTACAGAATTGATAATGAGGGTCATGTGACCAACGAAGACAGCCTATTGCATCAGTGGGCTACTTGTACTGTAAAATTTGTACTTAAAGGCCAAGTGATCTGACCTGATACTCCTTCATTTAGAGCAGGGGTGTCAAATATAGAGCCTGCGGGCCACGACGGCCCAGAATTCCCAACCAGAACACAGTACTCTGAAGAAACAATCAATACCTTTTGTGGCCATATTTAAAGACATTATGCAAAATATTATCAATCAGCAGCTTCAGTACAAAGGAATCTGTATCAGACTTCTGTCTGAAAACAATATTGGTGGGACACTGTTGTGAAGACAAAACTTCACATTTGTAAATGGTTTGCAAAGCAGGAGATGACTTCACCTTCTTCCTCATTTTGCAGTAGTTGGTGTTGTGTGGTGATCCGGCACAGGAGAGGAAATTAAAAAAAAATAATCTGTATCTCAACCGTTTGTTTGAATCATAAGAAGTGAAATACTAAATTCTTGTTCAGTTCAAAATTACAGTAAATGTTTTGTGCATTTGTCGAATCCACTGCGATCTAGATATTGTAATTCACATGTAATGACAGTAGACAGAATGTGGAAGAAGAAAAGCATTGCTGAAATTGCACTTATTTTTCTAATCTAAACTAAAAACTCTAATCTAAAGTTCAAACACCCAGGATTTAAGTTTTTCTGCTTGGGGTCTCTCACATTAAAGTTAGTATTTTTTTTTTTTTTTTGGCATTTTTGCCTTTATTTGATAGGACAGCCAGAGAGTAGACAGGAAAGGGGGCAGAGAGAGAGGGGACGACATGCAGCAAAGGGCCGAAGGCGAGGAGTCGAACCAGCAACCGCTGCAGAGGACTAACAGCCTCCATACATGGGTCGGACACTCTACCAACTGAGCTAAACGTCCGCCCCGGGGTCTCTCACGTTAAGACAATAACAGTAGACATAGTTTGATGACATCTTGAAGGGGTGTGGGATCATGGGAGTTGTTTTATTCATTGTTAAAATCCATCTGACAGGACCAGGCAGGAATCATGTTTATGGATGAGGTCAAGCATTACATTTTTAGCCGTGTCATGTTTAGTCATGTTTGCTGACTTCTGTCTTCACTCTCTGTCATATGTGACATATTCTGCATTTTCCTTTCGTTATAGCAGCTAGCGGCTAGTAGGATATGCACCGCTACCTTGAATAAATTACAGATTTCTCTGGATTTGAACATGGTTGGAAACATTTGGGATAATGTAAGTGCACAAATCATATAACTTACATCGAGCATTTTTAGACATTTTAATGCAGAAATGTTATATATTATAGCTTTAACTAATGAACCCTCTGGTTCTTCATTATATAGTATAAGAAATATTGATATTGGTCAATACAGGGCTGTCACTAACGATTATTTTCATAACCGATTACTCGGACGATTATTTTCTCAGTTGAAGGGATAGTTCACCAAAAATGAAAATTCAATCATTATCTACTCACCCTCATGCTGACTGAAGGTTGGGTTTAGTTTTTTGGAGGAAAACAGTGTTGCAGAATCACCCAAACAATGGGAGTGAATGGTGACCAGTTTTCGAACGTGGAAAAAAAAAAAAGAAGAAAATGCCTCCATACTGCCCGTCTGGTGTAATTCAAGTCTTCTAAAGCCCCAACATGCCTAGTTGACTTGAAAGACATCATTTACACCATGTTTTTGCCTGACTCTTCACTGTAGATCCTTTGAGGACGACAAAAATAAACCTGATGTTCAGTCAGCATTTGAATCAGTAGATAAATTTCTGGGCGAACTATCCCTTTAAGCGATTAGTTGTTCTCTCTATAAAAATATCAGAAAATGGGGAAAAATGTTGATCAGTGTTTCCCAAAACCCAAGGTGACGTCCTCAAATGTCTTGTTTTGTCCACAATCCAAAGATATTCAGTTTATTGTCATGAAAAAGTAAAAAAAAAGTATAAAAATTCAAATTTAAGAAGCTGAAATCAGAGAATGTTGACTTTTTTTCGTAAAAACTTACTCAAACTGATTAATTGATTATCAAAATGGCAATTAATTTAATAATCAATTCATAATAATTTAATCATTCCATTTTTGCAGCTCTACATCAACAGAGAAAAATTGTCATCATATTTTTTGCCATATTCCCCAGCCCTACTATAATATTGAATCTCCATTTCTAACAGCAGCTGGCAGCAACAGCAAAATTTTTAAAAATTGATAAACCCACGGCCTGCCCAGCACCAAACAGCAGACAGAGCCAGTCAGAGACCAGCTGGTAAAGAAAGTCAAACATCTTGCAGCTAAAGAGCCACAAATTTCTCTAAGGAGATGATGGACACCAAAACAGAGCTGAACAGAGTTAATATTGGACTTTACCAGGTGGACACTGACTAACTATAAGGCCTGTGTTAAGGAATTTTCCATCTTCTAGTGGTTATGCTAAGGCCTTCGAGCCATACCATTAAGGTTTTAACCTTTGACAGACTTACTGTCTCTCCTCTAGGACAGTGGATGCAGCTGTCTTCTCCTTTCAGATAAACAAGTGAACAACCTGATAGTGTTGCTAGGGCAGCTGGCGTCGAGGAGGTGTTTGTCTTGTCTATCTGACTGGAGAAGACGTAAACTGTAATCTGTTTTGGTTAACACTGACCCTGAGCTGTAGAGCCAGAGGTGCTGAGCACTAGTCTCAGCACTTGTGTATTCATAATTCCTGTGTTTGCATATTCAGACCAATAGGCTAACTTTATGTGTTGGGTCTGATCTTATTTGGGCATAGGTTCATCATGACTTTATCTCTGAATGCTTAAAGACTATCCCGGAGGACAGAAACGCCAGAATTGAAGGGAACATCAATGCCAACTGTGTACTGGTTATTCCTTCATTCTCCTTGATCAAGTATTATTAAACCAATTTCAGTGTAAGACATATTGGACTCCTGAGTACTTCTTCCTTCGGATATATGGGTATTGGAATAAATCCATAACAGCCTGTGTGTCTGTAAGCCTGTTTGGAGTTCTTCTTCCCCCAAGGGGTTAAAATTTTGCAGCTTTACCACAAACTTTATAGTTAGTCTTTTTGCTCGAATACCAGCAAACCATGAATTCACTGGAGTCACATTATGCTCAGCTAACCTGCAGTCACATTTTACTCTAACCTTCACATGTTTTATTTTAGCCTCTACCTTAGCTAGGGATGTTCCTGGCAACTAATTTCCCTGCAGATTAAGGGCATTTTTTAATTTGGACTAGTCTACTAGTCTAACAGTGTGAAAGCACCCTAAAAGCAGTTCAAATTGAGCACAATTTATTAATTGATAATCTTAAACACTATATGAAAAATACTGTGTGTTTTAGAGCCATATGAAGCTGTTAATCACAACCTACAATCACCAAATGGTATTTTAAATACTGGTTAAATATGTGCCACTTTGCACCATGCAATACAAACACTGCACATTAACTTAAAAAACATGGCAACAACTCACTAAATCCTTCACTCTTTTAGACTGAACAGGTTCACAGTGTCTGCGGGTAAATGAAATTGTTTACCCAGAGCTGACCTTAGCCGCAAGCCTGTCACACAGTGTGGCTAACATTAGCAGTGCTAGCAGCAGCAGCAGCTGTTCTGTTTGCAGGTTAATGTCCGTGTCTGTGCTGAATGTGGTCACATGTTGCTCCCATCCAGTGGTTATATACCAGTTTATTCTGGCACAGCCTATATATAACCTTATTATCATTTCCAATCTCAAAACACTCCCAAACCACGCTTATTTTACTGTCATCTGTCCCACTTCGCTGATAAAAATGTCTGGGGTTGGGTGAGCCATCAGGGCATTCGCCCTGGGCGAGAGGGTCTGCCATCTGACAGGACCAGAGCCCCGACTAGTGGTGAGCTGCTGCGTAACAGCTTAGAGGCAACAGTTAACTGACATTGTACATGAAAAATATTGATAAACAGTTTAACCAACTAGTATTTCTGGTGGTGACTAGTGAGGGTGGTGACGTTTGATTGTGTGGTCGAGTAATTGCGCACATCCCTAATCTCAGCTGTGGCTAGTCAGCCTTCATTCAAATGTACCAGTAGGTACAAGTAAAAACACTTGTAAATGTATTTTTTTTATGCTGTTGTAGTAAAATATCCTCATGAAAAATCATTAAGAACATTGAGTTGAATCCACAACCAGTGGTGGCTGATGAGCAAACGACATTTTAACCCTTGTTGTTGTTACAGTAATTGCAGACACACCTTATATTTTCATTTCTCAGTAAAGAAAACAGTGAATATTAAACAGTTTGCTGACATGACTGATATGTTGTGTGTCCAAATGAGATAAATACAATGAACAATCAGTGAGTCATTTCTAATTGCTTTCTACACAACACACCCTGCAGGAAATGGACATCATCATCATGGATAAGTGATTTGTCGGCATGTGTGTGCACATGCATGTTTAAGTGCACCCGACTGCACGTGTCTTCAGCTGAACACACTTTATATGAGCGATCCAGTGAGCATGGCTCAACCCCATCAGTATAGCCTGGCACTCAGAAGATGCCCAGACTGCTGCTGTAATGGCCTCTATCCATCCCAGCACCCAGCCCTTCAATTATGGTTATCAAGTCAGCCTACTAAGCTCCAATTCAATCAGGCCTGCTCGAGCCACTCCCATCCACAAACACACACACGCACACAGTGGAGGAGGCACTGGCTGCATACAGGCCCTGACAACCTGTCAATAACCCTCACCTCTACACTCAGCACACTCACATCAGATCAGATGATACATGACCATATATACACACACACACACACACACACACACACACACACACACACACACACACACACACACACATACTCTCACACAGCTCATAAATACAAAAATACACATATAGTACAGTAGCAGTTGTTTATTGTGTCATGCACATACTAGGCTTGTTCAAAATGTATTTGAACCTTAGCGATGGTAGGGATGATAGCGATTAATCAATGATCAGTTAATCCAGTAGTTCCCAAACTTTCTCAGGCATGGCCCCCTCTCAGAAGCCAAAAAAAGTTTGGGCCCTCCCACGCCATAGTTTTTATCATTGGGGATGGGGATCATCATTGGGGATTTTTATTATTGGGGACGGAAGTGATAAAAAAAAAAGATTTGTAAGTTGAATTTTAGTAAAGTGTAGCAGGATAGAATCAGCAAAGTCATGTTTGTTTATTTCCCCTAAATGGATCACATTTATTCAGCTCTGTTTCACTCTTTATTTGTCCTCTGGTCTTCCACGGTGCTTCTGCAGTGGCCCCGTGCACCCCATGGGGAGCCCGCCCCCCAATTTGGGAACCACTGGATTAATCAGTCGTTAAAAATTTGGAAGATCAAGTGAAGTCAATTTGCAACCCTAGTTGTGGGAAAAAAATAAATGTTTGAGCGTATTGACCTGCTTATATTCAAATTTTACAGCCTATGAGTGCATTTGAAATAGCATGACTTGTGGTCCATCAGCTCAACCTATTGCCTACCTTATTGATCAGTAAATTAAGCTAATAAATTAAAATAAACAGAGAACACCAGCAAGGAAAGCCATGTGGATTGGATAATTATAACTCTGAACCATATGAGGAGCAGCATGTGGAGGTATTTTAGGTTCTAAACACTGTAGATGGCAAAATGACCGCCAAAGATAAGACATTTGGCCAACTTTGTAAATTTAAAAAAAAAAAAACAGCCTTCCAACAACAAATCTGACTCTCCTGCAGCTGCAACCAAAAACTGAGGCAGCAGAGGCAACAGAAATGAGTGGAGCAACGTCAACTGTACAATCTTGACAGCCTACCCTTCACCACACTCATCCTCACTAACCTTCACCAAAAGCTCATAAAAACACCATCACTGATAGAAAGATATATAAGGATATGACAGAACTGCGGCCATGACATCAAATTCCAAGTCACACCACAATCTCAAGACTAGGACTGCAACAGTTATTTTTATTGTCGATTGTCTAGATTTATCAATTAGTTGTTTGAGCCACAGAATTTTAGAAACTGGTCAAGATGATGTCCTCAAATGTCTTGTTTTGTCCACAACTCCAAGATATTCAGTTTACTGTCGGAGACGAGTAAAGAAACAATGAAATATTCACATTTAAGAATCTGTAATCAGAGAATTTTGACTTAAAAAAAAAAATACTGAAAGTGATTAAGCAATTACCAGAATAGTTGGTGATCAATTTCATAGTTGACAGCTAATCAATTAATTGATCAGTTGTTGCAGCTCTACTCAAGACACAGTGCAGTTTCAGTTGCAGGGGTCAATGTTAAATCTACTTGCCCAAAGTCAATTTTTCCTTGCCTTTTTATTTATTAGTGATAATCAAATCATAAACAAAGTTAAAGTTGATTTTCATGTTTAATATTGGGCTGCAGTATCTATAAAATGTCAGAAAATAGTAAGAAATGTCCATTCCAGTTTTTCAATGTCCACGGTGATGTCTTTAAATGTCTAGTTTTGTCTAAAATCTAAAAAAATTCAGTTTAATATGACACTTAACAAAGTGGGAAATCTCCATATGAGAGCTTGAAAACGGCTTTTTCTCCATTTTTTCATTACAGAAGAAGGGCAGTGTACACAAAGTATAGCCATTAAATATCAAACAATAAGCAATGAAACCCAAAGCAAACAGTATATATGGCATCAAAAAGTTTGTAGTAAGAGGGAAACAACATCAAAAACTACTGAAATGGTTTGAGGACAAACCCCTGTGGATGCTATGCAGACGCACACAAACAGATTCTGCGTCATTCCAGCAAAACCAGACTCATTCTGGTGGATGGTATTTATTATATTTTCCACTGACTGCTTCCCCTTCTTTTCAGCCAACAGGAAAAAAGACTCCCTGTGACTTCCAGTGGGAGGGGCAGGGGCGTTGATGAGGGGTTTGGGAATTGATGGAGGCTCTGTTTATTGCAATGAGGTTCCTGGAACAAGCCCCAATAGATGGGCCAAATAAATCTCTGTATCATTATGTAAGAGGGGCCAGGCCGTCCCCTGGTGGAACCAGCGAGCGCCTGGGGACTTTGTGCAGCGTAACAGCATCCTCCGTCACTACCCCGCCCTTCCCCACCAACCTCCAACACCAAAGCCTCCTCCTCTGCTCTCCATCCCCCCACACTAACAGCACTATTGCTATACTAGCTTTATGCTCCCCTGGTAGTTCTCCAACACCAGAGGATCCTCTGTTTACTCCACAGACAATCTGAGATGAGAGAATGAAAAAAGAACTTACAACTGGTTTTGCAAAATTTTTAAGCCTGCAGGGCATTTCTACAGCATAAACCAATAACCAAATGGAAATATTGTGTAGAACATGTACAATGAACTGTACAATCAACTGCTTAGAGACTCAAAGTCCACATTAAACCAGTTCTATTAGTATAAAGCCAACTGTGTGAGTCCACAGCGATCATAAATTAACACTTTAGAGTCATTCAGTTTTATGAAATGTTACTGTGCCTTATTGTGTGGTAAAGGGCTTCCCAACCAAGGGTACTTGAACTGCAGGGGGTAAGTGGAAAAATGTGAAGTCAATAATGTCGATTAAAATAAAGCAAGGGGAGATGTTGAAGCAGCTAGCAAAAGTAATCAATAAACAATTGAAATAAACTGCTAAGATTAATGGACAAACCATTGAAAAAGGTGGCTCTTCCCAAAATCAGAAATATATATTTTTCCCCAGGCCTATAGTGCTATTAATTCAGTGCAGTTGGAGTTTGGAGTGCCAAAAAAATACATTTGAAAAATTCAAAACCAGTGTCTCTTTTCAAAAATCGTGACTAAAGATAATCCACACACCTTGTTGTGAGTAGTTTCATGTAGGAACTACTTTAGTGAAAAAAAGTAGTTCAGTAGATCTAAAGTAGTTCCAGTGGATTCTACTGCAGGAAGAAAGTAGTTGAATGAAGATAATGAAATATATACAAAGGAAATAATTACTTTCTCGCTTCGCTTACAAATGGATAGATTTTACTAAGTTAGTTTCTTAGTAATGCACTTAGAAACTTAAGTTCTAAAAATATTCCTTTTCTTATGTTTGGTTAATTTTGCATATTTCTTTGTTTTTGTTTTGTTTTTTTTCTTTTTCTTTCCTTTCTTTCCCCTTCTCTCCCTACTGTCTAAGGAAAAGGCTGCCTGGTCTCCTAACAAATTTTTTGTTTTAAAGCTTTTTTGTTACTAACCTATACATCCCTTTTTCAGAATGTAAAATAGTTACTGTAAATGTTCTAGGATGCATATTGCTTTAACAAGGATAATGAGAGGGGAGGGTGTTGAGCCATATAGTAGTTGTGTTGCAGATTTGTAAGGGTCTGTGTAACCAGAAGGCTACAGAGATAAAGAATTGACAAATAAAGGACTGAAAAAAGAGGCACTTTCAGAAGCATCACTGACGTCTGAAGCTTTGTACATCATTAATCACGTGGTAGTCAAATGTCACAATAGATACAAGCTTCAACACAACGCACTGAAACTGACTGAACTGAAAACTCTGACCATCACCACTGAAAACTCAAAATAATTGGGACTAAATTGGGATAAAGCAAAACCTGCTATTGCTGGAGGATTTGTATTTAGTTTTCATGATTCTTAAATGTGTGATGATGTGGCACCACAAAAAAAATACTTCCTTGAAATCCTGTGTTCCAGTCATTTCTGCACTGTATGTAAAATGATTTCCCTCTGGTTTTCTGCATGTCTAATGTGGACAATATCACCTTATCAAGACTGTGTTTATTCAGACAGGAAGAAAACACCCGCCATCTGGAAGGGCTCGGCTCTACTGATCATTAGAAACGCAACACACACTCAGCAGAGCTCTCCCCTCCCCTCATTAATCGCTGCTGCCCATCAGCTCTGTCAGTTAGCAGCTGTATAAGCCATTAGGCCAGCGCTACTCACCCTGTTAGGACCACCACAAAGTCCATTACATTCCAGCCATTACGCAGGTAGGAGCCTTTGTGAAAGGCAAAGCCCAGGGCGATGATCTTGATGCCAGCCTCAAAACAAAATATTCCAATAAAGTAGGGCTCTGTGTCGTCCTGTTATGAAAAAGCAGAGGGAGTAATTAGGATTAATGAAATTACAGACTTCCATCTGGCCATGTCAATAAAATCAGATAGTGGACAGTCATTGTCATTGTCATCAGCCTACAATAAAATGAAGAGTCCACATTATTTTCCTCAGTAGCTTTTGTAAGATTCAGTGTCCAATGATCATCTCCAGTGCTGTGTCAGATGTTCTGACACCTAGAACCCTCAGGAACAAATATGCTGAAGTCATGTCCTTTGTTTTCTAGGAATTTAACACCATAGCACCTGAAGGTGTCTTACAGTTAAAAAAAAGTTACACTAGCACTGTACAGTGAGTTGGCTGGTTTACAAAATGTCCCAACAGGTGAAAAATCTCAATTAGTCGAAGGTGACGTCCTTAAATGTCTTGCTTTGCCCACAACCCAAATACATTCAGTTTGTTGTCGTAAAAGAGTAAAGAAACCTGAAAATATTCACATTTAAGAAGCTAGAATCAAAGATTTTTGACTTTTTTTCCCTGAAAACTTACTCAACTGATTAATCAATTATCAAAATAGCTGGCATTTTATTTAATAATCAATTAATCTCTACGTAGTATGTATTTAATTGGGTGATTCAAGTATTTAGATATTTACATTTTAGATTAATATTGACTCCTTTTCCTCCCTGGTGTACATCTTGCTATTTTACACAAATGTGTTGCTTTTGATTGCTTGTCATTTAATCTGTCAGTTATATTCTTGATTAATCAATTAGTTGTTTGGTCGATAAAAATGTCAGAAAATGGTGAAAAGTGTTGGTCAGTGTTACCCCAAGGTGACGTCTTGTTTTTTCACAAAGATATTCAGTTTACTGTCATAGAGGAGTAAAGAGTTCAGTAAAAAATCACATTTAAGAAGCTGGAATGAGAGAATTTCACTTTTTTTTTTGGTTCAAAAATTATTCAAACTGATTAACTGGTTATCAAAACAGTTGGCAATTACTATAATCGTTGATAATTCATCAATTAATAGTTGCAGCTCTATAGTCATGTTTATATTTCACAAAGTAAGGGTGTGCTCAGACTGATGTTAGTGTTGTTAGCAAAAATGTAATGTCATCCAGCAAAGCTGGTGCTGGCCAATCAGATACATGCAAGCACATATTCATAGCTGTAACATGAACAGGGTACTTCTACTATTTCCTGGATCATTTTTCATCCTGTGTTTTACTTAACACATTTTGTTTTTGGCTTTGAAATTATTATGCTTTTAGTTAGAGTCTTAGGAAGAATAGTTAAGAAAGAACACAAAATTACTTTTTTGTCCACTGGCCAAACAGTTAGTGAATGTTACCAGGCACTCAATGGATCACCATTGTTTTTTCGGGGGGCTGGTGAGTGAAGCAAATCTAGCAGCCACTATTTTACCAGCATTTGGCTGGTGGCTGCTGTTAATTTTGTGTCCTGCTCACCACTGTACATCACCACAAATCAAAAGCAGAAAACAGTAAGGAGAGCACAGACTAGAGCTGATTAGTCAGATCATTAATTCCCCAATCAAGAGAAAAATTCACTGGCAACTATTTCAACAACTGAGAAATTATTTCAGTCACTTTTCAAGAAAAAAGGCCAAACATTGGTTGGTTCCAGTGTCTCACATGTTAATATATATATTTTTTTTTAAAGTTAGCATATAAAATTAGGTCTCAAAATCATGAAAAAATGATCAGTTTTCTCTGCTTTGAAACTCTGGGGGCATGTCCACTCTACTGTCTCAGTGTCAAACATCACTATGACCTGAAAACCACCTGAAACATGGACGCTCTGTCCAGCAGCTTTATTGGACATGTACAGACATGTTTGAGCCACCAGAGCCAGAGGACGGTGACAGGATGGGTTTTTTTTTTTTCTTCTGTCTCGGGTTGTTGGAACTGCAGTGAGCTGAAGTGAACTGCTGGGCTGATTTGGACTGAGAGAGTCACTGAAGGTACATTTATAACTGACCGTTGAGGGGAGGGGAAGGTGGTGTCGTTTGTGTGCTGGTTCGTGGGGCTTAAATAGTGTTGGGGGACCATGGCTCCATTACGTCACTGAGCCATGTTTCAGCTCCGCCCAAAAAATCCTGAACGCAGGAATCACGAACAACAGTTTAATTATCTAATTTTGCAACTCAGTACTACATACTGTAGTTCTCAGTCTTTTCACATGTTTTCACCAACTGTGTTCTAAAATGTAGAATGTGTTTAGAAGAAAAACTCTCTTGTTCCTTCAGGCGATCTTTAAATGAGCAGACTGGTTGGTTTTCTTAGTCATATATGACAGTAATCTGAATTACTTTGGGGTTTAGACTGTTACTCAGCCAAAACAAGCAATTTGAACAATTACAGGCTCTGACAAATTGCAGTGGGCTTTTTTTTTCTTCATTTTTAGACATATAACAGCTTAAACAATTAATTAACAAGTGGAGGCAATAATTGGCAGATGAATCGATAATGAAAATAATTGTTAGTCGCAGCCCTAGCACACACAGAGTCACAGCTCCCTGACAAGAGTCAAGAAATCCTCATTCGTCTCCAGATAATAGCTGGGTAAAGACAGGAAGGCTGTATAGAAGATTTTATAATGCGGTGACACAGTCCTGATGACACAGCTGATCACTTCACATCATCATGAACTCTGTGGTATGTCTGTCAGACAGGGTTTCAGCCCATCTCAGGCAGTGGATCAATGAGAGTGGGCAGCTGGGAGGCTCCTTGCCTCGGGGAGTGACATTTCATTCTTAAAACAGCCCTGCCCCTGCCACCAGCAGCTCTTTGATTGGACAGAAGGCTTCACAGCACTTGCTTCTTTAATGGAAAGATTTAACAAGAGAGTTGGGGTGGGGGGAGGGCGCAGCAGGGGTAACCTGAGGTAATGATGCACAGGAGGGGATCAGAAGCGGCTCTGCAGGGTTCTGGTTAACCTGCAGAGCTGTGGATGAGGGACCCTTTCTGACACTGAGGGAAAAAAAACCAAACATTTTTTGATATTTTGAAATTTTCAAATCCACGAACATGTGGACTGAAAAAAAGAGGAGAGATTGGATTAAGCAGAGCATAAGTCTATTCCTCGATTGCAGCAAGGCAGAGAGGCAGCTGAAAATAACAACCACCATGTTTCTTTGAGCTGCTTTACAAGCCAGTTCTTGAATTATTTTTCTTGCAGTACAGAGAGACATCAGCAACACTCAAAGCATATGTCTCTGTAGAGTCTGTCAGTGTGGTGACAAAAATAACAGAGCAAAGCATCACAGTGGCTACAGCGTATCTGTCTGTTGTACTGTATGAGACAGGCAGTCGTTTTGGTACTTACCAAACGCTCTGACATCGGTGTTTTGTCTAAGGCCGGTAGGTGTTGCTCCAAAGCCAGCACAATGCAGTTTGCTATAATGGTGGCCAGGATCATGTACTCAAATGGAGTGAGAGTGTTAAGGAATTCTTTTGGAAAGAAAATTCACAGGTTGCTACACATGCAAACACAAACCACACCATTCAACCTATACATGAAAGCATAGAAAGTAAAGATAAAATAATAAAAATAAAACTGAACCTGAACCACAACTGAGTAGATACTTTCTGAACCTAAATTGTTGCTTGGTGTTTGACTGTGTATCTTGACAAATGTTTAAAGCAGCGACAGTTACATCTGATAAGAGATACTTCTTGGGTGAGGTTTTTCATAATCAAAAGAAAAACACTTCTTTGTGTCACACCATGAGACTAGACCAGAATGCAATGCAGTATAAGATACAACATACTGTAGGTCCCAAATCTATACTACAGACTAATTCTAAGCACCTTTTGAGTTATTAGTGTGTTTTAGAACTGCAAAAATGAATCAATTATTAAATTAGTCACCAACTATTATGATAATTGATTAGTCAGTTTAAGTAATTTTTAAGAAAAAAGTCAAAATTCTCTGATTCAAGCTCTTAAATGTGAATATTTTTTGGTTTGTTTACTTCTTTATGACACTAAACTGAATACCATTGGGTTGTGGCAAAACAAAATCATTTGAGGACGTTACCCTGCACTGACTGACATTTGACATTTTTCACCATGTCAAATTCATAGACCAAACAACTATTAATTGATTAATTAAAAAAAAAACTGACAGATTAATTGACTATGAAAATAATCATTAGTTGCAGCTCTAGTGTGCTCAGACTGGAAAAGTTTATTCAAACCAGTTTGTCTACATATTAACCACAGTCTTGTTTTTTCAGTGTGCTGTTGATGCACATTGTTCTCCCACAATGCAATGCACAAAGAAAATGAGGGAGGTGCTCACAGCTCGCAAAAGAACTGAATGGTGATGAAACAGTTCAACTTAAAAAAACAACATAAAACATAAAAACATAAAAATTGCAAATTGTTAAAAGGGACAGTTCAACCTGAGTACATCTGACAACTGCATCACCGCGTACAAGGAAACGTGCATCTACTCATGGACGAGAGCCTGTAACAGTGCAGGATGTAAACGTTAAGCACTGTGATACAGTTGGCAGTTGTAGTTCAGTAGACAGAAAAAAAAACTGTTCACAACAAGGTGTGTGGATTATCTTGAGTAACCGGGTCATAATTTCTGAAAAAAGACACTACTGTTGAGTAGGCCTGCACAGCTAATGGAAATGCCCAATGCCCAAGTGAAACATCCAAATCGCAGACACTGCAAATTTTTTGATGGAGGAAAAATGTGTGACAAAGCAGTATTATAACAGAGTACTGTAGTGCTCCAGAGATGACCTGGCCTACAAATCTCGTTCTCCAAATGTAAGAAAACATGTTTGGTTGGTAAAGACTCCACTGAAATTGCAACATCCGTCAAATTGATTGTAATATAATTTTTTAAACACATTTCTTGTCACCCTACTGTTGAGTTTTTCCAAATATATTTTTGCCATCTAGTTCCATTGTATTGGAGAGAAGGCAGACATCTCTACGGCTGATATCTCTGAAACTTGGCGACTCACACCAAAAGAACTTAGATGGATAAATAGCATTACAGGTAAGAGGATAACGGTGGATTTTTAATTTTGGGGTGAACCGACCCTTAAAGTTTAGAAAAGTGCTGCGGCAGTCTAATGTTGCAGTTCGATTAACATCCAGTGGTGCACAAAATGTACAATTTCCTGTTGGTATAAAACTGTAAAGTATGCTGGTTTCTTGTACGTGGACTGTGAAAGCAGTATAGACTTAAGATTAGCATACAGTAAAGTAATAGTAATAGTAACGTAATATGACATTGGGACACAGCAATAGTTAAAGCATATTTAGTAATTTACTTCCATAAAGTTGGGGGACTCACAAGAGAAAAAAAATTAAAAGAATGGCAAAAACCAAAATGGGAGAGGTCAGGATATCATTACTTTTTGTCTGCAATATCATAATCACAAATAACAATAGAAATGGTGATATGGCCAAGAGCAATATCCAAATTGCAGAACCAGAACCAAATCTTAACATTTTGAAAAAGGAAAAATGTGTGAGAAAACAGCATTGTAATGGAGTACTGAAGTGCTGCAGATATGCTCTGACTGAAAAATCTTGCTCTTCAAATGAAAGATAACATGTTTGTTTGGCACAGACCCCAACAAATTCTAATTGGGTGTTCTTTTATTTTTATTTTAGTAAAAAATTAAATTGTGATGCAAAAATTATCATTCCACTAATTGCATTGCAATTTCAGTCAAAATAAGCACAATATGACATTGTTACCATATTGTGCAGCCCTAGTCCTTGCTATAAATGGAAAAACTCCAGAAACACTGGATCCCACATGTCCCACAATACAACTCAATTGTGTTTTTCATCAGAACATCCACCTCAATCAAAAGCCACAAGCCCAGACTGAGAGAACCCTGATGACATCACCGGGGTTGGGTTTTTTTCTGACTTTGGAAAAAAACCACAGTATAGATCTGTCTTCAGGCTGACTAGGACTCCTCAGGGCAAGTAAACTGAACTTAATGTGTAAATTTGATTAGTTAGTTGTATTTATATTCCTGTATGTCATCAATGATTCACAGAAACGTCTTCACAGATCTCTTTTCCTGTCCGATAAAAGTAAAATAATCACCATTCTGCCAGAGTCCAAAGCCTGCTGGGACCCTCATCAATATGCATCATTCCTGCAGTATTAAGCAAGAGCAGAGTTTCTGACTATTTCAAGAAATTACACACAGATCTGTACAGATTACTAGGTATCCTTCCTCCTTGCAGTGCACCTCTGTTTTGTCATTAGCACCACCACTCCAACATCCCCCCAGGACTGTTCCAGCTCTGCTACAGTGGGAGGAGGGCACCCTCGGGAGAGGGAGCTGGCCAATGGACTCCAGCCACTGGGCCTCCGGCTGCTTGGGGGCCACAACAGATCCTCCTACAGTGTTTCATGATTGCTCTGCATCAGAATAAAGGCTTCAGTAATGCACTGCAACATCAACGCATGATAAATGTTTGCTCAGCACCGGGGGTAACCAACCAGCGACTTATGTAATGGAGGCCATTACACAACTTAATGTAAATTAATTGCAACACCTATAAACTCATTAACACACAAAGTGTTTTACCATTGACTTCTCCTCAGAAAGTATTCAAATCTGCACAAGTGAGCAATTATTTTGTTGGTGAGTCAATTCACCAAACTCAACAGGTGGCATCCAGGCTCACACAATCATTCAGTGCAAACTAAATCAATTATAAATGCACCAGCATCTCATTTCAAAGCTGCATCCTGCTGCGTTTTATTGCTGCAGCTTGTTTGTTTGGTGTCACACCCATGCAGATTGCCACCGCCTTGATGCTGAGGCCAGCCTGCTGTTTGCTGGGAGTTCAGCACCCTGGACAGCACCATCTGCAGACAGCCTTACAGCATTGAGAAGTCAGGGAGACAATGGTCTACCAGGGAAACCTACACAATGGTGCCATCACAAAGTCCATAAATCTACTTTAAACCCTGCCTTGACGTGCTTTGTATCTATAACACGTTACATGGATTCAATGTTACAATTAGATAGAAGGCATGCTGCCTGTTCTGTCCAGAGGTTTCACTCCCATCTGCCCACACCAGAGACAAACAGAAATGTCCCTGGATTCAGATCTCTAAGACAAATTCTCTATCAAATAAGAATCGGGAAAAAAGCTGGGCAGGAAACCCTTGTAGTAGAAGATTTGGCATAAAACAAATGTATGAACTTTAGTGAAGCACAAATCAAAACACCAAGCAACATGTTATGCACTAAAAGGTCTACCTTTAAGTGATCACTAATCGATTAAAGCTGTTTTCACTGAGGAGAAATATGAACGGAATCGCGCCGAACTCCATTAAAAATATGGCTCTTTGAGGTTCCCTTGCTTGTCAGTCCTAGCCAAAGAAAACTGTATATATAATTGAGTTTTTTACTGCCAGAACATTAATTCTACAGAAAAACAACCGAGGAGCTCCTAACTGTGGCATAAGCTGCCGCCCTTCCCTCTGAGGCAGTGGAAACAACAGGAGAACCAACTGTGGAAGTTTTAAATTTCATTGATATAAACGAGTCTTTGAATATTGTATTCATGCCGAATTAAAGGTTTAATTCTTCCCTATCGTTTAAGATAAACTGCCATATTCTACATGAATGTATCCTCTGCCGGTAAGAAAGAGATCTTAAATGGCCATATTTTCAGGCGGAGTTCGGCGCGGTGATTCCGCGTTCTACGGCATGTATGAGGGTTAGACTGGACTGGAAGGATATGGCCATTCGGTGATCTTTTTGGCATATTTCCGTATGATATTATCCTCACTGAAGATGAACAAGGAGCGGTTAACGGTGAGGCAGTTCTGTTTGACAGGAATGGGGTTGTAAATGGCCATGGTCCTGGCTCTCTGGGCCATCGTCTGCTTGTACATCCTCTGGCCCCCCGGAGGCCCCGGCTGCCGGCTGGCCCCTCTGGCCGGGCCCGCGGGACAGCTGCCTCCGTAGCGGCTGGACAGTTCGTCTTCGAAGCGAGCCATACTGGGATAGCACAGATCTTGCTGGAGAAACCAAAACTGACACCAGAAAAGAAATGAAGAAGAAGCATCACAACACACACTGTCGTCCCGTCCCCCAGGTCCTTTAGGTGCGTGTCTCGTCCACGAACCAGTTTCACAACAAAACAAGGAGAGGGTGGCTCGTTTTCATCAGCGTTAGTCTGTTCTCTCCTCCATGCTGTCACTCTCAAAGTTTAGATTATCAGACCCCATGATGCATCATTTTTCATGGGTGTTCCTCCTTCGACTGACTGACTGCCCCGGTCCTCAGAGGGAGCTGACATGCACTGGCGTCAACGCTGCAAGTCCATGCTACAGGCTGCGTGTTCAACCAAAACCCGTGTAAAAAAAAACTGTCACTTTAACACATAAGACCACAGCAAACACAATGCCGCCACCCGTCAGTGCGAGGAGTCACGCTGTAGCGTTATTTTCCTCCAGAAAGCGTCAAAAAACATAATTGCTGTTCCCCTAAAAGACTCGTCTCCACAATGAGTCTTCTTCCTATCACCTCGCCTCACGGTCCAGGTATAAAAAACACGCCGCTGTTCGTTTGTTTTTTTCAGTTTGTTGAGGAGAAATCACGGCAGAGCGGCTTCTCCATAAACTCTCCCTTGATGTGAACGGTGAGGCACCACTTTCTCCACTGCTCCTTATCCACAGAGCCCCACGTGACCGACAAGATGCCAGCCAGTGGCTCCACCTGGACCGGCCCTGTTTCCATAGCAACAGGGAGGAGAGCGCGAGCGCGCCACAACCGGGATCAAGTTATATGGAATACAGAGATTTCCGTAATTTTTTCAAAATAAGAGCATATTCATGAACAGACCTGGTAGTTTTTTTTTTACTGGAAGGTAAAATATGCTTTCTAATCAATACGTATTGAGAACAGATACAGAGAGAAAGCACTTGAAATTGGAATATAACCCGTCAAATGGATGGGCATAATTCGCACACCAACCACAAGAGAGGAAGAAGCAACTTCCGGTCGAAATTTTCAAAGTAAAACAAGTACACATCTGTTGTAACAATTCTTTTAGGAAAATATGTTGAACTGATTAAAAAAGAAGCCAATTTACTTTTAATCTTTATAATTCACATATAGTTACAACATAGGTCTTCTGACACGTTTGAGTTATATTTGCGCAAATCAAACAAATAGGCCTAGTATGAACATAAAAATGGAACTTAATGTGTTGGGACAGGAAAATGCTGACTTAAATATTTTGAAGCTAACTGACACTATAAAAGATAAGTGAAAAATACTCATCACAATTTTCCAGAGCCCAAAGCAAAGTCTTTAGATTGCTTCTTTTGAGCCACACTAATATAGCAATTCCACTCACACCAAACTTCAAATAATAAAAATGTTTTTTCTTGTTATGTATGGTCACAAAGAAGGTAAATATGAATAACTGGATTGCTTGAAATACACCAGCTCAGAAAGAATAGATCACTGAAGCCATGGGTTGATTAACTTGGAAAGGTAACTTTCAGACTACAAAGTAAGTGAAACATGGGCACCAGTAATATCTTATTTCTGATTTAAGATAGTTGTTTGTCTTCCCTTTCTGTCAGTACTGCTTTACAGTATTAACACTGCATTGTGCAGTGAAAATTGTAGGATCGTAATAGTGTTATTTGAAGGATGCATTGGAAAGGGGTTGGTTTAAATTTAGAATTGCTTTGGAAGAGGATAGAAACTGTAGGACTCATCTGCTTGTTGTTGATTATCTGCCAGAATTGTGCAACTTTTTTTCTATTTGTATTCTGAGTTTAAAAAGGGGGGGGGGGAGTTATACATATTCACCTTGTGGTGCTAAAAGAGCCCTAAAATACATTTAAAAAATTCAAAACCAGTGTCTCCTTCCAAAAATCATGACATGCTTACTCAAGATAATCCAGAGACCACAGAAAATTAATTTTGATTTTGGGGTGAACTGTCCCTTTAAAGCCTTTAAAAGTGTGCCATCATGCTCTATTATTCTTTTTCATTTCACGAATCAATGGCTGACTAATGAAGCTAAAAAGATTAAAACATAGATTTAGTTTGTTCATTTAGAATCACTATAAAAGTTCGGAAGAGCATTTTCATAGCAATCTTGCCAAGTGGTCTGCTGCTGTTCACACTGAGGTCCGTGCAGTTTAGGATGCTTCAGGGGATTCCAGCAGTGTCAGTAAAATGAAGAAAAGTTTAATTTCACCAATTTGTTTCACTGGAAATGATCTCACATGGAGACATAGGAGAATAATGACTGTAATTTCACATCTTTCTCTCATCTACATTTGACCACCTCCATTGGAGACAGTTCATTACAGAGTGTTGTGATTCTTTTAGAGTTTTTAGACAAAATACTTACAGTTTATCATATTATTTGGCCAAATGTATGTGGACATACTGTGAACTGTTGCCTACATTTGGTCTGGGTCAGTTATTTCCTGGTTTGAACCCATTAGTTCCAATAAAGGAAAATATTAAGGGGACAGTTCAGCTTTTTTGAAGTGGGCATGGTTCAACGTTAATGTTGTTTTTTTTTTTTACTTGCCCAGTCTGGCAAGTTGGTCAGAAATCTACTTTTTTACTTGCCCTGTAAGAATTCTTTCATTAATTAGCGGCTATCAAATAATAACAAAGGCTTAAGTTTATTGTCACGTCTAATCTCTGGCTGCAATGTATATAAAATGTCAGAAAATAGTGAAATGTCCAATACAGTTTTCCAAGTCAAAGGTGATGTCTTTAAATGTCTCATTTTGTCAGACCAAAACCCAAAGATATTCAGTTTAATATGGTCATAAACAAAGAATAGCAGGAACTCTCCATATGTGAGAGGCTGAAAACAGTATTTCCTGCAGTTTTGCATGAAATAATCATTTATCAAATAGTTTTCTTTTCTTGCCACCAGACTCCAAAAACCTGCAATCTTATCTCACAGAACATGAGGACAGGGTCAGCAGAAACATGTAAAAAAATTAATATCAGTTCAAGTGTATGTGTCCGCTATATTTAAAATATTTTCACCACTTTACCTTGCTATCAGAAAGACTTCCCAGACAGGAAAACACCTTTATTCAAGCCAAAAGTTGCTCCCTCCAAACCATCCACACTCTTTTGACAAAAACAGTCATTTTACTTCACAGAACACAGGACCCGCTGGTCTACTGCTGCTTTGATCGGTCGACTGACCCTTTAAAACACCAACGTCACACAGTAACACAAACAAACTAACAGATCAAGCAGCGGGAGACCAACAACTCCCCTGTTCTGAGAGGTAGAATTGCTCATTCACCACCTTTGGGATGACCTGGAACACAAACTATGACAAAACCTTAAAAAAATGGATGAAAAGATGCTTTAAAAATGTGTTTAATTACTAAGTAAACATGTAGTAAAAAGCACACTCATAGATGAAATCAGACTATCAAAAACATCACTTCATTAATCCACAAGTAAAAGAGTTTGCAGTATTAATTGAAGAGTCCGTGAATGTTAAAATCACCTGTTAAGATTGTTTAACCTGAATGTTGACTCTTTAAAAGTAGTTAAAGCCACTCTCACTTTGAGTGTTTCTGGCTGGTGACGAGCTGCAGTGTTCTTCATACTGAAAAGTAACTGTATTAGGTGTATAAATAAACCTCATTGGTGTTTACCTAATCAGAGCTTCAGTCTTACGCTGTATGTGGTTCAGAGGGCAGTGTTTCAGACATTAGAGAGGTCACAGAATGTGTCCAGACAGAAAGATAGATCGCTGGTCATCAGTTAGTCTCTATCTGCTGGCAGCTGAGTGGCGGCACTTGGGAGAACCACAATGGCAGCTGAAGAACTTGCTCTTCACCCTCCAGTAGTTATCACCATAGTCAAACCTGGTGAGGAAGAGACACCGGTGCATCAGATTATCTTTATTTAAACATCCTCTACAGAAGAGGAGAAGGAAGACAGTAGGCAGGGCTGGGGTTGTGTTTCCACCACTCACCCAATCTGGTCTCCAGCTTTGATGGGCCTGCTGGAGAAGAAGGCTATCCTGGGGAAGCGAAGATCCTGGTGCATGGTGAACACCCTCACAGCCAGCATGTTGGGCTCGCACAGGTGGTTGATGAAGCGGCCGATGTTGCCGAAGAGTCTCGCGTCAATACAGTGTATGTCTCCCACCTGCACGAGAGGACAACCGGTAAGAGTCACAGCCACACTGTACTCACCAAATAAACGGCTGATGTGCTGAACATGATGATGTCACTATAAGTGGGTTAAGTTTGACAGGGCAAAAAACTCAAGAAGTGAGACCGAACAAGCCAAATTTCTGCAGATGATCTAAACCACTTTTTTTTAGAGGTCAAACTGAGAGTGAAAGCACCTGAAATGTCAATAATCTGTAGTTTTTGTGCACATAAAAACTACAACAACTAAGTGCTTGGGTGCAATTATATAATTTGGATATAAACATCTTAATTTCCTCCTCCAAAGAAGTTTGACTAATCTGTTGGTTTGTTTCCTAGATGTCTGATTGCCTGACTGCATGTTTCATGTCTTTTCAGACCTTTTAAAACATATTAATCGGGGAAAGAAAGAAATTCAGGTGTCATAGCAGCAACAGCAATGAGAGTGAAACGCAGGAGAGGTACAAAAACAAAGTAAGACTACAGACCAAACCAAGATAATAAGAATAATTGTAATACTGTATGAATGAGGAAATGAGACGGGCTCTGCAGGAGGGGAGGAGTCAGAAAAAAAAGGGGACGCACACAATGGAGACAATGTGAAGTGATCACAATATGATATGTTCTTGATTATGTTATTCCAATAAAATTCAACTGGACTGCTTTTGTTACTGATGTCCCCCGTATTGTTGTTTATGGATGGATGTTTATGGGATGCATTGTTGTCAAGTACTATAATTAACATGTTTTTTACTATGTCTAAAATTATTGATAGATACATACTATTCCCCTTCACATTCTCTTGCATTTTTTAATTATATATTGTATCTTTCTTAAATATATATAAAAATATATATATAGCAGAATAAAGAGACAACATGAAGAAATAAACAGGTTGCGACTGAACTTATTTAAGATACTTTGAAAGAACAAAACCTTGAAAGCGATTTCAGAATAATTCCTTCAACAACCTGTCCACCCTGCTGCCATCAGCAAGCTGTTGTCATGAGATCATCGACAGACTGTAAAACCATGCAGAGTGCTGCTGACAGGACAGACACTGTGCGTACACACACACACACACACACACACACACACACACACACTCACACACGTACACAAACTGAGCAGCGTCTGGATGAGCAACTCAGCAGCACCACCTCATGACCAAACATAACAGCACATGCACTCAGTCCCATTTCCTGAAAATGTCTGCCCAACATCCTAGTCTGTTAGACATTACAGATGAATATAGATGATAATACCATCACCACATCAGAGTGTTGAACATGAGTTTGACACACATCTACATAACCATGTTTTGGCTTGCTTTCTTTTTGTTTTCTCTTGCCTCTGAAGGTTATGTGACTGGACACATTTGGCTGTGTGATACTCGAATTTAATTAACTGATGGGAGTTGCTGCACCCTAACAGACCTACTGGACTGACTTAACAGCATCAAACAGATTTATATCCATAGCAGGGTCAATTAAACTGCTTTCTGACTTATTCAGATGCCACAGATTCACCCTTTTCACCCAGAATTTGATTGTGGGTCATGTTTTCAAGCAGCAGAAAATCACTCTTTTCTGGTCAAAAACACGGGGCTTCCAACATCATTGTTACATGTGCAATAGTACAAAACCCACACAAGAGGTAGCACTGTTATAGGCTTTGTAAAATGATGTGGTTAGGTAGAGCTAATAGGATAAATTCATGTCATAATTATATATAAATATTATAACAATTATATTCCTGTTTTTGATTTGTACATGAACTTATTTTTTAAGACATGCGAGTGGCTTGACAATGTTTATTTACAGCTTATTAAAGAGTGCTCCAATCAGGATTTCTGGGGCAGATCACCAATCAAACAGTATCAAGCAGTATCAGCTGATACTGATCACAGATTACAGGATCCTTTTGAAGCCTTCTATTTATTGTGTTGTCCTACCAAAATAAACCTTTAAATTGATTAATTCCAAGACTTTAAAAATTTATGAGATGTTTTGGTTTGCTTTAACTGTTATATTCCTAAACTTGCTCTGTGCCAGAAAACAGCCTTGTCCCCAACAAGAATTCAGAATCTCAAACAAAAATGTGTGAAAAGCCTTCAAAATGTAAAACTAACAATACCTGCTGATGACATAGGTTTAAAAACATGCTATTATAATCATCATTGATTTAAAATGGTTTATTTATGAGAATGTTGGCCCTTTAAAGTTGTGTCCCAGATTTCCATCACCTCCAACAGTTTTTTATTTTTTATTTTTTTTGTTTTGTTTTTTTATTACAAAAACATAATTTAATCAGGCACAAACAGGGTTAGCTATACCCTAAGGACCCCGTCTCACTTCCTGATTTAATAAAGGCGGGAATACTGCTCAAGCACTGGTTTCTATTTTTTGCCAAATTCATTAAATAATATTTCTATCAGATGTGTCTCAACCATAACATGTCGACTCTGTAGACCTTCTAAATCAAAGCTAAATAAGGATTATGGTTTAAAAATATGTATTCTGATTAGCATTAAGAGAACTCTGAGAAACCTTGAAAAATGAAATGGCTCATTACGACTATGCTGTGAACTAAAAAAAAACAAAACATTTTGTCAGGCATCAAGTCAGTCAGATTTTCCATCTGATGTCTACATTTAATAAAAAAAAGTCATCACTAGGAGGTTGGCCCATTACAAGCTTTAATAGCCAAGAGTTTGATGTTTTTAAGTGTATTTTCCAAATATAATTGAAGAGTAAAACTCACAACTTCCTAAAAATATGGTTTTGTCCCAATTCTCAAGAATGGGTGTTATACATAAATATAAATGATGATCATTTAGAAAGACAGCATCAGAAAACAGCGATGTCCCACGAGTTGTTCCTTTTCTTGCTGTAGATCAGCATGCTTTACAGATAAAGTTTAACTTTCGGCAGAATTCCAAGCAGTAATTCTGAGAAGCTTGTTAAATGTGAGGCCTGAAAAAAATCAAAATTTAAAAGTAAAATAGAAACCAACTTCAAAACAGGACAAACTGAGCCTTCTGTCTGCAGAACTCTGGACTGTTTAACATCAGATCAGTTCTTCTCTCACCTCACAGAATGATCGAGTCAGTAGACACTTGTGTGAGTGCTGTTACGTCTCAGAACCAGCATGCACGGTTGCCTTGCCCAGCTTTAAAAATTCATGTAAACCAGTTGGGTCACCTTATTGTCGAGGGTGAAGAGGAAAGAGTCATTCTCCCGTTTGTCGGCCTCAGCGTCAGTGATGATCTCTCCGACGTACCTGTGGAAGCATCAGGGAGGGAGAGAGCTCAGAGTGCAGCTTCTCTTCAATATTTCATGCTGTAAGAAACTGAATTTGGTCGTCTGTCTCATGACAGCCTGTCCTCACTCGCAAATGAATGTTCCTTGAGGGATGTCCTGCATGGCTCTCACTCCCCAGCCCATCTTCTGTGTCCTGAAAAGCTGCAGCCGGACTCTGAAACAACAAGAACACAAACATACTTTCAAGACAGAAAAACAGCGTGGAGCTAATCCTTTTCCTGGAAGACAGAACTGAGTCCCTTTTCCATTGGCTGGTCTACAACCAACACCTGCCAGCCATGTCCCTGCAGTCTTATAGTAACCAGGTTACTACAGGGGCTGTAAACCTGATTTTTTTGAGTACCGTAATTCCTTGAGACTCAAAGTTTTGATGACTGATTGCAAATAACTAAGGGTCCAACTGGAAAACTCAGCTTGTCATATGATATGTGATTGGACTCAAGATGGCGTTTAAAATTCAGTTCGTACATTAATGACCTTCCAGATAACATGCCCTGATATAAGTCTTCAGATGTACCCTACAGTTGTCCATGTATCTGGCAGGTTCTGTGATGCTGTTGCAGAAAAGCACCAAAAATCTAGGACAGTGTCCACTTGGCCTCAGGCCTCCTGTTTGACATTAAACATGAAGAGTCGGTCTGTTCTCTATTAAAAAGCTACGTGCAGCAGAATTACTCAGTGTTAAATTTAATGGTGAACCCACTGAATAAGAAGAAAAGGTGAAGTATTTGGGGATAATTTTTCAGTTAAATTTTTAATGTCAAGCTAAAAATATTGGTGAAACGATTAAAGCTAACCCGAGCTGTCGATGATACGAAACGATGCTTGCTGCAATCTTTGCCGTTTCTAAATTCAGTGGTATTCTCACATCTGTCCTATGGTTTTACTACATAGTCTCAGGCCTTGAAAAAGCATAAAAGGTGCCATCATTGCCACATAAGTAAACACAAGTTTTTAGTTTTTAGTTTTTGCAAACTTCATTGATTTTCAAAATGTAAAGCTTGTGTTTAAATGGACTCTGTGGATACGTTGCGAAACTACAGAGCAGATCAACCAGAGCAGCTTAAAGTGGCAGCTGTAAAGCTCCATTCTGTAAAACATATTTTGATTAGACAGCTTTTTCTGTGAAAGGAGCAAAGTCATGGAACTCACTACCTGATCGCTTGAAATTTGCTGCAGATGTTACTGCTTTTAAGAAAGCTGCCAAATCCTGGTTAACAACAAACATGTACTCGTGTAGTTTTTAAAATGTAATGTCTTCAACTGTGTCCTTTACTGTTTTTGCTGTACTCAGTTTTGACTTAGTTTTACGATATTTTGTTATATTAATATACCATCTTTTTATCTCACTGTTCCAATCTCTTTCTTATTTTCATAAAAGCCCTTCTAGGGACGGATGTTGCAAATGATCATAGTGTTTATAGCATGTGCTATAATCACTATGATCAGATGGCTGATCTCCAGCTTGTCTATGTTTACTGTATCCGTCTCTTTCAAATAAACCATTAATACATAAAATAATAACATCATTCCTGTGACACTCACAAGGTGCCACTACATTACAGTGACAGTTACAGAGTATCAGAGGGAGTTACTGAAAGTGGAAGTTTTGAAATGGAATGATTAAAATATAATGCATGCATTTCATGTCATCTTCAGGGGCCACACTTTGAGAACCCCTGTGCTAGACACATTCTAGTCAGATGTTGAAAATGTGTATCCATCTCCTTATATAACCTTTGCTGCTCACATGTACACAGTACATATACATAGTTACAAGAGTAACTATGTCAGTAAGAGGAAATAGCTATTCACAGGGTCTGTCTCCTGTAGAGCTGTCAAACCACAACATCAATTTCCATGATTACATAGATGACACTCAGTTATATATCTCTGTAAACTCAAAATACAGTTTGTATCAGCGATTTGATTGCATGTATGTCTGATTTAAGTCTGAGGATGAATCAGAAATCCTACAGTTGAATCAAGATAAAACTGAGATTCTTGTTATTGGGTCAAAGACTTAGAGAGTAAAACTGTCTGACCACCTAAAATTACTGCCAATAAACACCAAGGAACAGGTCAAAAACCCTGGTGTTATCATTGCTCCTGATTTAAACCTTTAACATCACCTACAGAATGTGACTAGAATGTCCAATCATCGGAGGAATATTGCCAAAGTCAGATCATTTCTCTTTCTAACAGATAGAAGATGTTGATAGCTGCTTTTATCTCCAGCTGACTGCACTACTGTAACACTCAGCAGCATGTGTTCTGACCAAACCCAGACAGATATCCCATATTACTCCTGTCTTAAAATCTTTACAATGGTTAACTGTCTGCACTAAAATCATTTTAAAATTATTTTACTGTTTTTTAAAACACTGAATGACCTTGCCTCATCTTATATGTCTGACATGGTCAAGATATCTGTATCTGCTTGGTCCCTACGATCCTCCTCTCAAACCTCTTGATTGTTCCAGAGGTCAGAACTAAAAAAGCATGGAGAGGCTGCCGATGCTAATTACACCCCAAAATTCTGAAGAAGATCTTATGGGCTGAACATGTGTTGAAACTTTCAAACTAAATCTGAAGACACATGATTTTAAATACATTTTCTGCTTTTATGTTGTTGCACTTTTGCATTGTTGCATTTTATGCATGAGTTTTCCTCAGCACACAAAATAAGGGATAAGGGATAATTGGTCTGGGATCTTTCAGTTCGTTTTTGGTTTCCAAGGGGCACAGATTAAATGCATCTGAATACAACTGGATAAACTAACTATAACCAATCAGAGCAATGAAAGGTTTGATGTAGCACTTGGGGTGGTGCTTGGTCCTCTTTCAAGCAGGAAAAAATGACGGCATGGTGACAAACATTTTGAAATTATAGCCAAACAGTACACTAAGAGTACTAAGAGTAACACTAAGAGTAACAGAGTCTTGATTTGTATTTGATCAGCACTGCCTAGTTTGACAGTTTGATCTGTTGTGTTGCAATTGAAACTGATCGTAACAAAACCGCCGCATATTAAATAAATGTTTCTGATTGGCCCAAAGAGAGCCAGGACAGTTGGAAATCTCTCAGAACGGGATGGTGGCCAGATGTACCTGCCAGAGCAAATGAAACACGAGCTTGCAGATGCATCTGGTTCCCAGGATACCTGAACACAGCGGTGGTACAAAGCTGCTACAAGCCAAATCTCAGGCAGGACAATAAAAACTGAACTGAGGTCTTGAATGAGCACTTGGATAATTCTATTTATAGCTTTGGTACCTTTGATATTGTAATTAACGGACATCGTGTCATTCTAAACATGTGGATCAAAGAATTTTGAAGTATCAATACTTTTGACAACCCCGGTCCCCTGAAATAACAGCAGCTTAGTTTACACAGCAATTACACTGCTGCTCTCTCTGTCTCATTAAAAAAAAGAAAAAGCAGCTCCAGGAAGTTTGAAACTTACAACATTTTTTTTTTTACAGCAGACATGTTGAAAATATATTTTTGAAGTTATACTAAAGTCCTCTGTGAAAAAACTCATATTAGTATGGTTTACACTTATGATCAGTATGTGGTCTGTGGAAGAAGCCCAGTCACTTGTGTTTTTGTTTTGTCTGGATATTAAACCTTTATAAACGGTGTTAGATTCAGAGAGCTGGACACCGTGCAGTCAGTCAGTCATGCTGTGCTGGATGGAAGTCTGTATACAGGCTCCTAAATATCCCTCATTCATGAGGTTTTGTAGTGTTTTTTAATGGATATTTTGATTCTTTTGTTTTTGATACATTCATTCTTTTACTATATTTAACATTGTATAAAAGCCTGTAAATTAAAGTGTTATTTAAGTATGCCAAATTTAATAGACACAATCTGGGTTCAAGTCTTTGAGGTAAAAGCCTGTTACCACCCCATGGCTGCACTTCTTCAGTTTATGAACTAAATATGGTACCACTGAGGTCTCTAATTGGACACTCCCCTCGCCTCTCTGGTAGTCTGGGACAATAATTGGCCTGAAGCGACATGACCACATGCCCAACCTATCTTCAAATGTGCCCTATTGGCTGATATATGTATGGATGCCCATGCTCATACTCTTTATTAGTGTTGATATTTTTTTGTTGCTGGAGTTTTGCCTTTTTTTTAGTCCTTTTCCTCTAGTAGGTGAAGTTGTGCCAGAAACCACAACTTGTTTATACAGTGTTGTTCTAAAGAGTGGAATACGTCACCTGAGTCCATTCTGGACCACTCGGTTCCTGCAGGTCCTCCAGCAGGAGCAGGCGTGGTTACACTCAAACAGCACCGGAGGCTCCCGCTGACAGAAGTCCAGAGGTAGTCGACCCTCCTACAGACACACCAAGAAACATGTTACCAGAGAGAAAAACACAGATTTTATACTTAGTTAAGCTGTCTGCTGCTCTGCTTTCAGAGAGTCAGATGTTGATGTTTATGTATTCACAGCTAGAAACAGATTGACTTAAAAAATTAATAAATGAAACAAGTAAACCTGGAGCCTCTGTTTTGGAAAAAAGCAAATGAAAAATCTGAAATGTACAGCAGGCAAAATCGGCGAGCAGAATTACCAGTTGATTCCACGGGGCACAGCATGTCTGCATCGATGTTTTGATCTGTCCTCCACTCAGCTGCATGTCCCCCAAAGCAGCATTTCAGAAGCGTTTCAGCAACAGAGCATTTTGCCTTATAATATTTACTTGCTCAGATTTTATTGATTTGATCCTTTTTCCTTGCTTTTTGTGCTTCTACCATGAATAAGCAGGTTATTCAGTTAAATAGTTTCTTTTCTGTCTGTCCTTATGATCATCAGTCTTCAGAGGATCTTTTATTTTGAAAACTGACCGGATTCTCTGCTTTTTCTTTGTCTGACTTCCTGCCTGCTTGATCTGCTCTGTGCAGATGCATTCATCATAAATAGACTCTGGGACCCACCAAGGTGCTGCTGGTAGAAGAACTGTGCAGAATGGCAGCGATCAGCTCCAGCTGACGTGGCACAGCTGTAATGCAATGCAGCTGTAACGCGACACAGCAGTAACACAACGCAGCTGTGCCTGGTGGAATCTAGCCATAAAAGAACTACAGGAATTTGCAATTATTCTCAAAGTTCACAAAATTGTTTTAGTTAATCCACTGAGAACAAAACTTCCGTTTTGAATAACTATTTTATATTGTTAAACAGTAAACACACATGTGACCAAGCGGGAAGTGTCACAGTGTAGTGTACCTGAATGTGACAAAACAGACACTACACATGTACAACAGAACTCACTTAAATGCAAAAGAACCTGAAATAACGTCACAGAATGTTTTATCAGCTTTATTTTATTTGAATGTCTGTGACTGTGTGTGTGTGTGTGTGTGTGTGTGTCTCAACTTACACTGTCATACCAACATCGCAGACTGAGCTGACCACACATACAGGTACTGGATGAGCAGTCGTCTGTGCAGCTGCAGTGCTGAATCACACAATCAGTGAGCCATTAGAAGTCAGGCATTAGAACATTTTACAGCTTTTATCTTACAGTGCTGCATTAATTTTGGCCTAATTTAATGTACATAATCTGACAGCCTCTGTGGAAAATAGAACCAGCAGTTGGACAGGTGAGACTGAACAAATGGGAGTCCCTTCTGCTCACAGGTTTGATAAATTATCCCAACTCATTTTTCAGTAAAAGTAACGGCAGCAATCTTAGTAGGTGAAACCTGATAACATTTCTCCAAAACTTTCAGCACAGCGAGTCTGAAATTTATTTGTCTCAGTAATCCCAAAGGTTGCAGCAGCAGCACCAGGTTAAAGGTTAATGTTAACGATATTTTGTATTTTTCTCACTGTGAACAAATCCCATGCACTAACAACATCTCCATTCATCGCTGAACACTTTCTGACTCTATGTGTAGCTGGTTCCTTCTGAAGATATATTTTTTTAAAAATGACTCCTGAAAATATAGTTTCATTTTTAAAAAGGCTCAGCAATGTCTGAGAACAGCTGTCCACTGTAGTTTTAAACAAGTGTTACTAAAACAGGAGGAAATAGTGCATTTGTTGGGGACTATTTTCAGCAGTGGATTAATCCACATTTTGAGTATTTTGGGCAGCAGGTTGATGTATTGGGACTGAGTCTAAATAAACTACAGCATGTGTTTCAAGGTAATGAAGGAAACATGTGCACCAGTGCAATAGTGCTGCTCACTGATGTTTTAATAGTTTTTGGACAACAATGAAGCTCTATGGTACAGAGGGAGAAGATATATCAGGCTCTGATACGTACACAATACTGTGATGACACATTCATTGTTGGCTTTGACTCTACACATGGGATTTGTTGACAATAAGAAAAATATAGACCATAACCAGACATATTCTTTAAATACACACAAAGATATTAAATATGTGCTTTGTTCTCCCTTCTTCAGAGCACTGTAATAAATGTATAATTCATAGAGAGCTGATGTCTCACCTGTAAGTGAGTGATGTCCTTGTCTATGTTCAGTGGGGAGGTGACACAGTTGTCTGGGATGTATTTAAAGTTTTCAGGGCACGGCTCGCTGTCAACACCGTTAATGCAGGTGATAGGAACTGCCTCATATCCCCGCGAAATGTCCCTAAGAGAAGAAAAAATCATATCTTTAATATCTGATTCAAATAGGTATGGTAAATAGAAAAATATATGCATTTAGATGTATACATACAAATGTGCTTTTTTAAATTTATTTATTTATTCAATGAAACAGCTTATTCCTTGTTTAATTCACATAATCTGAACCCTTGACATTGTTGAGTTTCCTGATGAGGTTTGGAGGAAAGCTTTAGACAGGATACATTCCTCTTCAGTTTGTTCATGACATACAATTATCCAGTGCAAAGTTTTACATCATCCTCACTGGTCTGAAGTCAAGCAAGCTAAATTCATGCCTTGATACTATGTGTGATCCATACAGGCAAGCACCAGCCACCCGTTCACATATGTGTGGAGTAAACATCTTAGTCACCAGGTAAAAAAATAAGATAGCTTTTGCATCTCTTTCAGCTAGACGATTTATATTCCTTAAATGGAAGGAGAAATTCCCTCCAACCTTTAAGATGTGGATTTAAGATCTTGTAAATCATCTGGTGTTGGAGAAGATTTTCTACTCTACAAGAAGGTGTGCTCCAAATTTCTTATGTTACATAGAAACCTTTTGTAATCTATATAGAAAAAAATGGAAGCCACTGACACTCGAGTTTTATACTGCTGACCCCATTTTACATAAAAATTTTAACTTATTTATTTAGTAGTGAATTTCATTTTTATTTTCTGTATATTTTTCTTATACCCAATTATTATTTATTTATTGTGTGGGTCTTTTTGTTCTCTTTTCCTTCTTTTATTGCGTCTTGCCTATAATTTCTGTCGCATTGTATTTATTCATATTTATAAATGTAACTGTTTATGAAATCAGCTGATTATTAAATGTTAGACAAGACAAGACCAGTTGCAGCTTCACAGCTGAGCCCATCTCAGTGATCCTGCTGAGATTGTAAATGATCTTGTTATCTTGAGAAATCTGTCTTCTGTTTTCTCCACATAACGAGATGAATTAACACCTTACCACAAGAAAATTAGCCTCGTTATATCGATCGATTGATATGGAAAACTGAAAAGACTTCATCTATTTAGGCACCAATTCTACATTAAAGTCATTACACTGGCTCCCAGTATGTTTAAGAATAGATTTTAAGATTTTACTCATGACCTTTAAGGCTCTTCATTGCCTTGCTCCCTCATATATCACTGACCTACTAGTAACTTACACATCAGGATGTACCTTGAGATCCTCGGGCAGAGGTTTTTTGTCTGTTACATACTTTTATTGAAGAGCCTTTGCTGTTTATCTGATTTTTAACTGTTTTGAACTGTTTTTATTTCATAACATGGTTTTATTTTCGTATTTTTGCCATTTTACACTGAACTATTTTATCTGTTTCCTCTGACTTTCAAACCTGTCTATATTGCTGCCCTTTATGAAGCACTTTGTAATATGAATTTTGAAAAGTGCTCTATAAATAAAGATTATTATTATTATTACAATGAAAAATTGATGAAGTAAATGATGCTCCATAAACAACCTTTATAAACAGCCTTGTTTCTCAGCTGGATCATATTCTATTTTGTGTTTCTCAAGTGTGTTTTCAAAGTGTTTCATACGAAGGACGGGTGGAGATGTCTCAGCCCGCAGAGGAAAAGGCAAATGAAAATCATCAAAACAGAGACGAGAGCAGACAGCAGCAATACGTAATATTTAGTATACATATACAGTTCCATATGTACATGTAATATTAGAAAATAAACATTCATATTATTATGCAGTCCAGCCAACACACACACACAGACACACACAGAGCAGTATTGCTGTGTACCTGCTGAGCAGTCTCTCCCCCTGACAGTCCCTGCCTCTCCTGGCGTCAGTCAGTTTCTTGTTGGTGTTGAGGGCCGTCCACACCTTGGAGCCATAGACGCAGCAGTCCTGAACCATCTCTCCGTCCCTGTTCCTCAGATTGACGTCAGCTCCACGAGACAGAAACAACCTACGGATGGAGGACGTATAAGTTAGAATGAGACTGAATAAAGTTTCTAACATACAAAAAATGTGAAATATAACTAAGACAAGACAGTAAGATTAAAAACACTGCAAACTTGTGTATCAAAGGGGCAGACCCGTATGAGGGCTTTGAAGCTAAATCCAATATCCTGTAGACACTTCTGGACTTTCCCAATAGTTTATACACTATATAACCAAAAGTAAATGGACACTTGAAGAAAGTTCTTTGATGCCTGTATATATGTGATTCTTAAACTTATCATTAAAAACTATGGACATCTTATCCTTTTAAAAGGGTTGTTCTGCACAGTTCATGTATTGTTTAGTCTGCTTGTAATGTATTAGTGTATATCTTGTAGAATCTTTTAAAAATGACAATAAAACTATAAATCTAAAAAAAAACAAAAAAACAAACAAACAAAAAAAAAAACAAGGGCATTCCAGTTCACCCCACGGATGGATGGAGAATGAGGTCAGGGCTCTGTGTTGGCCAGTGAAATTTCCCCAACACCAAAGTGGAAAAAGCATCTCTTTATGGAGCTGCTCTGTGCGCAGGTGGCACTGTCACATTAAAACAGGAAAGGGTTCAGAGCCTGAACTCTGAAAAACTGGCCCCACACACAAACATGTGTGATGTAACACAATCAGGAGTTAGCACTCTAGATGGGATTGTGTTGATTGCTGATGTTCCAACCTCGGCTGCTCAAGCTGTAAAGTTACAATGCAACGTTGCTCTCTTGCGTTGAACCATGGGTGAACATTAAGATAACGCAAAGATGCTCTAGCAGACATTACTTTTAGATGTTGGGAGATACAACAAATTTTAGCAACCACGTTAATAATTCTCACCTTGAGCTAATGTCTGCAACAATAAAGGACACAGTAAGCCCAGCCAACCAGCGAAGACTAGAAAGGAAGCTTTCAACTTTCCCATCCCACAATTGGTGGCAGTTTTCATAGCTAAGGAGGTTAGGTGAATTACACAGACACTGATGGGTCACACAGATACTGGTATTGAATGATCCAAAACTTTGAATGAATGAATAAACTTTCTAAATGTATAAGGGAGTTCAGATTTATCTGAACGCTTTTAATAATTGATGAAAAAGTGGCGATGTGCAGTAATTTGGGAAATTGGGGAAGAGATACACTGATGCATTGAGAACTGTTGTGCGTTCAAATCATAGAGGAGAATCGTAATTGAATCAAATCATGAGACCAGTGAAGATTCACACCCCTAATATTTGATAGCTTTACATTTGAAGAATCAAATGTAAATTGTGTCTTTACATTTGAAGGACTCAGTGTCGCCCCAGCATTTGATTTTATAGTGAAAACTAGACTGAAGTGAAGCATGTAAGGTCAACCAAACACAATTCAGTTTTGCTACTTATATCCAACCATTACCTTGCACATGAAATTATGTTCATGTGACTGGAGCATGACCATATGACTAACTGAATGTGTCATTCTAATTACTCAGTAAATAATAAAGACGTTATATGTAAGACACATTTAATTTGACTGTGAGTTGGTATATTTGTTGCCATGTCAGTGTTCAGTGTTTCCTAAAACATAATTTAACTCAAAACTGACATCATCAGCAGCAGCGGCAGCATAAATGGTACTATGCATATTTATGTTTGGTGCTAAATCAACTCAGCAGTTGATGTGCATTTATTGCCTACAACCATGACTCAAAAGGACATTTTAACTGCAGACCTTAAAGGGATAGTTCACCCAGAAATGAAAATGCAGTCATTATCTACTCACCCTCATGCTGATTGAGGGTCAGGTTTATTTTGTTAGTCCGCAAAAAAAAACACTGCTGGAGTTTCACAGGAAAACTGTTGCAGAATCTCCCAAACAATGGAAGTGAATGGTGACCGGTTTTCAAATGTAAAAAAAAAACAACTGGAAAGAAACCATAAAATGTCTCCATACTGCTCATCTGGTGTAATCCAAGTCTCCTTAAGTCCCGACATGTCATGTCATGCACACCATCACACAACACGTACCCAGTTCAGACAGTGTGCATGTGCATGTGAATGTGGTTGAAGATCTACAGTGAAGATTCAGGCTAAAAACATGGTGCAAATGACACGTGACATTTGACTGCTGAAGGAATGAGAATCCAACCCCTGAGTTAACACAGTGATGACATAAAAATAAAAATTAAATTTGAGTGTAATGAACTTGTTTTTCAAATGCGTCCCCCATTCTTGAGTCTGTGTCCCAGTCTGACGCCCCCATTTAACATTTTGTAGACCCGCCTCTGACTGCACATAAAGGTCTGTGTAACCCCAGTGAACTTTGCTCCCAGACTACACACTCACATCACACACTCCAGGTGGTTCTCTCTGGCAGCCACATGAAGCGGTGAGTCACCATGAATGTTGACAGCGTTGAGGTCACATCGAGCCTCCAGCAGAGCCTGGGCGATGTCATCACAGCCCGACAGAGCTGCCCAGTGCAGGCAGACGTTCTCCTCCTGAACAAGGAGCAGATCAGAGGTCAGCACTTACGCCGTGTTCTCATAGAGGCTTCCAACAGAGCAGGGCAAAGCAAGAGGATAACAAGCCAGGTTCCTACTGAGGATGAAGCATCAGCATCATGTTCCATTAAGTTACGTACTGTGTCACCTCTATAACTCAAACCAGCGGGTTAATAACATGTTACCCATATCTAGTCAGATAATATCAGTACTGACCAAGAAGTGATGACTTATACCAGTGTTTCTCAAACTTTTTGCAACAAGTACCACCTCAGAAAATATTAGGCTCTCCAAGTACCACCATTATGAGTAATGTGCCTGCCCTATTTAGCTAAGCTAAGCTCACGCAGGAGGCAGGTTTATACCTGATAATAAGACTTTTTAATGCTGACTGTTGTCAGCCACAGACACACTGCCTTCACAGTAAAACAGAGGCTTACTGCCATGTAAGTATTTTTATTTTAATTTTTATTCTAGTATTGCATGTGGAGAATTGTCTATTACATGTTAGTACAGGTAGCAAGGAACTACAACTCAAATTTTATCATGCAAGTTTTTGTTGTATGATGATTGATGTATGATTGATGCCCTGATTTCAATTATGTTTTTAAATTAATTCATTTCATTTTTGAAATTCTAGCAGATTCCTCGCTTGAGCACCACCAGTGGTACTAGTACTACAGTTTGAGAATCTAGTACTTATACCATGTGCTGACAGGATATTCTTTTGACTTAATGGTTCTCAGACAACATTTTCATATTCTTATTCTCAATTCTCAATTCTGTGGCAAACAGGAGTTCAGGATTTATGCAACAAGAAAATCTTCAGCAATCTTCACAAACCGACACCACTTTCATGATATTTGAAGCGTAAATGTAATTGCCAGAAATGAAAAGCTAGTGACTATTGTGTCGTACAAAAAACCATGTGAACTCAGCCTCCCTCTTTCATTCATTTAACCACCGTCTTGAAAGGTCAATGTTGCAATATTTGTGTGTATACAAAAAAGTGCTGATATCAAATGTTTAAAATCAATGTTTAAAAGAACTTGTGAATTCTCTTTTGTGCATTCTTCTCTACCCCAGCCTTACAAACTGTTGGCTTGTTTACAGCACAGAGCTGACTTAAAAAACACCAAATATTCTATCTATACATGTCCATTGAATCCTGCTAAAAAACCAGAATAATACCAGCGTATCCCACATGTCTTAATTCGAATTTGCTCCATTCAGAATAAGGCCCAATTCAGAATATCCAAACAGAATATGCTGTTTACATGACCTGTATCAAATTCAGAATATTTCCATAATCTAAATAATAGTGGAAAACTAGTGTGCATGTAAACATAGCCAGTGTATCTACTTCTCCTTAATATAGCAATGTACTGGACTGTAGAAGCCATACCAAATGAATGACAATAAAATCATAAAATAAAATAAATAATTAAATAAATAAAAATATAATTGAAAAAAAAAAAAAAAAACGCCAGCCTTTCAGAAAATTGTCATGATGGTAATGATGTCTATGATAAACAGAATATCAAGTGCATTAAAATTATTTGTGTCATTGCCAGCCCTGACCCGTCGAGACATGGACTCTACTAGACCTCTGATGGTGTGCTGTGGTATCTGGCACCAAGACGTTAGCAGCAGATCCTTTAAGTCCTGTAAGTTGCGAGGTGGGGCCTCCATGGATCAGACTTGTTTGTCCAGCACATCCCACAGATGCTGGATTGGATTGAGATCTGGGGAATCTGGAGGCCAAGGCAATATCTCAAACTCATTGTTGTGTTCCTCAAACCATTCCTGAACTATTTTTGCTTTGTGGCAGGGTGCATTATCCTGCTGAAAGACGCCACTGCCATCAGGGAATACTGTTTCCATGAAAGGGTGTACATGGTCTGCAACAATGCTTAGGTAGGTGGTACGTGTCAAAGTAAAATCCACATGGATGGCAGGACCCAAGGTTTCCCAGCAGAACATTGCCCAAAGCATCACACTGCCTCCGCCGGCTTGTCTTCTTCCCATAGTGCATCCTGGTGCCATGTGTTCCCCAGGTAAGCAAACGCACACACACCGCATCCATGTGATGTAAAAGAAAGTGATTCATCAGACCAGGCCACCTTCTTCCATTGCTCCGTTGTCCAGTTCTGATGCTCACGTGCCCATTGTTGGCTTTCAGCGGTGAACAGGGGTCAGCATGGACACCTGACTGGTCTGTCGGCTTGCAGCCCCGTACGCAACAAACTGGATGCACTGTGTATTCTGACACCTTTCTATCAGAACCAGCATTAACTTCTGCAGCAGTTTGAGCTACAGTAGCTCATCTGTTGGATCGGACCACGCGGGCCAGCCTTCGCTCCCCAGTGCATCAATGAGCCTTGGCTGCCCATGACCCTGTCGCCGGTTCACCGCTGTTCCTTCCTTGGACCACTTTTGATAGATACTGACCACTGCAGACCAGGAACACCCCACAAGAACTGTAGTTTTGAAGATGCTCTGACCCAGTCTCTAGCCATCACACTTTGGGCCTTGTCAAACTCACAAAAATCCTCACCTTGCCCATTTTTCCTGCTTCAGTTCAGAGAAATTCTATTTTCTCACTTCAATGTGACACTTAAGAAAACATCTGTTTGCAAGAATGCTTCTTGCATGAGGCCCAATATTTTATTTTATGCATTAATTTACATTTACTTTACATTAAGTTTTTGAAAAAATATTTTTTACTTTGACTAAAATGTATTAAAACATAATAATGACTAGACCCACTATATACACAGTGATACAGTTATAAAATGCTGTGATATCCTTCAATATCCTTTTTGTCTAAGTTAGAAATGGCTCTAATTTCAATAATGATAAAATAAGTGAAGTTGACTTCTTTTCTTGCTCAGGGTCACATAGTACTGTCCCTCTGGTCCTCAAGAGCACTTAAATTTCACTCAGCATAGAGGTAAAAAATTTTATGCATCCCATGAGATCGCCCTTGTCAGAGAGTTGACCTTGATGAGCTTTAATGCTGTATGAAGTGTGAAAACAGAGAGTTACGGTGTGTGTGACAGTTGTAAAAGTGAACACTGACCTTGTCTCTGATGTTAACGTCGGCCCCTCTAGACAGCAGCAGGTGGACCAGCTCCTTGTGCTTGTACTCGATGGCCCAGGTGATGGGAGTCCATCCCCCGTCATCCTGCACACACACAAGCTGTAACACTCAAACTGCAAAGACTTCAACGAACACATGATTTTTGATTTGGAAAACATCAGCTGTTAGCAGCAGTTAGTACATGAGGATGCCGTGTGTGTCTTTACCTGACAGTTGATGTATTTGGATGCCTTGGACAGCAGGTGATGGACAATGTCATAATGTCCCAGTTTAGCTGCCAGATGCAGACAGGTGAAACCCATGATATCCTGGGATGACAACATGATTCACATTGAGCAAAACTGACTGCACCACTGCCACTACTGGTTAAGTCCAAAAGAAAGGGAATTTAATTTGTTTCTGGACTCTGTGAGTTAAAACTTGTAGGTCAAAGAGGACGTTGGAACAGACATAATGAAGAGAAACGTGTCAGAAATGTTCCCCACCTTATCGTCTACCACCCTCTAGAGCCTAGTTCAGGCTTAGAGATTAAGAGGTTAATTAAAATTTGTGCTTTTCATAACACAATCAGTTAATGACAGAGTCTCCCTTCCCCCCAGAGCAATCACATGCTTTTATACCCTCTCCTTCTACCATGACTGTTTCCTTCGGCACTCATGTATTGGTCCCTGCACCAACTCAGTTGTATTTAGAGCTGTTCTAATCAATTTTGTTACATAAACAAAGGATCAAATGAGTGACGAACCCTCAGAGAATTAAAACCCAGCTCTGCAGTTCCCCTCAACTCTAATCTTTCAGCTCATGGGGCCTCATGCAGGAATATATTCATATTCTTATCTTAAGCTTTTGTTTGTACAAGTGTTTTAAGTCAGATTCACTGAATTCGCTTAACAGCACAAACTTCTTGCAAATGTCTTGTTTCAGCCTCATGAATGCCACATGGTCAGGTGTGGACGTTCACGAGATTTCATCATTTGCGTAAGATGATCCAGTTTCCCAATTTGTGGTCAAATGTCATCTATAAAAAGGTTACCAAAGAATAAAAAGAAGAACTTCACTTCACTGGAATCCACCTGTCTGACAAGTGTGGCATAATAAAGTCAAGTCAAATCATGCCTCAGATGCCACCGACTTTGAGATGTCGTACATGCCCATTGCAGGAATGCACCAGTGTTGTTGACTGAGTACCGGATGTCTGTTTCTCTACTATAACCTGCTTCAGAAGTCATTTCAGGATTTTCAAGATGTTCTAGATGAGGAGTATTTATGTTTTGCGGTCAAAAAAGAGCCATTTTTGCAAAAAAGAAAAAGAAAATCTGCCTGAAGCCACAACTATTAACTATTTTCCTCAAAGACACTTCTGTTTTTTGAACCTGGCATCCATAGAGAGCCTAGGACAACTCAAGACTGAGGTTAAGTATGTATGCAAAATTTAGAAGAAAAGGTACTAAGCCATACACGCAGGCTATAATGCACTATATCATAATATAATTTTGAATATCTTTTCAATTCTGTAGGCTATACATGTTTACAGTTGGAGAATGTAAGAATAACATCAATAAGGCCTACATCAATAACAAATTAAAATTGTTACATTAAAAAAAGTGAACTGTTATTCGTTTTTATTTAATTTTTTTGTCAAAACACGGGAAGCCACTTGAGAGGGACAAAACAGCCCACAGTGGCTTAGGAGCCACTGGTTGCTGACCTCGTTATAGACAACTGTGTGTGCCAGTTCCTGCCAAAATCTAAGAACTCTGAGTAGCTACTGAAAAGAAGTAATGTTATTGCCATCATTGTTGTTTGGCCTGACTCAGGTTAAAAAAATCTGGGTGTAGGGGGAGGTGCAGGGTCCCATTTTGTGGCTAATAAATTACGTGATACTGGATGGGTGCATAGACTCGCGCACTCACCAATACCCCCTCCTGCTGAGGCATTTCTGATACTGGTATCAGTATTGGAACAACCCTAATTATTTGTTTTCTTCATCAACCAACTTTCTGATATACTAATGTGTGCCGCTACACAGAGGCTGCATTAAACATATATTTTCCTTCATTGACTGAATTTGCTTTAAACGACAGAAAAATCTGAACGCTGTCCATCAATTTGACAGATTAAAACACTGAGCGCAATCTACCATAATGAGAGGTTATTTTGGTTGTAGTGAAGAAGATATCACCTTTAGCCATACACACAACAGGTATTTTGAGTATTTCAGTTTTTAAAAATCATGTCCTACCCCAAAAACCTTTGAAAATGATTACTACAAACACTTTAATTCCAGTTTTTTGTGAAAGTTTATTATTTGAAGATTTATTTATATATATATATATATATATGCACATACATACATATATATATATATGAGAAAAATTCAAACAATTTAAAATGTGTTAAAATCTTAAATTTCTAAAACTACTACCTACTGACACCAGATATAAAACTTTATAATCCACTTTGTTTTAAAATCTATTTTTTAGAAAAATGTTTAGAAAAACATGATTTAATCAGGCATATAAAGGGTTAGCTATACCCTAAGGACCCTGTCTCAATTCCTAGTTTAAAAAAGGCAGGAATACTGCTCAAGCACTGGTAAACTTTGCATTTTTTTTTTGACAAATTCATTAAATAATATTGCTATCAGATTTGTGTCAACCATAACATGTCAACTCTGTGGCCCTTCTAAATCAAAGCAAAATAAGAATTATGGTCTAAAAATGTTTTGTTTTGTCTACTCAGTCAGATTTTCTCAAGAATGATGATTCACATATTTAGAAGCTACTGAAACATCCTAATCCTGAGACCTGGAGAGAGAGAGTGAGAGGGAAGCCACACCTGACCGCCTGTGCACGGCTCAAGAAGAGAGGGAGAGACCCCGACGCTGCTGGCAGAAGAGCTGTGGACTGCATTGCTCTGAGCAGCATGCATCAGGAATGAATAACAATTTAATATTTGAATATATTTCTTGCCTTTTCCTGATGGTCTGAATAAGTCTCTAAATTTGTTGCTAATCACTTTGTTAGAGAGAAAGTTATCAAGTTGGCAATAATTATGATGATGTGATTGATAAACAAGATGAAAACAGACAGATTGATACGGGGGAAGATGAAGGACAAGCGGGTGGCTAAAACTACGTTAATCAACCAGCTGCAGCACTTTGTGTTGTCAGCAGACCTCCACTGTTGACATGAAAAATGACCTGAGTTGTTTTTTGAAAACTAAATGTTATTAAATAGTCTCATTATCATTTTTAGCTAATTATTAGCTAAAATTAAAATTTAAATGACAGATACAAATAGATTTAATAGAATTTTTACGACCTGTCCGTCAAAATGACGGCAGCCACAAACACAACCTCTGCTACATCGTCTATCAAACACAAACAACATGTTTTTCAGGAGATTAAAAGTAACATCAGTGTTGTGACTTTAAAAATAGTCTTACAGACTGTAAGGACTGAGCAGTGGCAGCAGTTGATAAAGCGAGATTAGACTGAGTGATGAATGAAGAAGCAGAGTTTGACATGAGCTCACATCAGGCTGGTAGGACTGAGATGATCCAGCAGACTGAGTGTGTTCTGACCCACCTTGTGGTTGACAGCGGCTCCAGCTCTCAGCAGGTACTTCACCGTGTCCAGATGGTTGTTTTCACAGGCCGCCATCAGTGGTGTTCTCTGCTCCTCATCAAACATGTCCAGGTTAGCTCCAGCCTACGTGTGCACGCAAACACGCACAGCATCCCAGAATCACTAATTGAGACACTGACATCACCCAGCAGGATTTCTGGGTACAGCAGTCAAACATTTGGTTGCAGTTGATGATAGTTAACAGCCAACATGTGGCACTGCAGCTTTAAAACGTGTCACTTGATCAGACTGAAGACAAAAACTGTTGTAAGTTTAGCTCAAGGACATGGATGGATGAGTTTATGCAAATCATATTTATGAAATTTCCACTCTCTCTGGTTTGGAAAAACATATTTAGAGTCTTCAATTTCACCTAAAATCCTAAAAACAATGACAAAATTGAGTGACTGGATTTACATCTATTACATATACTAAATATACTACCTTTTTTAAACAGAGATCCCACAATACTGCCCTAAAGAAGGCACATCATTATGCTGGCTTTTTTTTTTTACACTAAACCAAAAAACATGCCACCATGCCAGCATTCTGCAAGCAAAAGAGGCATGACATGAATACAGCATAACGCTGTTGGCGTCTAATGTGACAAATGTGTGTCCCATCTGCCATCTCATCCTTTTTTTGACACCCCCCTATTCCATGTTCATGTGTTTTATACAGAAGGGCAAGGGGTGCAACATTCCAGGGTCAGTCACTATTTCTACAAAGTGCACCTTTCTGCAAAAGGTCAAAGCATGGTAAATACATTTTACAGGCTCAGTATCCCTCTGTTGGATCTAGAATTGTATTTATCAAGTGTCTCCTAGTAGACGTCTGCTGGCTGAATAGGACTTGATGAGCCCAGACTCACTGTGTCCATTCAGGAAGGCTTAGGCTATTTTATTAATACCATGAGGTTTCATCAGCTCAGGCTCAGTTAACTTTTTCACCATTTCATGTCACCCAAATATGCACACATGGGCCACTGCATACAGTATTGTTATAGATTATATTATAAATATTATACATAGCATTTTATTCACATGCAATGCATTACATTGCATTTTATACACGCTGATCATGCATGCAGAGTATCAAGGAGAAGCTGGAGCGTGGGGAGTTCCAGATAGTTCCTAATGCTTCGACTGTATTCGGGAAGTTTTGATTTGATTACCGCTACAAACCAATTGGTCATGTGCAGTGCAAAGAATCACATCGCTTCGCTTGTAACAGAGAGACAAGCATCAAAGGCAGAGCGCAACCTGAGAGTGCTTTTGGTGTCGCCCTCGAGCCAGGCAGGCTGAAATACTGCAGACTTTGTCGAGCTGGGGCAGAAATTTTTGGCCTCCTCAGAGTTGTGCTTACAGTTAACCAAGTAATAAACACACTCCTACCTCAGACTAGGACTAAGAGTTATACTTGGAGTGTCCTACATTCAATTTCAGCAAAAGATGAATTTGATCTGTCAAAGAGTTGGTGTCTGCTCATCAGTAAAGGTGAACTAATGATGACCTGTTGCCATTTAGAGTATTAAACAGTGAAAAAAATTGAAAATGAAAAAAAAAGCATTTAGGTGTACAGACAGATATATATGTGTATAGATAATTACACAGTGACTAAGCTATCTAGGTTATGTATGTATGCAAACATGATGTAAAAATAAAAATAACTTCAATCTCATTGTACTATTTACCATAAAGCCACTTATATTAGGATGTAAGAGACACTGATAGGCCCTTATGTGGCTTTAACTTTATATTTATATACATTTAAAATGGTAATTTAACTCAGCTGTGTGACCTACAATAGGCTATCCAATCACAATTATTAGTGCTGCATCTTGTATATATTGTGCAACGTTGCACATGCAGTGATGATGATGCAAACCCTGCAGTTGTGGCACACCTCTCCACAGAAAACATGTAATCTACCTTCTCCTTCACCGTTCAGTTCACCCTTAACATACACCTGTGAACTTATGTGTCCTTATTTCCATAGTTTCACCCATTTTTGGAAAATGCACTGTAACAATGTGAACATATGACTCAACCATCTGTAATTTCAAAACAGACAAATAAATTAATGAATAATTAGATGAAACCATTCCTTACTGCGTCAAGCAAAATTACATAACTACTCTACCTTAAAATAACAGCTTCAAATCATTTTGATGCTCTACTGACTTTTATTCGGGTGAATGGTGCCTCTGTCGTTCCCACTCTGCACACTGTGCGCCTGTTGTTTGGTGGCTAAATTGTGTAATGCTGTACAGCACTAAGTAACTATGTCATGACATGTCACTATGTCATAACAAACGTATGTATAAAGCTGTCCATATTTACAGCAGCGGTGTATAAGTGAAGTGCACAAAAAATACCAAATCTTAAATAAAGGTGCTTTTATTGGTGCTTTATAACAATTGACAATTGTGGTTGTTATAAAGCTAGGAAAGTTAAGAAAGCTGATTTAAAACAAAAATGCATCACCCTTTTTTGCCCAGTGAGGACAGATTTTCTACACTGAGACACATAATAAAGACACATAAACACATAAATAGAGCCCCTGAGGTGCAGGCTATAGTGAGGCCTCAGTCTCCTCACCTGGACCAGCATGTGGCAGACCTCGTGGTGACCCTCAGCAGCTGCTGCATGAAGAGGAGTGCGTCTGTTTTGGCCCTCCATCAAAAAGTTGGGGTCCTTCCCCTCAACTGCAGTGTACAAAATTTAGTGTATCAGAGTAATAATATGAATATTAAAATAATCTATTAATAATTGAAGCCGCTTTCTGTCAAATAACATACTTGAGTTACCTAGGAGATGAATGACCTTCTGGAGCTCTCCTTGTTTTGCAGAGATGTACAGCTGCCTGGTTGGGTACTTCACTTTCTTTGGCTTCAGCTAAAAAGAATAAAGGTCTCAATCAATTATTCATATCAAAGAAAAAACTGTGGGTCCACTCTGCCCTTTTTTATAAATTGATGTCAAAACATTTCATGCCTAGCCTTACTTCTCATCATCCAGTGCCATGAGGATGCTCTCCAGTGACTCTTTAGGTAGTCTGTCTGCAGTACACACAGCTTCACCCTTTAACCTGGACACAGAAAGCAAGCGTTAAGAGTTTTGTTTGACCCAAGTTGAAGTAAATTGGAATTATCCATAACTGTGAGTTCAGTGAGCAGCATCGTCCTGTGTTACCTGCTCGGGCTCCCCATCTCTGTCCCTGTGGGGCTCGCTGGTCTTCTTGGCTCTGAGAACCTGTGGGACAGCGGGCGTGGTTGGTCCTGAGGGCAGGGTGGCTGCAGTGGGCACAGCTGGCAGTGATGGCCCGGGGTTCGATTTGGGTACAGAGGGCGACGGATCGGCCTTCGGCACTGTGACCTCCTTCGCCCCGCTGGCGTCCTCTCCGCAGTGGGGGCAAAACTTGAGATCCTTCAAGATGGAGGCACAGTCACGGTGGAAACGGTGGGAGATGCTGCCGTAGGCCTGCACTCCATGAAGGTGCCCTGTGGGACGGAGCAGGAAAGCATTTGCATTCACACTACCACCACTTGGAATGGCACAAGTTTCAAATATTTATGAGGTGTTTTTAGCTAGTATCCATTATTGTTAACTATTTCACACATTTATTGATTACTTTTACCAGACTATTTATCAATTGCTTTTTGCTTTTCTATTTTTACCATTCATCCATAACTTATCCATTACTTTTTGGGGCTGCCCGAATGCTTCCAAGCTTCAAAGTTGCCAGTGGTAAACAATGTCAAAATCAGTATTCAAAATGCTTCATTTTTTGTCTTTCTTTTTTTTTAAGAGAGAATGGAGCTGTTGCATCAGCTGCACTGAAAAAGAGATAAAAGACTGAAAGAAAGTGAGAAATGGAGCTCCTCTATGGCATTTAATTTTGCAAGTAAGAACCAGGAATGTGCACATGATACAAGCGCACAGAAAAATATCCTTGTGAACTGTCTGCTCAGCATGCACAAAACACAAGCTCAATCCTCCATACACGCCCTCCTGTCCTTGTCTCTCATTATGCTCAAAATTACAATAATATAGAAGTATCTAAATAAATAAAGAAAGCTGATACATTATGTTGCCCCTCCTTCTTTCTCAGTAATGGATTGTTCTTGAACTCTCTCAACAGATAACCAGTGAATCCTGATCAATTCTACTGTAAATGTATCGTTAAAATAAGTACAGTGCAGTACTAATGTCAGGCCTGGATGTGTGTTTGTTTGCACTCACCGCCCTGCAGAAGAGTCCACAGCCGGGGCAGCACTGGTGCTTCACCATGCCTGCCCGGTGGTCCTCACACAGAACCAGCAGATGGACCGTGGTGGAGGGCCGCATCATTTCCTGCTTCATCACTCGCCTCTGGCAACGAGTCAGCTGTGGGGAGAAAATCAAGTGGGTGTTTGTAAATATAACCTGCCATACTGTCGTTGCTTTCACGCCTGTGCTTCAGTTCATTGATTGAGACCAAGGGGAAAAAATTACACAATGATGCATTTTAGTTCAAGTCCAGTTCCTGTTCACACTGACTTTTTTACAAATGAACCAAGAGGAGAAAGCATTAAATTATACAGACTGACAGGTAACTCATTGACTGGATAGTTTTGGCGATGTCATCCTGCATCACCAGGACCCACTTGGGTAAATCACATTCTGGTTGGTGACAGAAGTTTATGCGGCAATTTAATGAGTCTAATATGTATATTTATGTTTGTTGGTGTCAAAAAGTGCTCACACAGAAATAACTGATTTTAAGATTTCTTTGTATTATTAGAATGTTTATTGACTGCATGTTTGCTGTGTGTGTGTAGAGACAGGATGAAAAGGAGGCGTCTTGCTTTATAATGATTTGGGGCTTAAAACTGCAGGATCACTGTCACACACTATTTAATTTACTTAATGAACTGACAAAGTGCATGGGGTAGGATATAAACACAGCAGTTTATTGGATTAATCAGGGAAAATGTTACTGCTTATGGTAACTGTCCTGCCTCATCAGTGCTCAATCTAATTATGATGACTGCAAGTCATGTGACAGATATTCTAATTTTTATTCTTTTATAGATCTCTATTGGTGACCAGTGGAAACTGCAGTAACATCAGCAGCTTTTCTCTTGTTACACAAGCCTCTAGTAACTGGGTGGGATTTTTATCTGGTATTCAAAATCTGATTTTGGCAAATAGGCCAAAATCAAAGTGATACAGAGTGTTGAGAGATAATATTTACTATTCCATCTGTGCTTTCCATGGCCATGCAGGTCTGATCCAGCGTGGACAGGCTTCCTCCACTGTGAGGGGTCTCCATACGACAGCAGCACAGTGGTAACTCCTCAGCCAGGTCTGTTTCTGTCACCTTAGCATCTGCTGCTTCACCTGCACACACACATCCCATTGTTTCAATCGACGTTGCACCAACACCTATAAAATGTAATCATCTACTAAGCGAAATCGGTCAGTAAGATGCTGTTATCACCAGACAGGGGAGGTGAGAGCAGCTCCTCCTGAGCTTTCAGGTCCAGACAGTCCAAAGTCAGCTCTGTGTATTCGACATGGTTGCCCTCTCCAGCTTCCACCGCCATCAGCGATTCGTTTCTGGTGGCTGGAGTTTCTCCAGCCTTCTGAGTCTCTGGTAAAATCACTGGTTTCTCATCTGCTGGAGTTTGGTTCTTCTCCTCACTGGCTCCTGCCTCCTCTCTCTGATAGAAAAAAGGAAAGATATTTGTGTGTATTAGTGTTCCATCTACATACTTGGACCAAAGTTGGACCAACATCTAAAGTTATCAAAACTTGTAGAGTGTCATTTATAAAATAAATGACGTGTGGCTTTTATAGCATGAATGCAAAAACAAGTGGAACAAATTCATTTAAACATCACACTCAGTAAATGACTGACAGGACAGGAACAGACGGTTCCAGAGCAATTTCCAGAACAGAAATGCTCACCATCCAATAGCAGAAAAATGCAGCCGTTACAGAAACCTCTAAATGTTAAAAGTTTCTGATACAAATTCACAATATGAGTTTTTCGTAGGGCTGAACAATTTTGAAGAAATATTTATTTGCAATTATTTTAACTGATATTGCAATAGTGATATTAGAGATTTATTTTACAATTACAATTATTACATCATTATTCTCATTTTCATTGAAAAACATATTAAATTGATTACGATGTATTTTTTTCAAGGATCTGTAACAAACAAAGTTGTTTTCTGAAGTCTAGAAAATGATGTGTAGGCCAGCACATCTCTGCAGCACCACAATATTTCCTTTTAAAATCGGATTTTGTTGCCTTAAACAGATATTATGCTTCCTGCAATTTGAAAATTGTTGACTGTGATTGTGATTTTGATAAAATTTCCATTAATTGTTCAACCCTATTTTTTAGAGTGCAGAGCTGCATCTCAAATGAGTCGTCAGGTTCCAGTTGTCAGATGACGTATACCACTTCTATGTGGCATACACTTCTGACCTGCTCTCTCCACCTAAAGATGACAAAAATAAGTGTATGGTAAGTCTAGTCTCTTATTTTTGTGATATGCAAATGAAAAAAACATTATATCTTCAACTGCCCATGTCAAATAGCATAATGTAAACCATGTCAATCATTTGTCAAGCATGTTTAGAAGTCAGGAACCTGACATTAAGGTCTGCTGCCCTTAAAGCCCCTGTGTGTAAAATCTTTATGTGATTAGAACATTTTTTCAAGTTGTTCTGATGACATAGATTCTGATGAAAAATTCAACAATCCCATTTAAATCTGCTGCAGTGTTCATGTTGCTTTCAGCCCAGAGAGCCCCAAGGTCAGATATGTGGGGGTGTAGAGATACCAAAATTAGTGGCTCTGTGCATCATTGGCACATACCACTTTTAGCAGTATGCCACTGTTGATCTAGTGGTGTATGCCATAGCAGTAACATGTAACATGTAGGAGGTCTGACATCCAGGAATAAACACATAGATGGACCTGCCTTCTCCTGCTGTTTAAGGCCCTTGGCCCTCTTCTTGGGGACCAGGTTGTACGTTCCCATCTTCCTCTTCTTCCTCTTCACAGCTAGGAAAAGCGCACACACAGTGAGGTTGGACAGAGTTCAGAAGAGACTACATGTCACAACAAGGTCCAAGTTTGCACTTTGAAAAGTTCTTATCACTGCATGGAAAAACTTCAATGACAGACAGTATGATTTGATGAATCTATGTGTCCTTTACATGAATGGACTGTAACACTCAACAATACTGGTATTATAATTAAAACAATGAACATTTAAAATAAGAGCATGTATTCATGGGATATTAAAAAAATGATTCTTTAAAATTTAGGTTCAGCTTCATTGCCTTTAATACATTCTGTTAATGAGCAAAAACACTTTTAATAGTTCTTTTAATCACACTCCTCACACTCCTGAAACATTAGAAATATTGATCTCAGTGTGAAATTTAGATTACTGCGGCAATAAGGACAATATGATCACACAGTACAGAGTGAGAATTAAAAAAAAAAGCCAAATGATAAAGAAATAAAATAGGAATGCAATTTAATAATCATAATAAATCTAATTGTAAGCAGTGAGCGGTACATTTGGATGACTACAGTAATGCAAGCTGCTCATATGAATCATAGCACAACAGAACTTTTCGAGATGCTGTGTTTTTACAATGAAGACATTTTTCAATAATGTGAAGTGGGTCTGATGCAAACTGTTTCCTGGACCCATACCTTATTAACAGTCCACATTTACTGCACTCTGAAAAAAATCTACTATCAATATTTAAGCTGTAGCCATATACTGCAGGAACTGCTTGTTAACAAAGTATATATGTGGTTCTCTCTGCTGCTGCAACTTGTTTGCCATCAAGTATCTTTAAAAGTTAGATTTAAACTAATGAAGTTTACTAAATAAAGGATGAACTCACCTGACTGAGGTTTGCTGGAGGTGGAGGCACCTCTCCTCTCTTTGCTTTTGCCTTTCTGGCTGTGGTGATGTGCCATGTTGGATGCTGATCCAGACTTCGCTGAGTCTGTCTGGCTTGACTTTGGTGCCTTCCTGCCAGGAAGCTTTGGAAACAAAAAGAAGAAAATACTTTAGTCATTTAACAGATGAGAAATGAGAATGCAAGAACAAACCAGCTATTATATTTAAATTCATACATGTGGGAGGGTTAAATGCCAATAGGGATGTAACAATAATCAAAAACTGTAGGTATGGCAATATTACAATAAAAAGTCTACAATACAATATTTATTGTGATATTTAAAAAAAAGAAAAATGACAGCTTGAAAATACACCCTTTATTAAACAATAAAACTGATGCATATACACTTTTTGATCATATGAAATGTATTTTTCCTTTTTACTTACAGTGCTTCTACTTTCCTTCTTTAATAAAATAAATTAAAGTAGGGCTGGGCAATATATTGATATTATATCGTATCGTGATATGAGACTAGATATCGTGACAGACTGTGGATATTGTTATATCGTGATATGGCATTAGTGTTGTCTTTTCCTGGTTTTAAAGGCTGCATTTCATGACCTTAATGGACTGTGCTAGCTGTTCCATTATTTGTCTTATTTGTCCACTTAAGTCTTTATGTCCACATTACCGATGATTATTTATTAAAAATCTCATTGTGTTAATATTTTGTGAAAGCAACAACAATCATCAATGCAGTATAGTAGATAGTTACAATATCGGGATATTTTGACAAAAATATTCATATTTACTCATTTTATACATCAGCCACTTCCACCCCCTGTAGTGTTGTATGTCACAACCTGAATGATCAATAATTATCGATATTGACCGTTATGAAACTTTTTTTTTTTTTAAGTTATGTTTTTTTGGCCATTTTTGCCTTTATTTGACAGGACAGCTAGAGAGTAGACAGGAAGGGGGGCAGAGAGAGAGGGGATAACAGGCAGCAAAGGGCCACAGGCGGGAGTCAAACCAGCGGCCGCTGCAGAGGACTAACAGCCTCCATACATGGGTTGGACGCTCTACCAGCTGAGCTAAACATCCGCTTCCGATATGAAACTTTGCTATCGTGATAGGTTTTTCAGACATATTGCCCAGGCCTAAATTAAAGTGCCAGCCACGACCGAAGCACGTGCAAAAATTTGGCATTAATTGTCTTTAGCAATAAATGTTAGAAATCATGTTTGTACAACTGCAAAACAAAACTGCTGCAGCAGTCAGCAGTCATTTTATAAAATATAAATACAGAAATAAATAAAATAATCAACCATGTAATGGGAGATATAATCACAATCTGGTATCACGACAGACTTGAGCCAGATGCACAAGAGATCTTGCGATATTTTCACACTTGCATCCATTAAGAGATATACGAAGTCTAACGATACATCGACGCCGCTACCTGGGAGGCTACAGTTGACATTTTGGCTAAAAACATGGTGTAAATGCCATATTTTGTGGTTAAATTTTAATGTCGCGGCTCACGGACACTTGGATTACACCACACGAGCAGGATGGAGACAATTTGTGTTTGTTTTGTGTTCTTTTTTTAACATTTTATCCATGGTCTCCATTCGCTGCCATTGTACTGGATTTGGCGGCAACCCTGTTTTCTGCTGAAACTCCAGGATTGTTTTTTGAACTGAAGATCTTCACCCATCCTCACATCGGCATAGGGGTGAGTACATATTGAGTGAATTTTAATTTTTGGGTGGAATATCACTTTAATATATAAATACACAGCTCTAATATGAATAAATGCTGTTTTCTTCATTTTGAACATACTGATTGTCGTTCTGTTGTCTTTTTTCATTAATTTTTATTCTCTCTTATCTCAGCTAACGGATTGCACTATACAACACAACCAATAACTGGTCCACCTCTAGCAGGGCTGCACAATTAATTGCAATCATATCAAAATCGCAATATGGCCAAGTGCAATATCCAAATCGTAGAACCGGAACCAAATCACAATTTTTTGAAAAAGGAAAAATGTGCGAGAAAACAGCATTACAATGAAGTACCGCAGCGCTGCAGAGATGACTTGACCTACAAATCTTGTTCTTCATATGAAAGAAAACAAGCTTGTTCAGTACAGACCTCAACAAATGTCACATCATCATGATTTTAATAGTTTTTTTCCCAGTCAAATCGCATATCGGCACATATCACAGTCTCAATCAAATAATTGTGACATGACCTTTTTTTTTACTATATCATACAGCCCTAACATCTACTGAGAAGAATGATTTAAAACTTACCAAGTTCAGCACATGAGTATTAACCTGTGTACATACATTTTAGGGGAAATATTGAAGCAAGACTTCTGGAACATGCACCCTTTACGATAAAAGTGTAGAAGTTATGTAATGCAGTAACCAGTTATCTAACAAGCTAAATGAAAGCACAAACTAGTAAATGGTGGAAAAATGGTGGAAACCAAAATATTATGATTGCTTGTATGCTGGACTTAATAATTGAGATTTGAGATTTTTTTTAAAAAAAAATTTTAAATGGGACATACATATTAATGACGTTTTCATGTAAACATGTTTGAGATTGTAGCCAAGGCTAATAATCTGAAAACAATCCAGCAATCACAGCATTTTAGTCATTACAGTTCCTCTCTGATTGTTAAAGCAATACATACAGTATATACACCCACCCAATCTGCACTTAGTCCTCACATAATAATTATACATCAGTCATCAAGCAGGACTTGCATAGTGTCTAATTCATCATAGAATTCTGAGTTTCTTTACACTGAGCCTTACATCACTAGCACATCTGTGGACTTTTAGCATTGTTTACATTAGATGTCAGACCTCACACAGACATGGATTTGGGGTTTTGCTAACTTATTTATCATGAAATTTGAGTTTTCTTGAGTTTTATTATTACCACCAAGAAATCATGGCAAAAAAAGAGCTGTGTTTGGGTAATGATACTTTACATGTACAGGGTTGATCTCAATCAGTTCCACACAGAAAGGTTTATTGCCACACCACAACTGAGGAAGGCTGGTGGTCTCTCTCTTATGTCCAGCATATATGTTATAACTCTTATTTTTCTGCCATAGAATAATAATCTATGCTTTTATTTTGTGAATATAGAGGTTAAACAGCATATTATAATACCTTAACAATAGCTAGTTCCTCACCCTTTTTATTGTGAAGGTCCCAGTCAGAAGTTAGCACCATTCCATTTTTTTTATTTTAACATGTATTATTCCCTGCACATGGATTTTCACATCAATATTGTTTTCTCCCATATGACCAATTCTGGCCATCCTCTCTCGTATTACCACTGAGGCTTTATTGTCATCAAAGGAAGAACTAAAATTGTGGTTGGCTTTTTTAAAAATATCTTATTTTACATGGAATAGCTGAACAAATGCTCATCAGTAAATCAGTTTACCTTGACAACAAGAGGAGCTGCCTGTACTTTCAGCTGCTGTTGTGGCTGGTGCAGAGTCTGAACTGGACGTGTGTTCCCCTGAGCTCCCAGCAGCAGCAGTAGCAGCAGCAGGAGGAAGTCTCTCTTTGACAGGTGGAGCAGTCAGCTGACCAGATGTGTCCCGAAACAGGTTGCCAGGAGACACAAGCGGTTTCCCAGAAGCGGCTGGTGGTCGTCTGCTGCGGAAAGCTCCATCACTGTTGACTATGGGGGAGCTGTGAAGGGAGTTATCTTCATTTTGTGCCTCTGACCACTCTGTGCAGCTGCTCCTTTGGCACCCATAGGTGCCCCTGAGGAGGGACTGGAGGGTCTTCTGCCTGGTCCAGGCCCCTCACTGGCTCCTCTGTGATCCATGGCAACCTGAAGGTCGCAGCACCTGAGAAGTTTAAACAAGTTTTATTCCACTCTTTCAAATCATGCCAGAGGACACACTTTGTCTCAGAGTAAATAACTACATGAGGAACTCTGTCATTGGGTTACATACAGCCTGCTTTCAAACATGCTGCGTGAAAAGAATTGAAACTACACCAACACTAAAGTTATCACATCTTTTCCTGACAATGAGGCTAAAAGGTGGAAGAAAAACAAAGCAGCTCAGCCCGGCGGAGCGGCAGTAAACACGGCATCACGTGAGACAAACACAGAGTTTAACTGGTCCACAGGTTAGGAACATGAAGTTAAGTTTTAAACGAGGCCGTGGTGGAAAAGTTGAGTTTCATCCTACCAGCTTCAGTCAGTCGGTGTAGCTGCTGTATCCGAGCCAAAAGTGGAGAGTGATGGGACAGGAAGACAAGAGTTTCCACTTCCGCCCTCACCCGCTCGAACACGTGACGCGCTGTATGTGCGCGCGCTTCCTTCATGTCCAGTCGGAAAGACTTCACCTGTCGGCTGGTTGTAGCTTCTGACTACAGGAAGTCAACAAGTTGACATTTTTACAACAGTTTCAGCTGCGAAGGCTGCTAAACAGTTACAAATGACGATATAAGTGTTTCAGTAGGTTAATGAACGGTATTAAAGCGAAAACGGAAGTAGGTAGTGGAGAATCCTCTTGCCAGCATCTGCTGATTTAGTGCAAAAGATTTATTTATTTATCTATTCATTGATTTATTCATTGAGAAGAGACTATTTTTTTTAATCATATAAATGCAAAGACTAATAGCAAAATATTAATCTAATCATGCCAAACTGTAAATATTAAAAAAAAAAGATGTTTGAGGTCTCAGTGTTCTTTTTATAGCAGGTGAAAGTGATTATAGTAAGTTAATAAGTGGGTTAATTAAGAGCATTAAAGCGAAAACGGAAGTAGGTAAGGCTGAATCCTCTTGCCAGCATCTGATGATTTGTCGCAAAGGATTTATTTGTTTGTTAATTCAATTAATTCATTCATTCATTTTCCATTTATTGAAAAGAGGCTAATATTTTATTTGAAAAAATAGTTTCAGCTGCCAAGATTGTAAAAAATTTACAAAAAATACCATTAATTCATGGGTTGATTAATGGTATTAAAGCTAAAACGACATAGGTAACATTGAATTCTCTGGAAACTTCTGATGATTTGGCGCAAATGATTTATTTATTTTTAGAAGGGGAGAAGGGGCCAATTCTTTACTTAAAATAATTAATATAAATGCAAAGACTAATAGCAAAGTATTAAATAAATTAAGTGTAACTATAAATACTGAGAAAAGATATGATGTTTGCGGTCTCAATGTACTTTTTGCTGGCGCGTGATTTTAAACAATTTTCCTTATGTAAAACAAAACAAATTTTTCAATATTTTTTTTGTAAATATTTTCTCTTATTTCTAAAATCTATTTATTAGATTTTCTTATTTTCAAGAACAACAAAAGAAATCAAACATATAAGTAACTGAAAAATAACAAACAAAAACAACTCATGAGAAAATATATGGAGGCTATCATTAAATATATATATTCTTTCTAGCAGCAAATGTAATAATGTTATATAATCTTTTGCTGGCAGTAGTTGTATTCCTACTTGGGAGGATTAAAATCAAAGATTAACTTAACAGGAGTGCCAATGAAAATTAATCCTGTAAATCTTGTAAATTAATAATTAACTAAATAATTAGTTCGATATGTATAGCCCATACATATCTAAGGGAAAACATACTTTTAACTGATTTACATTGAACATAACTTTATAAATGTTTCAAACACAGCAGGAGATTCTCCTCCTTGGTCTACCATCAGCATGTAGCAGCAGTGCTCTGATTTGTCCAGTGAGTGGCAGTATTCCACATCTGTGCAGGACATGATTCACAGGGGCTGATGTGCTGATGGACCCGTTAGTAAACTAGTTAACTAAATGAAAAAATGTAAACTTTGTACGACTCCAATTGTCAGTTCTGAGCTCTAGACTCATAGACAGGGGTTACTGCAAACCATAAGTAGTGTATGGTGGTGTATAAGTATTCACATCATTTAAAAGTACCAATACATAAATATAAAAACACTCAATTACAGATAAAGGGCCATCCATCAAAGTCCAAATGAAAAAACATAAAATTAGCATCAGCAAAATGTACTTATACTGATCCTGCAGTAAAATGACCCCTTGGACATTTTTAAATGGTGATACTGATACACACTGTACATATGTAGGCAGCAGTATAAGTTGTAGCTGCTCAAGGTGGAGCTATAGTTTCAACAACTGTACAGTATTTTTTAGTGAAGTCAGTTGTACCCAACAGTGATTGGCCTCCACAAAAAGAGGGGTGGTGAGATGATAAAAGGAGTGAAAAAGAAGGGGGAAAAAAAGCTCTGCTGAACACATTTGTATTCATATTTTTGGACTTTTCTCTAATTGTTGCTTTTTTGTGAAAACATCGGATGATTTTGACAAGAGAGTGTGGAGTTAAGTTTAGAGGGTCTGTTTGGTGGAACTTTTAACAAGTCATCTAAAACCGAGCCCCAAGTGGGTTGGGACCGACCGGTTTAGTCTTTAAAAGGTTTAATCTACAACACTTCCCTTAAAAAGAACAATGTATAGACTCATATTACATAATCCCTTTCAGTCATTACTTATGACCCAGACTGGTAGATTCTACTGCAGACACAAAGTAGTTCCTAAATGAAACTCCTCACAACAAGGTCTGCGAATTATCTTGAGCAACCAGGTCATGATTTTCAGAAAGAGACACTGGTTTTCAATTTTTCAAATTCTTTTCAATTTTTTTCAATTTTTTTTTTTTTTGGGAACTTGGCTTTGAGCACGACAAGCCAAGCACCATTTAGTCCCATTATATTGGAGAGAAGACAGACATATCTAAAACCACAGGCCAGGGGAACTGTTCCTTTAAAAACATAAAGAACACAAGCAAACACCCACTGCCGCTGTCAGAAATGTGAAACTGTTTAACACGTTTTTAACTGATTTATTGGAATCCATACAGCTGTTGGAAAACACTTAAAACAATAAATAAATAGAACATTGTCTTTCTGCAAGATTGATGGTTTGAACTTCAGAATTATGAAAACTATTTACAAAAATTGCTGATTAACATAGATAATGTGAACTACATCAAGGAGGGCCAAAGAAAACCTCAAATGACAGAGATGTTGCATTAGAGAACAATTATTAAAAGAACTGAAACACACAAGCGACGACACCATTTTTCCAAGTCTACAGTCATATTGATACAGTTTAAGGACATTAAAGTATGACACCAAACCAGGCATAACTCTCAAAAGGTTAAACTGGATCATACATGATATCCTCACAAAGCTATATGTACGACTTACAGCATCAATATATGGATTGTTCATTATCATCATAAAATCGATCACTCCTGATCAAAGGCAAATTTTAAAAAGATCTCTACAATCCATTAAATCCTGTCTTAAACTCTAAATAGATGAAAATTTTGCCAGAGGAATGAAGATAATTTCACCTGTTTTTAATTAGAAAAAAAAATATCCACAGGTCAATTTTTTATTTGGCTTTTGAAAAAAAATAAAGCTATTAGTCCAAGTACTAACAGAAGGTTTTCATACATCAAACTTTCACACTTGACATCACAGATGTCATCTAAATAAGCCACAACTTAAAAACTCCTGTTACCAAAGAACAGCAAATTAAGGTTCTGCATTTTCCTCTCCTTTTCTTTCATTCAAAGTGCTAAAAGTACGCAAAAAATCTGATTTTATAAAAGCTGTGTTGATTGGCTGCGGCTGGTTTAAAGGAGACAATAACCCTTGTTAGATTAGTGAAGGTACTTGTTCACTGGGCAACAAAGTTACTGGTCAATTCACTTTCATTTCTATTCAAAATGCTGATTCTCTTACATTTAGAAAAGCTTGAAACTTACATAAAATCCACCTAAAAAACCTAATCATTCCAGGTTACATCAGGTTTTTCTTGCAATCATTTTGTCCATGTTAGTTACAAGCTTTTAAAATGGCAGGACTCTTATTTTGGAAATGCATCAACATGGTACATGAATTCCAGTTTTAGCTCAACATTTTGTTCGACATCAGAGTGAATTGATGGTCCTCCTGGTGGGAGGTCGCTTCTTCATCCGCTTCATGTGTTGCAGCTCTCATCATAAGAAGGAGGAGCCTCTGTAACAGACAACATCAGGTCACTTGGTTAGTACCACACACACACAAAAATACTAAAGGAGATCATGCAGTAGAGTGCAGATCCTCGCCAAGCAACCGATGGTGAAGCACCTACTGCAATGTCACCACAACTGCCACATGCAGAGTTCCGCCAACAACAACATGATCCCCACATGCTTCCTCTTCTTCTTCTCTAAGGTTTAATGGCAGCTTGCATCCAATATGTTGCGTCACTGCCACCACCTCCGCATGCTAGCTGACACATGCTTTTAAACTGAAGCAGTTGTTGATCACTTGCGGCCCCTAGTGACCGGTTAAGAAGAGTGAGAAGTCAGCTGTCAATGGTCATAAAACAAGTCAGTTGCATGTCTCCACCATGTCTGTCCAGACTCATATAATGTCTGTGGTGAAGACACTGATGGAATTTAATATGGAACTTACCACTATCTTGAAATGTAACTTTGAAGGAATTTAATTAAAGTTATTAAATGTATTTTTTGGTAAAATGGAAGTTCTCACTGTATGTGTGATTCCAGTGAATCATTTCCAGGTAGAAACATGCTGTCTTCACTTAGAGACTATTTTTACAGAGGAGGACTGATAGAGAGCTGGAACATTATGATGTCACAGTGAAGTTGACCTTTGACCTTTTGAATATAAACTGTCATCACCTCATCATTTTATCCTGTTAGACATTTCTGTGTAATTTTGTCATGAATAGAGCATGATTTTTTGAACTATGGCCAAAAATGTGTTAAGTGAGGTCCCTGCGACCTAGAACTTTGACCATGAAATTTATCATTTCATCCTTGAGTCCAAGTCGATGCTTGAATCTAGTTTGAAGAAATTCCCTCAAGGCGTTTTTGAGATATCACAAGAATGGGATGACCTGAAAACAAATCACCTCTGACTAGAAAAACAGAAAGGTGTAAAAAAAACATGAGGAAAAAAAAAGGTTTTCCGAGAATTCTGAATCACAGAGGTCCTTCAGCGTACAGTCGTGAATGCGCACAAAAAAATTTAGGCTGATCGGTCCAGTAGTGTTTGAGATTAGCTCAAGACAAGCTGTAGGCTCAGTGATCACGCACACACACTCACTCACTCACAAGCACACACAGAAGCGACTGCAGGATCCCCACTAAGCATAAATACCTAGGTGTTAGTAGCGTGGCTCCTTTAAAAGACAGGGCAGTGGTCAGTTCTAACAGTAATCGTGCAGTGTAACTCACAGTTGTTAGTTAATAAAGGCTGCAGCTTCTCAAAACCAAGTGGAGCTCCAGTGTGTTGCTTTCCAACTGCTGGTAAAAGTGAAGGGGGTTAACCCTGAATTGAGCATCAACTTCTGCCCTGGAGGTAAACAAATCTCCCCTGGGCTTTCTGACTAGGCTGGGCAGCTGAAGCATCCGGCCAGTAACAGTACGGCCCACCCACCATTGTCTACATCACAGTGAAAATAAATGGAATCACACTTTGATTTTTTTTTTTTTTCCTCATTTATACCAATTAATAAATAACCAATAACGTCCCTCTGCTGTTGCTTGGGAAGTTATGTATTAACTTAGATAGACTTAAAGATCTTAAATACAGGGTTGAGTCTGATTATTTTGCAAAGTAGTCACTTACTGAATACAATTTATGTGGCTTTTTGTAATGAGTAACGCAATCCACTGGATTACCAAAGAAAAAAAATTTACCCTAATCTGAATATTTTTGGATTACTTCAAAAATCAAACCTTGGAAATATTGCACCTTATACTACAAAACTGCACACAGCCACAAAATATGAGTTCCACAATTCATTTTAAACATCTCAAAACATTTCAATGCAAATAAAATGTAATTTTGCAGACTGTGTTTCGCCCAAGAGACCCCATTTGTGAGTTAATAGAGCACTGGTTACCATGGAAAAAAAGTTTCATAATTTTAAAATTATATATATTTTAAAGTTGATTATAGTTACTTATTTTTTGTAATCTGATTTCAATTACAAGTAATCTGTTACTACTCAACCCTGCTTGAACATGTTATTCATTTTGTCCCTGGTAGGAGCAGTTTATAGTTTATGTTTATGAAGCATTCCAACATTTTAGTGACTGCGTGATGGGAGAGGTTCCAACTATTTTAATATTGTATAAACTCGTACCAAAGCATTTACAACTAAAATGCAGTTGCAAATGCGATTTCATGTTTATTCATTTTTATCTGATAAATAAGGTCATGATTAATGTTTGTGGATTAACTGCTCTCTGTCATTTTGCAAAAGTGGCCCCGATCAAAGTATCCCTACTTTAGATGGCCTTTTTTTTTTAAACTGCTGCTTGTTTTCCAGGGAATCCATGCTTTTTCCAAGCACAGCACTTCACTACAACGCATATTATGCAAATCTACGTACTAAATTCATAAATTGCCCGAGCCCTAATTTACATACATGGTAATTAACTCTTTCCTGACAGTGTCAACAAAAAGTATCAACAACATCATGCAGAAGGAAGCGTGCATCTACTCATGGATGAGAGGTTACAGCTCAGCTGAGGATCCAAGGTTGGTGAGGTTGTTCAGGAGAAAGAAAGTAGTTCCTATATTTCCATAATTTCCATAATTTCTGGTAAGGGACATTGCTGTTGAGTTTTTCAAATGTATTTCTTTGGTGCTTTGAGCACAACAAGCTAAGTGCCATTTAGTCCAATTTTATTGAAGAAAAGGCAGACATCTCTACTGCTGATATCTCTGATACTCCGCAACTCACACCAAAACTATCTAGATGGATAAATAGCACTACAGGTAAGCGGGAAAATATGTGTTTTAGATTTTGGGTTGAACTGTCCCTTTCAAGATGATGAAGACTTGGCAGTCATTAATTGCAGCCTTCTTCTTCTCTACATTCATTACCAGATCCAGGATGGAGTGAGTGTGTGAACTGACCTTGTGGATATGCCGAGGTGCCATAGTCTGGAGGCTGGATGAGCGGTGCTGGCATTGAGCTAGCACCCTCAAGGGGGTAAGGTGCTGTGGCCCCTGTGGGCCCACTGGGTGCAGCGCTGTGCCTGTTCTGCGGCTGGTCCTGGGGGAAAAAGAGGCCGGGGGCGTAGCTGAAAGCGTTGGGTGACACCAGCTGAGACTGGCGCTTGTTGGGGAAGCCGTCATGAACAGGAGTCCCACCCTCTGCCCCCTGGTGGTACTCTGCCGGAGGAGCGCTGGGGGAATTGTAGGAGGACGCCCTGGCGCGAGGGAGTGGACGGGGAGCGGGTTTTGGGGCAGGGCGAGGGGGTATTGGTGGGGTGGTGGCAGAGGTGGAGGTGGACGTGTCAGGGGTGGAAGTGGAGGCAGAGGCTGGTTTATCTTCACGCGGGGCAGAGGAAGGAGGGGCTGCTTTTTTGGAAGGCTGCTGTTTTTTGTCCAATGAGACGTTCCCAATGTGGATGGGTAACGTCAGCATGACGTCTGGAGACTTCAGACTGACCTGATTCATCAGAGGAAAAGAGAACGTTTGTTACATTTCCTGAGGGAATATTGTATTGTGTTTTGTGTTTACAACCTGAGCTTGTGTTTCAGTCTCTTTCAGTTGCTTTTCATTAATAGACACTTTTTTTTTTATTTTTAGAATTTAGAAAAACATATAGTATCAGCGCAAGTACTTGCTAGTAAATCTAGCAACTCGCTTTCCCAATCAGGCAAGTGGTAAAAAAGATTTAAACACATAGACTTTCTGAAGCTAATAATGGAAGTAGCCAAGGAGTGAGTTATCTTGCTTCCTTCTCCTCTCAGTTGGGGGTTGCACATGTGCAGTACTGATCGGGCAAACATGAGAAAATGGTGGAGGGTAAAGTTTATGAGCTAAAGCACACATAAGCATTTCAATTATCCTGAAAACATGGGTTTAGTTGATTGGTGTTAGAGGATGTGTGCAACTTCAACTAAGTATTGCGCAGTTTGCCACAAGTTAGAGAGCAAGGCAGATAAAACGGGGATGTTTTTCAAAGGCGTGTCAAGTTTCTGAAAAATGTTGCCAGAGTGCCATAACAGGAGCAGACAGCATCTCGCTTGCGTAGCAGTTCAAAGCTCTTTCAGAAACAATGCAATTTAAGCTTCTTTTGGCCAGAGTTGAACCTGGTTGAACTTTGGACACAAGCTCGCTCTTCTTCTTTGCTCTGCACTGCAAGAAATCACCGTGGTGGGAAGCAAGCTACTGAAAATGATTTGGGGCTTTTCCACTGGCACTTTTGGCTGTGCTGAGTCAAACTGTGCCGCGCTGTTTTGCATTTCCGTTATCACTTCTATCATGCCGAGGCGAGCCAAGCTGCGCCCGAGATGGACCTACTGTGGAGTGGGGCACCTCTAAGTGCGCTGCAGTGATGTCTCACTGACTGCGGCAGACCCGTGATGACCATACTATTCTCCCTCTTGAAAAAGCATGTGTTGTGATACTGAGCTCATGTGTGTGCAGGGGGGCAGAGAGGAAGACGTTTTTAAAAGTCTCTTTATATTCAGCTCTCAGTACTTCGTCCGTACTTAGCGTCTACCTGAATCTCTGTGTTTTGAAATGTAGTTTCTCTCCTGTGTCACCGTTTGTACTTTCAGGTATCCGCTTTATTTTACCATTTCATATTTGCTTTCAACCGTAGGGGGCGTGTTAAGTTACTAACCTCAAATGAAAAAAACTATTGATTGTGCCTCTTCATAATAAAAATGTTTAAGTAACAATTTGTATAATGGCAAGCAGAAATTTACTTCGGGCAAGTGGGTCAGAGATCTACCAGGAAAGTGAAAAATGTTGAACCATGTACAGAGCTCTAACAAAATTCTACAAGAACTCACCGTGGACCAGTTTCATTGAGTGTCTCATAAATTCATGAATTAACAGTGATCCCTTTCTATGTGGTCAGTGAAAAAGCAATACAAACATTTCAAGAAGGAACTGCAACATCACTTTCATCATCACGTCATCGAGCAAATATTGTATTAATTTGATAATTACGCTGATAGAGTGTCAAACTTAAGCCCTTTTCAGGACTGGAATCTATGACATTGCTGGCTCCATCTATCTATTAAAGGGATAGTTTGTATTATTTGAAGTGGGGCTATATTATCCATGTTACCTACAGAAGCTGACGGCTTACATGCCTCCAGTTTGGAGAAGCAGCAGGAGCATCGGTGTAGAAAGCTAAGCAATGTACTGCTGTGGACAGGGTCAGCAGCAAAATACACTTTAGATACCTAAAAAAATCATTATTAGTTTAAGTGTACACTATATTTAGGATATTTTCAGTGCTTTACCTTGCTGTCAGACAGACTTTACTGACATGAAACTGCCAAGTCAAATAACACTCTCTCCTTTTTGAAAAATTCTTCCTCACAGAACACACAAGTTGCTGGTCTACCACTGTCTCAACCAGTTAGTCAGTTTGTGTTATTGTGTGACTGCCATGAGTCTGAACCAACCCTTTACAACACTGAAGTCACACAATAACACAAACAATCTAACAAATCAAGGCAGCATTAGAGCAGCAACTCCTGTGTTCTGTGAGGTAAAATGACTGATTTCGCTTATGGAGTTTGGTTGGTTTGGAGAGAGTGATATTTGGCTTATATAACAGTGGTTTCCTATCAGAGAAGTCTGTCTGACAGGAAAGTAAAGCAGTGAAATTTCTCTAAATATAGCATACACTGAAACTGAAACTTTTTTAGGTCCTTAAAATATGTTTCGCTGTTGTCCCTGTCCAGAGCAGTGCATTAGATTAGCTTCCTACACTGGTCCTCTTGCTGCTGTAGGTAGTACACTGACTATGGATAAGTACCTCATACAACCCCACTTCAAAAAATGTGAACTATCCCTTTAGACCCTTTTCTGGTATGGAATCTGAGGGACATAGCTGGCTTCATCAATCTGTTAAAATTATGGCGTCTGGCACTTATTCGGACACAAAACTGACATAAAGTTTCCATCACATTTACAGAAACAGTTGCATGAATGAAAGGGGCTACAATAACAGATGTCCCTAACAAGTGGTCTTCAAATGGCTTATTGTCTTTTTCTGAAAATAAGGAAACAAAAATAACACTTTACAGGACAGTACTGGTGACAGTGTAACAGAATGAGAGGATCTTACTTTGACATAATATTCAATCTTTATGAGATCACAGCCAGCGAGGGAGGACTGAGGAAGAGGAGGAACGATGATCTGCTCTTTCCACTCCACCTCCTTCCCTCCCTTCACCACACCACCCTCCACCTCCGCTATTGTCCTCAGATCATGGGTGGGCCTCTTTGTCTCGTAGGTCACTCTCTGAAAGCACACATGGACATGGAGATACACTAACTCCACTCACTACACACAAAGTCTTGACAAAGGCAGCCAATGTAAAACATTTATTACTGTGAGCTGCTGTCTGAAGCCTCATTCATGTTTCTGCATTTGTACTCAATCTTTCAATCTTAAGCTATTAATAAATGTTTCTCAGAAATTTTGACAAGCAATGGCAAGAGAAGAAGAGAAGCAAGAGAAGCACTTCTCAAACATGAATGTCTGTCTGCTAGGTTGTCAAATTAGCCCAACAACTCCTGTAAAGGACAAAAGTAAGTCTCCTTTAAGTGACACTATATCCTTCATATAATAATATATTGGGCAGAAGTACTGGCTGGTGACATTTTGCATCCTTTCTGTTTCTGTTTAATGCTCTGTGCAATAATTATAATAATAATTCAATAGTGCAATACACAGGTTACACTAGCATCACTACTGCATTTATTTATTTATACTGTGCATTTAAATCAACCTATAGTCTTATTATAATACATGTAGCCAAACACATTTGTCCCCCATCTTCAGCATTACTGTTGTTTTACACTGTTATGTGTACCAATGTTGAATATATTGTTGTGCATTTTTGTTGTGTGCATATCCTTACACCTCTTATTTCTATTTCATCTATCGTTGTACTGTAATTTAATGTATAATGTACACATTTTTATTTTTACATATTTTATCTCTACATACTCAAGATTTCTATATCCTTATATTATAATATATATATATATATATATATATAACTTCTATTCTTAAATGGGAGGAACTGTAAAGCTAAAAATTTCCCCCCAGGGATCAATAAAGTATTTCTTGATTGTGATTCTGATTCTTCTCATTGTCAACAAATCACATTAAAAGATCCAAAGCAACAATGATATTGTGTATTGTGTGTGTGTATCCAAAGTGTGATACATCTTCTTCCTCTGTACACATCAGTGAGCCACCCTGCGGCACTGTCTGAAAATCAAACTATATATTTGTGACCTGTTTTTAAAGATTTAAGTCTTCAGTAGGACTAAGCAACAGTAGGGCTGTGCAATAATCAGCAACAGAGAAAGCAGAACATGTCAAATCAACAACATCAATACATTATAAATGAATGTAGAAACCATGTATTGGCTTTAAATGACAGATATAAGGGATAACTAAGATTTGGAAGTGTTATATTTTGGCCTGGACATATCGTGGATCTGTAAATAAAAGTGTTTACCTGCATGAGGCTGGCGGCCATGTTGCCCGTGGTCTTCCCTGACTGGTTGTGGATGTTGGCCTTCACCTGGATGATCTGACCCGGTGTGTAACCCTTCATGTCAGTGTGAGCCTTCAGCACCACTGTGCCCGTTTTCATCAGCATGTAGGTGAACTGCTGAGTCACTGCCGATGACGAGGTTCCCTGTACAGAGAAGGAACAGCAGTGTTAGAACATGAGGGATTTATCAAGACTGACACTGATGACGTATTTGTTGTTGTTAAAGGAATAGTTTAACATTCTAATTCCTGTTTTCCTTTCTAGACAGATTAGATTACAAGCTAGATGACAAGATAAACAGATATCAGTCTCAGTCTCACGTCTGTGTGTTAAGGACAGAGCTGGAATCAAGACATACCATAGTTTAGCATTAGGACCAGAAGCTGGGAAATAGTTAGCTTGGCCCAATCCAAAGCGATGAGCTACCTAATAAACATGTTGTATCTCGTTTGTAGAGCCCAGCCAATATGAGATTTTTTAGACCAATAGTAATATTGATTCAATATTGATTACGAGGGCTGCACAATTTTGTAAAAAAGTAATTATTTTATTCATTTATTAAATAATTTGGACTGAAATTGCGATTGCGATCTGCAACATGATTAGTGGAAATGATGGGCTTTGCACGACAATTTTCGCTGCTCTACAGGACCTCATTTATAATGCTGTTTTCTGACACATTTTTCCTTTTTCAAAAACTTGCAAGTTGGTTCTGGTTATGTGATTTGGATATCATACTCGCCCATATGCGATTTTATTGCGATTGCAATTAATTGTACAGCTCTACTGATTACCAGTATGGTGGTCGACACAGTGAATTTTTAAGCTGGAATGAAAAGTTGACCTTTTCTATGTGGATTGTACACCAATATGACCATGCACAGGTAGTCAGAAGACTGTTTTCTTAAACAAATAAATCTATTCTAGAAAATGAACTATTATATTAACATTCACATACGCCAACCAATTGTAGAAAGGAACACAGAGAAATAAAACGATATAAATAAAAAATAAAATAAAAAGCTAAAAAACATCAGAGGTGGCAAAAGTCCACACATTCTCTCCTCAAGTACAAGTACAGATACCTGTATAATAAAAGAGTCTGATAAAAATAGAAGAGTGATTCAACTTTTTACTCAATTAAAAGTGAAAAAACACAGGCTCTGAAATGCACTCAAAGTATAAAAGTCAAAAATCATCCCCTGAAGGACATTTCTACTGACTGTGCAAAGCTAACTGAACCTCTGTTCTCTTTGGCTGAGTCTCACTCTCTGTCTGTTCTGTCTTGTTAAGCCTTTTACACTGTTTTTGTGTCATGTCATTTTCATCTTGTTTCATCCTGTACGTCATTTCTATCTTTTTTATATCTTTTTTCTATCTTTTTATGCATTGTTTTGTCCTTCACATGTTTTTCAACTTGTCAAGTCTTATTTGTAATATTCATGTTTGTTATGTCATTTTCGTCTCATGCCACTTACATAATTTTTGTCTACGTTACATTTTTTACGTCATTTTCATCTTGTTACTTCTTTGATGCCACTTTTTGCCTTGTTACGTATTTTATGTCATTTTTGTCTTGTTATGTATTTTTGCATTGTTTTCATCTTGCATTACAACTAAAATAACAAGCCTGTTTTGAAAATTCAAGGAGTAAAAAGTACAGATATTTGTGTTAAAATGTAGGGAGTTAAGTAAAAAGTAAAAAGTTGTCAGAAAAATAAATACTTAAGTAAACAGATAACTGAAAAATCTACTTAAATACAGTAACAAAGTATTTGTACTTAGTTACCTCCCATCTCTAGTACTGCTGAGTATCAATAAGTGGTGAATATTCTAATACATTCAGTCAGTCCGGGGCAGGTTCAAACAAGAAGCAGCTTCTCAGTATTAACACCTGCCAGGAAGCTCTTCTTGTCCTCAAATGCTCCCCACTGTGCTGAATCTAAATCAACCCAAGCATGATTTTCTATATAATATATGTTCTACAAAAAAAAGTTTAATATTAGTGCATATGCAGGCCAATATCGGGCCAATATATCATCTGACTGTATCGGTTGGACTCCACTCATTTGTTTAATCAGTACACAATAAGGAACACTTTACATAATAAAGGCCTAATTATCACGTTTAAAGGATCAAAACAGTGTTTCTGAACTCTGAAGACCAACATCAGCCTTGTGTATCAGTATAACCCAGTGGTCTGCAACCTTTTTGGCCAAAAAACATAAACAACAAAAAAATCTGTCTGGAGCTGCAACTGCCATAATCTTTTCTCTGATGACATTTTTTTTTGTTTTTTTTTTTTTGATTTGGCATCCATAGCTAGCTGATGGATACTCAAGAAGAGGAGCCACTGTCAAAATTTAGAGAAAAAGGCACATAGACACAGGCTTTTTAACTTACAAAATATTAAAACTTAAAAAAAAAATTGGTATATAGGTTACATATGTTGACAGTTAGCCAATGTAAGAATCACTTTACATTGTAAAAAAAAAAAAAAGTTGAGACATTTCCAAATTTCAAGGCAAGGATGCAGCTAAAGAGCCGCATGCGGCTCCGTCGCAGCAGGTTGCAGACCCCCGGTCTAACCAGTCAAAGATTGTTCATATACACGCATGTAATCATGTCTCACCCATATGTCTGGAACTTCATTCAGGTTCAGAAGGCTCAGCAGGTAGAAAGCTTTCTCTGTGTTGTAGTCCTTAGAGAACCGCGGTGTGTCGATGAAAGCCCTCACTCTATAAATGATCCGACCATAGTTTCCTTCAAAAGATGTCGGAGCAGTCTCTGCAGGAGAGAAGTCACACATGGATCAGTTTTATTACGCAACAGCAACTACAGACTAATAGGTGTTTATGACAGGGTTACTGCAAAGTTTACATTTGCCTTTTTGACTGGATTTTAAGACTGGGGTCACTGCTCAGTAAGAAGTTTGGCACACAATTTGACCATTTTATATCATGCTGCTCACAGTATATGGATGCTGCTCTTCCATCACAAAAACCCCTTTATGAGCAGTTATTTTTCCTGACTTTTCATGTAAACATGAAAGCAAGACTCCAGAGAGTGTCCTGATACACCTGCAGGCGCTCCAGTGGTGAAAGCACAAACGCGTTTCAAAGGGCAGATTTAGATCAACAGTAAAAAGACCGGTTTGGTTGCTTTTTGAGTTTCTGTGAGGTTCGTCGTCACATGAGGAGAAGGCTTTACCTGAATAATCCAGCAAGAGGCCTAAACACAAGGGTTGGCTGAGTTTTTTCATGCATGAGAGCCCATAATAATTGACCATGGCAACAACAGTCTAACAAATCTTAAACTGTATGGAGACATAAAGCAGCCGGGGTTATTCAAATGTCTTTAAATGACATTATTTTGTTATAAATCTTATTTCACTATGGGAAACCAAAATGTTTTCTCGTGATCTGATTAACTTTCTCATTATTTTGAAATAATACATATCAGTTTTTGGAAAAAAGTTGAGACAACCCAAATTTTAAGGTAATTTACTGCAATAATTGTTTTATTTTTGAGCCCAACTTAGTTCTGAAATAAACTAAAAAAAAGTTTCATCAACCTATAATTTGTTCACAGTGAGCTGTGAACCTTGTTTGTTATTATTTTGCTTTTTGGGGTTTTAAAAACTCAAATATTCAAGTTTATCTAAAGAAGAAAAGTTAAGTTTTGACAAAGTTTTAGTTTGAGTTGGGCTTAAAATTCAAAGATCAATTGCAGTAAGTTGCTTTGAAAATTTAAATTTTTACAGTGTATCAGGTTTGTTACCTCTGCCAACAGTGTTGGGAAAATAACAGGAAAAGATCACAATCTGAGTCTGGAGTCTCATCCTGTTACATGCAAATGACTTGAATTGATACCAAGTAAAGTTTAGGTGGGTCTGATTTACAGACCAGGGCAGGCTAGTTCTCACACAGGGGGGCCTCACAATGGATAGGGAGCAATTGTTGAGTTAGTTAAAACCATGGTGATTTTATTCAAATAGCTGGTGCTTGTCATTAAATGTCAGCCGTGGCCATGAGCAGTGGCATTGTGCCATTCTGTATGACAAAAAACATCTTGAGAATACTATGAATTTTTCAGTTTAAAAATATTTTTTGCACTGATTTTATGCCGTCCTTAGACAATCGAGTCTTGATTAATAATGATCAACAGATCATTGGTTTTATGGCCTGAAAACTTTAATTTCCATTTACTAATTCTTCTTTGAGAAGAGTTTATATGATATCAATTGTGATATAACAGCTGATAAGCTACGCTGTGTCGTCTTTTAAGTGTTTTTTTCTTTGGACACATGCTAGATGCCACAAGTAGAAAAGAAAAAAAAACGATTTGATTCTGAAGATCGAAAGCTCATTTAAATCGATTTTTAATTTAAAGGGACAGTTCACCCCAAAATCAAAAATATAGAATATTTCTCTGGTCTGTGGTGCTATCTAGCTGTCTATACCATTTTGTTGTGAATTGCAGAGTTTTGGAGGAACTGGCCACAGAAATTCCTGCCTTCTCTCTCCCACATAATCCCAGATGGCACTTGCCCTACAAAATACATTTGAAAAGCTCAACACCAATGTGTCTTTCCAGAAATCATGACCTGGTTGCTCAGTATAGTCCACAGGCCTTGTTGTGAGCAGTTTCATGTAAGAACAGCTTTCTCTCTGCAGTAGACTCTACCAGAATTTTCTTTCTAAAAAAACAAAGCAGCACACAAAAAAACACAGCAACTCACACCAAAGACATTTCAATTGTGCTAAAAACAGCATGACAGCACACCGTGTTCACTAAAAACATTACTCCGCCCGGTGAAGCCAAAGTTTTTGAGACATTTTTAATTGATGAAAATAAGTCACAACCTACAGTGGGACTGTAACAGGGGTCTGCAACCTGCAGCTACGGAGCCACATGCGGCCCCTTTCCAGCGGCTCCCTGTGACTGGCAAAAAAATGTAATGGAAATGAATAATAGATACTTTTTAAAAACATTTTAAGTTTAATTTTCATTCATCTTTGTTGTAGATCTATGAAAAAGATCAAAAGACAACTTAAAATTTCAAGGCAACAGACTGCAATAGATTTTTGAGTTCTGAGCCCAATTCAAACTTTTTAGTTTTACCAACTACCAATCTTTTGTTGAGATAAATTACTTTTCTTCTTTAGATAAACTTAAATCTTTGAGTTTTAAAAACCTCAAAAAATTGTATTTAAAAAACATTAATTCAAGTGAAAATCAATGATGGTTAAAATTCTAATATTTTCAATTAAAGCCATTTAATTTTCAGGCACCAAAGGCTTTTGCCTTTATTGCGAAGGGGACCGCTGAAGAAATGACAGGAAAGGGGACAGAGAGAGAGGGGGGCGAGATGCAGCAAACAGGCCACAGGCAGGAGCCAAACTGGCGGCCGCCGCAGAGGACCGACAGCCCCAGCACACAGGGTGCACGTTCCACCAACCGAGCTACAGGGGCACCCCAACTAATTGTTTTCCAGTTATTAGTCAGACCCTGTGTGTTTCCAGGGAAACAGTGATAACACTAGTAAAATGTTTTTTTAGCAAATTGCCCCACAATATAAAAAGGTTTTGGTTATATCTTATTTTGTTCGTAAACTGTTGAATAATTGCAATATTTCGTTTGAAGGTGAGCTTTAACATCAGGATTAGCTCTTCAATGATGCTTACGGACCTGACTACATCACTAATAATGTTAATAATGCCATTAAACTACACCCTCTTGTGTAATATTGCTTAACAGTATTTCCATACAGTGAGCAAATGTGCAATGATCGTTCACCACATGCAATAATAACTTTATAAAGGTGTAACAGCATTAGGCACAATCAGTGTACAAATAACTTCTGAACTGACACATCTTTTTATCTTTTCCAATGTGCCACAACAATAAAAGCATTCTAATCTATTCTTCTATAGTCTGGTCACAAACATTCCCCTATTGTTTCTTAAGAGTCCATCAAAAAAATGCTGATGTCATCAGGGAGTGCTCTCACAGCTCATACTGTAATGAGTAAGTGGAACAAACTGATAAGTGCTGACGTCATGTGACATGTTGGTCATAATGGAATGGACATCTTGAGGAGAATCAGTTGCACAAGAGACCCACTCCTCTGTTCTTTTATTCAAATAGTTATTTCAGATTTGTTTCAATAAATGTGCTCATTCCAGATCTCAAAAAAAAAAAAAATTAAAGATCCAGTCTGTAAAACTGTTACAAGTGCTGCCATCCAGCACTTCCTCCTGACACACTGGCAACAGCCGTTAGAAGAACTGATAAGGTGTATTATAGGGATTCTTCCACGTAAAAACACTTGCACAGCTTTCATTCATCATTTCCTGGTTATCATGTCTTAGTCTTTCTCAGTTGTGATAACACTGTATTCACCAAAATAATCTCGGATATCTGGCAACACTCTGACATCACTGCAACAAGTCAGATTGGTTAAGAAAAGATGAGCAGTGAGAGGATCAGACAGTTTCTCCAGATTATCTAAACAACTTAATTTGGAGGTCAAACTGAGAGTTGAAGCCGAGAGTGAGTCTGTAAACTGGTGGATGTTTACAACAGACAGTTTATGTAATAATCAAACACAAGTAATCATTTGCATTTGTTTACTCCTCCAAATAAGTTGAAACCTGTGTCTGATCATGTGACTGCTCCTGTTTCTCCTGTGCAAAACTTCTGAGAGCCGACAGAAAACAAACAATACAAAACACAAGGCACAACACATAACACAAGAACGCACAGAAAAGACTCTACTACTCAACAACAAAAAAAAGAAGAGTTACAACCTTATGATGGACTCTACATGATCAAACTAGAGGCAGTGAGATGAAGAAGACTGGTTTTAGTAGAATCTGATATGCTAAAATGCTACTTACACCATGTTTTTAGCCTGAATCTTCACTGTAGATCCTTAGTGTGGAGCCATGTTCACATGCATGTGCACACTGTCTCAGCTGAGTGTGTGCGTTATGACGGCGTGCAAACGGCATGTCGGGACTTTAGGAGACTTGGTTTATGCCAGACAAACAGTATGGAGACATTTAATATTTTTTTCCAGTTTGTTTTTTTTTTTTTTTCATGTTTGAAAACCAGTCACCATTTACTTCCATTGTTGGGAGATTCTGCAAAACTGTTTTCCTGAGTAACAAAATAAACCCGACTTCCAATCAGCATGAGGGTGAGTAGATGATGACTGAATTTTCATTTTTAGGGTTAACTATCCCTTTAAGATGAGTGTACCACAAATGAATGCATCAGTGAGGTATGTTGAGCTTAAGTCACAGTATACAGTGTCACAAAGGTGACTCATTATAATCTGACCAGATCACCATGGTAGCTCATGGTGCACGCCTAACCAGCTGGCTCTTTTCAGAGTGTCACATTAAATCAGCTGTAAATTGTTGCACAATATAGATTGTCAGCTGAGAGAGAGTACATATAAGCAAACCTGTTGAGCCCTAGATTTAAGTTTAAAAGGGACAGTTCACCTCTAAATCAAAAATACATATTTTTCCTCTGGCCTGTAGTGCATTTTATCCATCTAGATGTTTTTGCAGAGTTTTGGAGATATGTTACATGAAACCATTTGGGAAGTCGTCCTGTTTGGAAAAGGGCAGGCACTTGCGAAAAACTTGGATGAACCATCTGTCTATCACGTCTAACACGGGCTAACTTCAACCAATCATATCAATCTCTTGCTGAAGCCAGTTGGGAGAAGAGTGAGCGCCTCTTTTCCATGGAGAAAGGCCTCCAGTGTCATTCTTTGCTCTTCTTTAAATGAAGAAATACTCTCCAGTTCTGATATAACTGATGCTATCATAGTATCTACGCCAACCTCCTCAGGAGCAGTCATTGTTTGTTGGAGACGATTAACTTCCATGGACACTTCTCGCTGACGTTGCACCTAAAACTACACTACACTACACTACACTACTACAACTACACCCGTAGCTGCCCGCACTGACTGGCTGCACCAGTTTTGGTGCGGACACTAACGAATAACTTGAAGCCTGGCAAGAGGGATTCTCACATGGTCACCAGATTCATTGTTGAAATAAAAATATTGACTGGAGCAGCTTTCAAAGTGCAGCAAATTAAAGCTAACATGTTCAAATTCTAAACACTACCTTGGTATAATAAGTCAGGCAGGTTCAAACAAATACTGGAAACCAGTGCAATGTTTCACACAACACCCATAATCCCCACTGAATGATGGGATAAGAGTCCCATCCTCACTGAACCATAACAGAATTAGGGTAAATATCAACACGCCAGGGCATGTCTGTCAGGCTGTGAAATGTGAGGAGAAAACACACCCACAACCACTCACACACACACACACACAGGAAAGAATGTCAGTGACAAGTGTTCATCCCATCACTCCACGCTCCTACCTGGTATGAGGAACTTGAAGGGAAAAGTGTGTTCTCCCTGTTTCAGGGTTCCTGTACGGGACACGGAGAGCACAGATAACATCTGTCAGTGGAAACAGTAACAATCGCCCTGCTGTTTCCCACAGGCGGATATGCCTGAGGGGTGCATTCAATGTCCACAGTGGAAAATGGGAACCTTCGCTACTACAGTCTGTACACTTCAATTGTTTTTAACCACATTAGTTTTATTTTTATACAAAAAGACAAGAGAAAACATTGTTCTATTGTTACAAAATGTGTCTAGTTATTTCAAGTTGTGCATTGTGACACATCCTGTGGAAAACCAACTTTCATTGCAGCTGTCAGATCTGTGATTGGTCACATCACTCTATATAAACTTATGGTCAAGTGCTTATTGACTTATGGAAGTCCATTTTCCATTCCCATGTGTTGATCTTGTTTGTCATTATAATGCGAAACGTTCTCAAAATGATGATGTCATATCATGTCACATAAGTTTCTCATTATCTTCAGATACTAAGTATTAATGACTTAGTATTAGGGTCTGGCGATTGGACAAATATATCAGATATCGGCGATGGTCTGAATCTATCACCGGTTGTTTTTTTGGGGGGGTCAAATTTTGGGTGATTTGTTTTTTTATTTTGCTAATACAATGGTCTGCAGAGTGACAGCTGCTGCTCAGCTATGCACTCATCCACGTCAAGTGCTCATCCACTCAGCTGGACCAAGAGTGCTCTGAGCTGGGTGAGGAGTGAGAGGAAACCAGCCTGCAGAGTCAGACTCTTTAAACATTTAATGCAGTGAATTAAGGATTTATTTCAACCAAACCAGTGTTGTGATTGTTGGAGCAGCGAGAGATTAGCCAAGATGGTTTTGGTGAGTTTTACATGTCTTTGTGTTGAGTTTCAATGAAGGGAGTTTTGGGAGGAGTTAACGAGCCAATTAAGCTCCTCTTAGTTCAGTAAAAAGGAGAAACGTGAATTCAGAAGGTGTACGGGTATTTTTTTTGTTTAATAAAGAGTGTATGTGTGTGTGTGTGTGTGTGTGTGTGTGTGTACAGGGGTGGAAGTAACTAATTACAAATACTCAAATTACCATAATAATTACATAGTTTTGGGGGGTACTTGTACTTTTATGAGTAGATTTTCAAGTCTGTACTTTTACTCATACTTAAGTATGCATTACAAGATGTAATCTACTTAGTTACTTTTAAAATCATAGTTGAGTACAATTTGAATAAATATCCAAACCTTTCATCTGCATTTTAGCAGCCAATCAGGTGATCTGATCACAAAAGGGCCAATGAAAACCAGGACTTACAAACAAAAAACAAAACAAAATACTTAAACAGCACACATTTGGAGTAAGGATGTTAACGATTAATCAATAGTTAATAGTAACTGCACCTTATTTTACATTGCTTTGACTGGTGTGGCTAAACTGAAAGTTAAAATGAGAAAAAAAATTACAAAAAAAAACTGAATAAAATTGAAAATGAGGGGAAAAAAAGTGTTTTGTATCTTTTAAATTAGTAATGATTAATTGATTTATAGCATTTTCAACTATTGGTTCAGGAAAACGCACAAAATTTCCAACTCTACTTTGGAGAAGTGACTGTGCCATCAACGATTAAACGTAACTAATACTCTGAGTAGTTTTTGTGATGAATACTTTGTACTTTTACTTAAGTATATTTCTAACACCAGTACTTTTTCTTGTAATTGAGCAATGTAAATTGTTCTTGAGTACAGATTTTCAGTACTCTTCCACCACTGTGTGTATATATATAGTATTGGGTTGTATATTAAATTGTTTATATATTTATAGATTGTATTTAGCTGTATATGGAAATGGATGTTTAGAAACTGCTTATATGAGTTACGATTAATAGTTGAAAAAGGGGTTGGAATAAACAAGTGTACACTTCTTCCTGCTCCCTTTCAAACATGTAGTATTTAGCTCGTGTTGCTTGAGTATTTCTCTATTTGTCTACTGAGTATTCATTCATTATCTGTTGCACTTGACATTCTTGTTTGTTTTTTTTTATTTTTTTACATGTTCAAAATAAAGAATTTCCATTATTTCATTCCATCAAATATTCATTAAAACTTTCTCAAAATAATGACTTAGTATGTCAAAATAAAACACTTTTTTAAAAATGATGACTCAAAATAATGCAGAATAATGCGTTTGTAATAATGAGTCTAGCTTTCTCATTATTTAGAGACAGTTTCTCATTATAATGACTTACAGGATCTGTTTTTCCGTCACATTGGTGGAAATGAGTCTCCAGAGACACTGATTTCATGACTGATCAAAACTCAGTTTTGTCGTTAGCATTTCGTACCTTTGTCTGCCACAGAGACGGTGCTGTTGAAGTACTGCTCCTCCATTGTCCATGCCGTGTCGTTGACTTTAGTGGTGATGCCACAGAAGCCATTGCAGTTGACTTTGATAGCTGCAGATAAGGACACACAGAGGGTGGAGGCTTTAGCCACAATTTTAAGCATCAGCAACATGAAACACTTCTCATAAGCAAATTATGTCAGTAGGCAGAGTCATTAATGCCATTTCCTCTCTGGGTAGAACCAGGAAATGTAGTTTAGATTGTTAATAAAACATCTGAAAATATGTCAGAGTTTGCCAGAAAGGCTCATTTTCATGTGTTACACTGATGCCCAGAGAAAAAGAGAAGTAACATGAAACCGCTGCACTCTGCAGAGTTATCCAGGTGAGCTTGTTTTCAACAGACTTTCCATGTTCAAAACAGCCATACCATAAAGTAGTGACGTAGGCACAATTAAAGCCTAACCCAGCAGGCAGGGAGAGTTCTATTATTTTTTGTTCTAACATTACATATCAGGTGATCCACCACTGGAACGTTTCCAGCAGTTGGATGAACACGAAACTGGGTCAATGATCGGCGCAAACAAAGTGGAACTAGATTGGGGAAAAATGATGTGTACAAAAAGTCTGATGTATAATACCGTGTATAATGTTGTGTACATAAGAGAAACAGAGTCCCTGAGTACACTGCGGTGTGATACTTTCATTTCTCACTGAGCTTCAAAGTCTGATCCAACCCCATCATAGTGCATTCATGTGCTGCTCTGAAGGTCCCAGTTTCTGAGATGAGAAGGGACTTGTTATGAGGGTTAAGATTAATAAGTAACATTTGGAATTAATCCACTAAACATCAACTAATGGTTACAACCTAATATATGACCAAATAATCGATCGATAAAAAGTAGTCAAGCAAACATTTACTCTCGTCCGCTGTGTTTCTGCATATATGACGTAAACAGACAATGACTCAGCAACTTGTGTATTAAACTTTTCTTAGGCTTTCTGAGTTGTTGTTCTGACCTGGCAGGGCGATCATGTGATTTTTCCCAGTCGCAAAATCATTTTTCCGATAATGAAAACACATGAACGCACCATTATTGCTGGTCTGAGGGTTTAAACAAAAACTTACATAAATCTGGCAACTTGACAATGATGATAATGTTTCTGATCGTAGCTACAAACACTGTACTGTGATCATGACTGACTCAGCAGCCAGTCTTTTAAAATGAACGACCTTAATACTTTTCTATTCTTAAATGAAGGCAGATTTCTTTTAAAATTAAAAATCAATATAATACTGATTTATACTGGTTTTCTTTCTTTTCATTTTGACTGACTTCTGGAAATAAGTTATCAAATTACTTTTTTCATTAACAACCGTTGATTATCTTCTCGATTAATCAATTGGTTGTTTGGTCTGTAAAATGTCAGAAAATGGTGAAAAATATTGATCAGCGTTTCCCAAAGCCCAACATGACGTCTTGTTTCCTGAAGATATTCCGTTAACTGTCATAAACGAGTAAAGAAACCAGAAAATATTCACATCTAAGAATCTGGAATCAGAGAATTTGGATTTTTTTTCCTTTAAAAAGAATTACCAATCGATTATTAAAATACACCACAAACCATGGGACTGCTTTTACAACAGCATCCACCGGCCTTTCAGACTTCCAGCAGATGTTGAAGCTGACTGCAGGAATTTGCTCCCATTCAGACACACAACAGCATCAGTGAGATCCAACACTGATGCTGGCTGGTGCTGAGGTCAGAGCTCTGTGCAGGCCAGTCGGGTTCTTTCACACCAAACTAAAAAACATGTTTTACTTTGTGCACGGGGGCCTTGTCATGTCCAAACAGGGAAGGGACAAACTGTTGACACAAAGTTAACAGCATAAAATATCACTGTATGTTGTAGAACTCGGTCGATATATCAATCAATCAACTTTGTCAGTTGATATTACAAATATATCGGTATCTGTGTTGTCCAATATGCACTGATATGAAAACTTTTTAAAAGAACATACTGCACATTTTTTCATGTTCTATTTGTAGTTATATATAATTATTAAAAGGACAGTTCACCCCCAAAAATGAAAAGTATAAGTATATATATATTTTTCCTCTGCCCTGTGGTGCTATTTATCCATCTAGATTTTTTTGGTGCAACTTGTGAACTTTTCTTTCTATAGAAATATCTACTGGAACTACTTTCTTTTCTATTAGAAAGGAAGTAGTTCCTCCATGAAACTGCTCATAACAAGGTCTGTGGATTATCTTGAGTAACCAGGATTTTTGAAAAGAAACATTGGTTTTGTATTTTTCAAATGTATTTTTTGTGTCATTTAGTCCCATTATATTGGGGAGAACAGACATCTCTATGGCCGATCTCACCAAAACTGCAACTCACACCAAAACTATCTAGATGGATAAATAGCACTACAGGGCAGGTGATATATTATATATGTATTGTTGATTTTGGGGTGAACTGTCCCTTTAAATTTAGTGTTTATTGTTAAAGATTACTGTTCCAGTGCACTAATGTCATTTTGGACAATAAAGTTTATTGTTATTAACTGTAAAATATTCTGCCTCCATTACACGTCTTTGTTTTACAAGTTTTTTTCACTTCCTAATTTTTTTACTTCCTAATATTTTTATCAGCATCACCCTCCAAAACCCAGTATGAGTTGGACTCTACATTCCAGTATGAAGATTTCCCTTCATTGGAATTTATGGACCCAGACTAGGAAAAACTCTTTCCGAGTCAGAGTCAGACCAACAACAGTGTCCACTTACATTTGGTCATGTTTAATAAAATCTAACTTTTTTTTTTTTCTCTAAAAATTGTACACTACAAAAGCAAAGATTCATTTTCTTATTTTTTTATATTCTATATAACAGGAAAATGAATACAAATCTGAATATACACTCTTTTTAATACCTGAATACACTTTTGAAACAGTCTCTTAGTAACCATCAGATCATATCATATCCAGAGTAAACTGTGGTGACTGAAACACATTTGATTTCTAATGCACTGTCAATATTTACCCAGTAATGTGTCTCTTATCTCAGGGCCCAGCCCACTTCATCACCCATCAGTGATTCAGACTGTAGCATGCTGAGAGGCGGCTCTGTGAAGCTGACAGTCTGACAGGTTCTACTTGAAGAGGAATGTAAACAGACCGGAGGCCCCACAAGCATTCAAACAGAAACTCACAGCACACAAAAGCTGCTCCAACAAGTCACCAGACAGACAGACAGACAGACAGACACTGGTTTCCAATCTCATGTGCTCTCTATCACTTGGCACTTTGTTACAGTAAACCATTGAGATGTTGAATTTCAAGAGAAGAACATTTAACAAGATGAAGTGTCAATCACTTACTTTTCCTGTTCCAAATTCCTTATTCCAGTTTGACCTCCTTTAGTTTCACTTCATACAAGCGACCTGACAAAGGTATTAAAGTATGTCCTGTTTTCCCACAGCTATGTCGCAACTAACAATTACTTTTTATTGTTGAAAAAACTTTCAATAACTTTTTAAATTAACTGATTGTTTTGTGCATACAAGATCAGAAAATGGTCAAAATGACCATCACAAGCACCCAGAACCCACTGTCCTGCCTTTAATCTGATTGTTTTGTCCAATCAAAGAGTTCAAACCTTCAAAATATTCTATTTATAATGATTTAAAACCCTCACATTTAAGAAGTAGGGAAGAAAAGACAGACCATAAGGATTTGTACATCCAATTTGAACATCCAATTGTAAAATTTAACCACGGGTGAACTAAAATTTAGATACCACAAAATATTTCATAGTAGCTTATTTTAAGTTGTGCAATTTTAAGAACTTTTTCTGTAATTGCAAATTAGAGATTTTCTGATACCATCTCTGAATCCTGAACTTTGTGTAATGGCTGATACAGAATACCACCTTGTTTGAGGCTAATAAATAATGTGATATTGGATCAGTGCATGGACAAATGCAGTCATTCCCAGAGACTGGGTCGGGACCCACAGGTGTCACACAGGATTTAATTTGGTTCCCCCCAAAATATAAAAGACTATGTAAGAAATTCTTAAAATTTAAAATTCATATCTGCATCACACCCTTTATAAAGCATTTCAAATATATCTACAATATATAATATTGTTTTTCTTCTGAGGGGAAAAATGAGCCTCAATGAGTTAATTCCACCTAAATCCACTTATTTTGTCTTATTTTCTGAGGCAGGCTATATTGTTTTCCTGGTGAGAGAATATAAAATAAAAACAATAAAACGGCCTGTAAACGCAGCCTGAATGCATTTATATCTCATTTATGCACGTTTTCAATAACATGCATCAAGATAATATAATGTGATGCAGAAATGACAGTAAAAATGGTCGAGAACATTCATGCACAGATCTTCAGTGGTTTGTCATTTTTTAAAAAGCGGGTCCCTGGAAAAGTTTGGGAAACACTGGACTATTGTATTGGTTCCCAACCTGGGGTCCAGGCTCCCTGAAACAGGGCACCATGAGTCAAACAAGGCCCCCCCAGACTTTGTCTGCTCTATGGTTGTCAAAATAAGATTTGCATGTCAGCAAAAATCACAACTGATACAAAAGTCTGTCTACAAAACTGTCTTATAAGATACATTTCTTTGTCCTCAGTCATAAAATAAAGTTTTCCTTAGATACAATCAGGAGGAGCTCCAAGGGAAAAAGGTTGGAAACAAGTGGACTAGTGTACTGTATTTAAACACACAATATACCACTAGTGATTTCTCTAATGATCAAACCATAATATAAGATGCAGATTCATGGTGTTGTGAATTTGCGCAGGATCATGGGAGTTGTTGTCTTCATTGTTAAACAACCACCATTGCAGATGGAAATCTATCTGACATGATAACTCAGAAATCATGTTCACAGGTGAGGTAATATTAAACTTTTATTCATGTTACGTTTAATCGCATTTGCCGATTTCCTTCCTCACTCTCTGACACGGTGGACATATATTGTGTTTTCCTGAAAGTTACAGCAACTGGGGCGAGCAGGAAAAACACTGTTAGCTTGACTAAATTACAGATTTCTCTGCGTTTGAACATTGTTGGAAACATTGGGGATACTGTAACTACACACCTCAACAAAATATATAACATGAATCACACATTTTAAGATATTTGATGTGGAAATGTTATAGATTATAGCTTAATGTTCAACATTGATCAGTGTTGTAGAGTTGTGGTTAATTTATTGTTTATAGAATACAAACTATTGATGTTGTCAAAGTTCATTTTCTGTTGAATGACTAATCAATCAATCGACTACTTGTGAAACACTACTTTAATCGAGAGCTGTAACGATCAGTCGATAAATCAATTATTACTGCAACTATTTTGATGATACCTTAATTATTTAAGTCATTTTGTAAACATTTTACAATTCTTACATCACAGTAGATAAATGCTCTTTTGACTTTGGACAAAACAAGATGGGTGAGTATTTTTCACAACCCTCTGGTGTTTTATCCACCAAACAATGAATCATTAAATAATCAGCAGTTTGTTCAAAAATGAAAACAATCATGAGTTGCAGCCCTTCTTATTTCTAAGAAGTGAATTATTGTCAACTATGGATGTCCATTATTGCCACTGAAAGAAAAAATATCCCCATGGTAAGTCATTAAAAAAGCCATAATTATGAAATAAAAAGTCAGAATTTCAACTTTGTTATCTCATAATTATGACTTACCATGGTGGCATTTTTTGATTCAGTGGCAAAATTGGCTTCCATGAGAAATCACTCTGAGTTCCTTTGTCCCAACAATAACTGTAGTTCAACACCTGTTACACACCTGCTATCTGATCCAAAGATCTGCAGCATGTTTGAAACTAAATCTCCAACGTCTTTCTGGCCTCTTAAACAACAAAAGGCATCAACAAACCGTATAAAACCAGCAGCCTGAAGACCTTCAGCAGTACGTTAACAGACTACATAAACATGTTACAGAAACAAACACAGCATGTGGCTCCAGGCAGGACTGTTCATACTCTGTACTTGTGGATATGTTGTAGTCCACTATTTAAAATCAGTATATTCAAGTTTTAATTATTTTAGAACAATAAATAAATAATGGCAGTGTGCAGAGTCACTGTGAATCTCTAGTCAGTCTCCAAATTTGGAGTTTCTTCAGATAAACTTAAGAATTACTGTAAATGTCTTTTCATGGGCTGAGAATTTCTCAGACTTTTTAGACTAATTAGACAAATTTAAAATACCCTGACAAATATATCACAAAGCTGAAAACAGGTTTTTAACTCATGAATGTGTGTTTTTCAAAAGACAGAGACCTTCAAGGTGGACATTTAAATGTACAGAATATGTAACTTTAATGTTATCAGAATAAATATAATATTTCAAATAAAGTTAGGCATTTATTTCTGTGTGAGTGTGTGTGTGTGTGTGTGAGGGAAGTGGGCCTCCCTGTTACAGTCCTGTCTTTATGATTATGGTAACACAACAGAGAACAACACCCAGTTGCCTTCTTAAGTCTCATAAAAGCTCTCCCTGGAACCCACAATCAGTCTGTAGGAATATTACATTATCCTGCAGTGATGCTGACGGAAATGACTCGCAATGCCACGAAAAGTAAAACCATTTACTGCCACAGATACAGACTATTATATCATATGAAAGTGATTTTCACACAGGATGTTTCCACAGTGAAATCATAGTGTGAGAGGCCTGAATTACAGCTCATGTAATCTGGACTAAGTCTCTCACTTCCTTGTTTAGCGCAGGAGACGTTGTCCCACCAGGTGCGCGGTGTTGTCGGCCTCTTACCTTTGCACTGCAGCGGCTGGCCCAGTTTGATGGTGACGGATCCAGAGATGGACTCTCCCGGACTGTACACCACTTTGTTTTTGTCAAACGCGATCTCAAACTCCTGAAGCTTCCCCATGTCTGTCTCCGCCGATCCGCAGCGAGACTGTGTGGAGCTCACCTGTGCGCACCACCAACAACACGCACGTTTACCGCTCTGAGTCCCCGCCCCTCTCCGCGTGACGTCACGGACCTTTCCGAGATGAGAACGATAACAAGGTGTACTGCCAACTAAATATACAGCCAGGAAGAAAAAATTATCACATTTAACTTTGGATCGACAGTAATATATTCTGTCTTGCAGATTTCCTAATGATGTCACAATGTCACAGGATTATGTAAACTGCAAACAAAAAGGTAACATGTTCCATTACAGTTACAGATTTTTACAAAAAATGTAATCAGATTAAGTATACATTAAGTAAAAATGTCTATTATTCGCAGGATTACAATTTTAAAATAACAAATGATATATTACCATTAGTGATGGAAAGAGTACTGAAAATCTGTACTCAAGTACAAGTACAGTTACATTGCTAGAATATTACCGATTAAAAGTAAAAGTAAAAGGTGTTAAAAAAAATACTTAAGTAAAAGTACAAAGTATTTTTCTCAAGAACTACTTTTTAGTTACCTTTAAATCATTTATGTTTATCAGACAAATCTTCAGTCTAAATTGTCCCAGCTAGGGTTGCAAACTTTGTGCATTTTCCTTAAGCAATAGTTGAAAACAATGCAGATTATAACAAATCCTGGCTGGAAATTTCACATTTTTTGTCAATCAATCAATCAAATCAATCAATTGTGCGCAACAAAAACTGAACAGTTGGATAATCTAATAAACCGAAGAACATTAAACACTGCAACGATTAATCTATTATTAATCGACAATTAAATTAATCTGCATCAATAATGATAATCACTTAATCATCTTGAGTTATTTTTTGATTAAAAAAGTCTGATTTCAGCTTCTTAAATGTGAATATTTTATGGTTTCTTTACTCCTCTCTGACAGTAAACTGAATATTTTTTGAGTTGTGGACAAAACAAGACATCTGAGGACGTCAACTTGAGCTTTGATCAACATTTTTCACCATTTTCCGACATTGTATGAACCAAACAGCTAATCAATTAATTGAGAAAAAAATCGACAGACTAATCAATGATAAAAAATAATTGTTTTTTGCAGCCTAAAAACACTATATTAGGCTAAACAATTTCACCATATCCAACAGGAAGTAATCGTGATACTTGGATTACATTGCCAACTATCAACTGTACCTCTCAGACTCGAGCCAGATGCACAAGAGATCTCGTGATATTTTCACACGTGCATCCATTAAGAGATTTTACGAAGTCTCGAGATACATTGATGCCATGTTTACATGCTACCTGGGAGGCTACAGTTGACATTTCAGCTAAAAACATGGTGTAAATGGTGTCTTTTGTGGTTAAATTTTAATGTCACGGCTCGCGGACACTTGGATTACACCACGACGAGCAGGATGGAGACATTTTGTGTTTGTTTTGTGTTCTTTTTTTTTAACTTTTTATCCGTGGTCTCCATTCACTGCCATTATACCGATTTGGCTGCAACCCTGTTTTCTGCTAAAACTCCAGGATTGTTTAGTGAACTGAAGATCTTCACCCATCCTCACATCAGCATAGGGGTGAGTACATATTGACTGGACTATCATTCTGGGGTGGAATATCACTTTAAAACACTTCCTGTTACTTATAAAGAATTTCAAATGGTAACTGATGCTGTTCCTCATCGAATTCTCCAGCTGATGAAATGTCATTTTGAGAGGCAACAGTTACAGAAACTGGAAACTCCATTTCTAGTCAATGGACCCAATATTAAAAGTCACAAATATACCAATAAACAGCTAAGAAATTACTTCTGTAGTAAAAGAAAAAATACCCCTCGCAGAAAATTTATATGGAACTCCCATATAATATTGATTTGAGAAATATTGTATTGGGAACAACATGGCTTCTCTCATATTTGTTATCCCCAAGAACATGAAAGAAGTACATTTCAAAATAGTCCATATCTATCCCAACAAAAATTCATATCAATCAATCAATGGATACTGATAAGGTAAGGTAAGGTCATTTATTTTTTTTCAAAGTGTCATGCATTAAAAGGTGCCCAGCCCTCATGGGCTTATAAGGCTCTACAAACAACAAAACAAGACAAACCAGGAGCATCATACAATGAGAGTGAAAGAAACAAAGGTACACTTCCTACATGACAAACAATCTTAAATCAAATACTGAGAACTCAGACCTGCTTTTTACATATTGCATCCACATTCTTTGAGCATATCTAAGGCACATCACTGTGCCTTTTAACACATCAAATAAAAACTTCTCTTGTGCGCTGTTGATGTGCATTTAACACAAACTGAGCTACAAGAAACACTGTCTGTAAACAGGTACTACATTCTACAGACATGGAAAACAAATCCAAACAATCATCAGACATCTTAAGACGTGAATTCTGTAAGACTGTAGAAGAAACAACTGAACAACTGTTTTATGGATTGTCGGTGCATGTCAGGATTCTGGAGAAAAAAAGTTGAGGATTGTTTTGTTACACAAAGCAATCATTAAATTGAGTTGGAGACCAACAATCTAATGTGAAAATAAAAATCAGGAAGTTCGGGCGGAAGTTTAGCTCAGTTGGTAGAGCGTCCGACCCATGTATGGAGGCTGTTAGTCCTCTGCAGCGGCCGCTGGTTCAATCTTCCGCCTTCGGCCCTTTGCTGTGTGTCATCCCCTCTCTCTCTGCCCCGTTTCCTGTCTACCCTTCAACTGTACTATCCATTAAAAAAAGGCATAAAAGCCCCCCAAAAATATATAACTTTAAAAAAAAAAAAAAAAAAAAAAAAAATCAGGAAGTTCAGTGGATTGTCAACCTAGTTACTCTAATGGGGGAATTTTACATCTATAAAGCCAGGTTCAGCCAGCCACTCACATTTTAAACATGTGGCAGGGAGTTGAACATTTCCCAACTGCCAGATAATACTATGCTTTTTTGCTTCTATTAATTTGATTAACCAATACTGATTTTTGTCTCTGTGACAATTCTGTAATTGAAAATGTTCTGCTAAAGGATTTTTGTTAAATATTTGGGAATATTTGTGACAAAAAATCCAGTTGCTGGACAACATCTACATTTTTCAAACAGACTAAAAAAGACTGAGGCTGGGGGCCAACAGGGGCCAGTTTGTCCCCCCCAAAAAATATATTAAAATATTGGTATTTTATGTAGGTTTACTATTACTACCCGGGCAAAATATGCCCCTCTGACAAGCAGATGGCTCCAGTCTGGCTGCCACAGTAAAACTGGTCTAAGAGCCACCGCTGGAAAATTTGGCAAGTTCTTCAAAAGCAGTGGGTCCATCTGTCTTTGTATATCCATCTTTATTTTTATTTGTAGAACAGCCACTGAAGTAAATAGAATTTTTCTAGATTTTATTTGGAAAAATAAATCACATAAGAAATCTGTACATTGCAGTCATAGCAGACAGAGGTCCTGGTCTTGATGTCCTGGACTTCATTGATGTCAACAGCTTTAAGGTCTACTGGTTAAAAAGTGTCTCAAAAATCCTCATTTTCCACAAAACTAGAGGTCCACAAACATTGACAGAATAGGTCACACTTGACATGCATGACTCTGTGTTACTGATTTGTCGTCATTTCTGAATCACTTTTGTTTGGTTGGTCTCTCTGCCCAATCCTGAAGGACTGGAATGCATCACGAAAGTTTTGCGAACCGAAACAGTACAGCAGTGGATCCAGGCAGCTGTTCACTCCTGCCAAAATCCAGGATGCATAATACGCTGTCTCGATCTGCAGAAGAACACCGCACTGTCGTGGGTAGTATTTTTTTAGCACCACCCCAACAGTCCGTACTATGTTCAGAGGCAGGAAGCACAGCCCGAATATGATCAGACACACGCCGATCATCCTCTGAGACTTCACCTTGACCTTCAGACCTTTAGCTGTGCTAATGTTGAGGCGGGTTAACCTGTTCGCCAGACGGCCGTAGCAAATGGCTGACACGAGGAAGGGGAGCAGAAAGCCAAAGATGAACAGGATGAAGTTAATGATGAAGTAGGTGCCTGTCAGGTTCTTCTGGTGGATGGTGAGGCACTGACTATGGTGGTCCTCTTTTGTTGGAGGAAGCAGGAAAGCAAAGATCAGAGACTGGATCAGCAGCAGAGACCAAACCCCTGCACACAACTTCCTGATGAAGTCCTTCCGTTTCATGCGGGAGCTCCTGTTGAAGTGCACCACGGCTGTGTATCGATGGATGCTGATGAGCGTCAGGAAGATGGTGCTGCCGTAGAAATGTGAACTGAGCAGGGCGATCTTGACCTGGCACAAGAAGCGACCGAAGGGCCAGTCGTTGTCCATGGCAAAGTACACTGCCATCATTGGGGTGACTGGGGTGGCGATGGCATCGCTGAGGGCCAGGTGGAACTGCAGCATGGTTCCAGACGTCCAGGAGGGCAGCCGGCAGCAAAATGCCCAGAGGCTGAATGTGTTGAGGAGGAAGCCCAGGAAGAAGACCAGGCACAGGAGGATGGTGATGGATACGTGCTGAGTCTCCCCATGGCAAGATCCAGAGTTGTTGCTGCTGTTGCCAAGCTGTGAGGAAACCACCAGAGGCTTCATCTTCTCCAGAGATCTTCTTGTTTCTTACACCTGTGGGAAAGAACAGAATGTGCACTTCAATGTCATGTATCACAAGTGCAACTTTTTTTCATGATGGATGATGGATGTGTACAAAAAATAGGCTAATGGGTCCAGCAGAATGTGTGTTTAGCTGTGTACATGCTCCAGGAATATGGATCACTCGCACGTACACACACACACACACACACACACACACACACACACACACACAGCACACATGCACGCCAGCATGTGAAGACAACAAGCTAAGATATTTAGTTGATATTTTAGATGAACCAACAACTGTCACATTAACAAACATTACAAACAAATTTGATTTCCTTTTTCATGTTGTCAGTTTGAAAACTCACTTCTTCATTTCACACAAAGAACTTCCAGCTGCAGCTGCGGCTGTTGGAGCTATTTTGTTCCAGCTTTGGCACAAAGACAATAGATGAAACTTTTCCTGGTGAATTTATTCAATTTAAAGTGTAAGGGGGTGGGGACTAAATTTAATACCAACCTTTAATGTTCATTTTCATTATTGCAAAAACAATAATGGTCATACAAGAAAATTGCAAGTTTGTATAAACTCAGAAAAATTGCTGCAGTTTGATGTTTTGAAAACAAAACATTTTTGTGTTCTGCATGACACTGCAACTCTTGTTAATGTGCTTTAGTTATTGAACAAGAAACTGGCACCTTATAATATTAACATAAAAACACTCAAAATATATGTTACATGCACAGTGCATGTGTTATTAGTTGGTCTTGCACTAATTTTCCCAATTGCCTGATGGCAAAGTAAAGCATTGGAAATATACTCCTACTACACATTTAGTGCCATTAAAGGTGTTTGTGGATAACATTTTAGTAAATATCTGTAAAATAACAGTGTTTCTCTGTAAAACTCAAATTCTCAAATTCTCAAATTTGTTGGTTTTGCACTTTAGTTGTATTGGGATATTTTTGCTATAATTTTGTGTTTGTTGTTTGGCAGCCGCTGCCAGACTGTTTTTTTAACTTTTTTCTTTTTTTTTTTTTACAGTGTAGGTTAAATAATGTCACAAGGGACAGTGATATTGGTGTTGGTGATGAATATGGTGCGAAACAAGAGATGTAGGTCACTGAGCAATTTCACACAAAACTAAACTAGACTGACAAACCTGCCACAAACAGTGGCATGATCTTTTAAATTGACAAATATATATCTGTAATTCGTGGCCCAGTTCAAGCAGGAACACAAAATGATTTGGCTCTCGCCATATTCATATTCTTTTTGAAGTTATGGCCCTTTGGACAAATTGGAAGGGGTGTGATGTTTGTCACCCACACCAACATCGCTGTCCTTTGTAATGTTACCTTATCTTATCAGCCCTTCATGCAGATGGAAGGTTTTGATATGAAGTCAAACTGTACTCAGTACTCAGTTATGATTTTAAAAGTAACTAAGTAGATTACATAGTGTAATGCTTATGTAAAATTAAAGCAAAATAATTAGTATGTATTGGTAAGTAAAGTAAAATTACAGACTTGAAAAAATACCTAAAAATAAAAGTAGTCCAAAAATGACTAATTACAGTCATTTTAGTATGTGTAATTAATTACATCCACCCCTAAATGCAGGGTGCATTATGAGATTGTAAGAAGAAAATTGTGTAGTTGCCATGGCCACTGCTTTTTTTAGTTTTGAGAGTACTGTATAATGCAGACATTTTTCACCGTGAATTTGACATGCACTATACTTTAAAAAGGGAAGTGTTTTTTTACTTCATTTTTATTTTACCAGGAAGTCTTTTACAAGAAAGATCTGGCCAAAATGGCAGCATAAGATAGAATTAAAATAACTATATTCTCATATGCACAAGTAGTCTGTGATTGGCTGATATAAAGGCAGCGTTTCAAAATGTCTTTTGAATTATTCCAAGCCCAGAGTGCATGATATGGAGAGGCAGTTTTGCAAACTTAAGAGCCAAATCTGGGGACTGTGACTATTATCTGTTTAGATAATCTGAAACAGGAGAAAGTATTTTACAGAGGCAGACAGGGAGTGTACCACAGACAACATTAAGTATGAAAATGTACATGTGGATCTTCCTCTGTATTTTCAGTGAGGTCCACCCAAAACACAGTGTCTACTTAGTTTTAAATGAGACATGTAGAATAAAGTATATTTGATGAACACTGACCACTCTTTTAGGCTTAATTAAGTGTTCTTTGCACATGACATGTTCAAAGCCAGTAAGAAATTTTAATAATGCAAACATGGCAGACTGGGAACCAGACAAATCATGTTTTCTTTTGTTCTGGCAGATAATAATAATCTAATATGTGAGTTAGTCTGGCAAGGCCAGGCTGTGGTTTCACATGAGAAATGGTGTAATTGTTGGACTTTTTTAAAAAAGTAAACCTTGTTTAACCTTGTAAAATTGTTAGCCAAATGTGCCATACAGAGCTAAAACAATAAACTGCTCAACATCTGTCAAGCAGACTTGACATGGCTGCAGGATTGAATCAACGTAAGGTTTACAGCCTAAAAGAAGCTGTAGTTAAAATGGGACAGAAACACAGTTTAGGTCAGTGACAATGTGTCATGTGATGTGTGCATTTGTCTGGAAAATGGAATAGCTACATTGTGACAGTTATAGTTAAAATTTTGTTTGAAATCTCTGTTCATAAATAAACATGTGATCATACTGCAAAAGTGAAGGCAGAAATCTAATGAGAAAAGTGCAACCATATACACCTCCTAGCTCTATATTTCAAATTAATGTAGTTCTCCCACTTTTGAAAAATGGGATATGACTGCAGGATTCATTCAGGTCTATACTTAAAAACTGTAGGGTGAAGAAATGTTTCTTTCACTGAAACAACCAACATGATTCTGACCACTTTCTGATAAAGCTGTAGTCAACATATGTGTGATTTGATACACCCTAGTTTTTTGTAGTGTTAAATGAAAAGTCCATACATGTTATTTTTTTATGTTTGTTCATTTATTTATTAATTGATTAATAAATCAATATTCATTCATTCATTCATTCATTCATTCATTCATTCATTTGTTCGTTCATTCATTCATACATTCATTCAATCATTCATTCATTCATTCATTTATCGATTTATTTATTTATTTATTCATTCATTCATTCATTTATCTATTTATTTAAATTATTGTTTGGTGGGTGGGAACCGGAGCAGCCCGGAGGAAACCCACCCAAACATACACACGGTGAGAACCTGTGAACTCCACACAGAAAGGTGGAGAACCACAAATGCACCCCTGGTGTCCTCTCCAGCAATTTTGAAGAAAGATAGTTAATTGTTAAATTTCATTCTCAGGTCTGCAAATACTGACGTCATTAAGGTCATTAAATTACAATGCCTGGAAATTGCCAAAAATGTACTAAAATGGCAATGGCATTAAATTAAAAATGGCAAACTTGCTGTTAAGTTTTGAGTATGGCCTCAAGAGTGAGGCCATTTAAGTCTAAATAAGATGCTTGTTGGTCTCTAGTCGCTGTATAATGTACCTGGTTTGTGCAGTGGTCAATGCAGGTAATGATTCACCTGTAAATGGTAAACGGACTTGTATGTAGCTCTTTTTTCTGTCTATCAATATCTTTCCCATGGACACTCAGGTTGGAGAAGCCAGAGATCAATCCGCCAATCTAACGATTTTTCATGACCTGTATCCTTAGAACATTACTGGGAAAGCTACACACCAGCAGGAGATCAGTGTCGTCCTGCAGATGTTTACTTTGGTTGAATGGGGGGGAGGCAGGTCTTCCGCAGGTCGACCTGAATGTTGACTTGGTAGCCTGGCTGTGGCTTAGTCCTTTGCAAGACCTGCCTGGTGGACTTGGGTCTTGCAGTGCCACATCGAAGTGATGAGTCACCGGTAACCTTGGAGGGGCAGTCCGACTGGCTTGTTTTGGAAATCGATGGGAGGTGGGTCTTGGGCCTGGTGATTCCCATGTCCTGCCTGGTGGACTGGGGTCTTTCAGTGCCATATCTGGGCGATGACACATCCGTTACTTTGGAGGGGTAGTTGGGCTGCTTTGTTTTGGAAATTGGTGGGAGGCAGGTCAGAGGCCTGGTGATTTCCATGTACTGCTTGGTGGACTGGGGTCTTTCGGTGCTATATCTAGCTGATGACTCATCTGTAACTGTGGAGGGGTAGCTGGCCTGGTTTGCTTTAGTAATGGGTGGGAGGCAGGTCCAGTGCTTGATGCTTTCCAAGTACTGCTTGTTTGCTTTTGAATCGTAGCAGTGCTTCTCAGTTCCTGAAAGTAGGTTCCTTGTAATTAAAGGGTATTTGGCCTTGAAGAGGTTACCTGCTCGTCTGCACAGTGGTGGCACACGGGCAGGCTTGTGTTGTGTGGTGTGTTGTGTTATATGAGACTCTTCACTGGGGAGTTCAATCTGCATTCTTTGTATGTCGCTTTTAAGAGGATCTCCCATGCAGGACATGTAGGTGGGGACCATGGATCTGATGCTTTCAAATGCATCTTCTCCACCGTATCGCTCAAACAGCTGCAGGGTCTCCTCGATAACATCACCAATAATGTCTCTCTTCTGCTGGCTGTAATCGATGGCATCTCCAGTGGTGAGTTTCTTGTTCTTGAAGATGTTGAGAACTGGTAGAATATGTTTGAAGAAAGGCACCAGAGCCTTGCCCACCCCATCTGTGCATGTCATCAGTTGCTGCAGGGCTTTTAGGGTGTTGAGCATCACCTGATGGTTCCTGGTGTTCAGGGCTTTCTTGATGGGCATGATAAGCTGGGGGACGATGGGCACGATCCAGGGACCTGCGTGCTGCAGCATGTCATGGATTCCCTGGCAGGCAAAGAACTCGTATGGATGAGCAGTCTCAACTAAGCCATCAAAGAACAGAGGCAGGTAGTGGTTGTAGTCCAGTGTCTCAATCTCCTGCCTCCATGCTATGCTGTTTATGAGGCCATGCTTAAGGGCAATCGGGAAATCTCCACGGTCAAAAAACTTGCGAAATTTGGCTGATTTGGCAGCGCGCTCCTGAAAAGCCCCCGCATCTGAGGGACCCACCACCACATAGTTCTTCATGCGGGACTTCACAGTGAAGCCTTGTGTTGTCAGCTGTGTCTGGTTCCTATCCATTTCTGCAGATGTTGCCTTGTAAAATGAAGTAAATCCAAACCGGAAACGAGTCAGCTGAATAATTAATATTTGCGTCACTCTCAAACTTGTATTGATAACAAATGTCCTTGAATCCGTGAATCCTTGAATAGTGTCTTGATAGTGTCTCAGCAGAGGGTGTAAACAAGGCTTCTGATGACATCATAATGTGATGATGTCATAAGTGCCTTGCTGGCACAACATTCCAAAAGTATTATTTGAATTTAGGCCCCACCCTCTCAGTTACTGTTGCTATGCACATGAAGCCATGATTTGAAGTTAGATATTTAAAAACAATAAAATAAAATAAAATAAAAGTGCTGCTGGCAATATATAGCAACACTTTAATTATTATAAATAGTGTAACAGTAGCATTGTGCATACTACAATGAATTTCAACATGGTTCAAGTGCACCACATGCTTATGCTGTACACACTGCTTGCAGATGCCATTAGTGTTGAAAACTTTGCACATTTTTAAAAACAGTAAAACCACAATCCTTGTTTTAGCAGAAACTTTGCCTTTGTTACAATCCATAGTCTCTGTGATTACTGTTTTTAAATGTGTATGTGTGTGTGTGTGTGTGTGTGTGTGTGCATGTGTGAGATAGTATGTCCAATTTTGTAGTGTCAATAAAACTTTTTTTTTTTTTAAGTATGATGATCTCTCTCATTCTTTTGAAAACATGGGTTTCAGAAAGACAGTAAAGAACATTTTTGTGACAAACATCATACGTGTAATTTGAGGCACAGTTCAAACGTAATCAAAACATTATTTGTCTCTCACCTTAGACTTCATATTTTTTCCAAACTTAGGTCCCATGGGGCACGTCAAAGGGGGCGTGACTTAGCATCTCTATATTTGAGTGCTTGTCCCTTATGTTTAATGTCTTTCTGGGGCTGACAATATAGAATTTTATTTTATTCTCTACAACCATCTAGCGACCCTTGTGAATTATCTTTTGACTCCCTCTGGGGTCCTGACCCCTAGGTTGACAACCGCTGCTCTGGAGGAGCATTGTATGTATTGTCTAGACTCCAGTATCCATACAATAACTATCACTTTGTGAGTTCAGTCTGTACATACAACTCCGTGTTGACCTCTTTGATTTGTTCGCATGACAATAAATTGTGCGATGTTCATGAAATTTTGTCTACCTGGTGGATGCGGACAGCACCTACGCTCACACTAAAATCAGGTCGTCTTGAGTCTCTCTTAAAGCGGTAAAAATCACTTCCTGTTCTTAGTACTGTTAAGGAACTGAGATGCATTATTTGTGCCTATCCAGTATGTCTGCATGCATCACACCCTTTTGCATCACTTCCCCAAAGTGAGGTTTCAGTGACATTTTCAAACTAGTGTGGTACAGTATATGGTAACCCACTCAACCTGAAAACCTGTAAAAAAAACTTCACTGTGAAACATTCCCTGGTATACCAAAAGTTCCCTGGTATATGAAATATGAAATATGCCATGGTGGAGGTCTCCTGAGTTATGCTGAGGACATAGCTGTCCATGTTTAAGCCTGACACATGAAATAATTGCCAGGAAATTCATTTTTTGAAAATGAAGTGTCAATTGGACCTTTTTACAAAATTAAAAAAAAAAAAATTAAATTCTATATTATTTATATGATGTTTTTACATCATATTTGATACGACTCTACAGCTTTGGCACATTTCAAATGGTTTGTTTCTTTTTTTTTCAAACAGGAACCTTTATATTTCGCACTTTGCCCAGCAAAACAGCTCAGTCAATATAAACTGAACTGGTTGATATAATATAAAATTATGATCGCCCAGGAGTGATATCAATGAAAATCAATTAATTAGACAATTATTAGCAAGTGCTCACTTGCACACAAGTGATTGTAGTGAGAGCAGGTTGCATATGTAAAAAAAATGCATATAAATATCAAAATGTACACTCTAAATTTATCTTCAGATGACCTTCTAGTCTTAAATGAGTTTGTTTTAGAGTTTATTTGTGATTGTGGTGGAATAATGCAGATTGCATCATTTAATTCAATAGAATAATGATAATTGAGGGATTCACAAATAAATTATCTATATGTACCGGCTGTATCATGTTTGATACACACATTTTCAACATGATTTTACTATGAATAAAATACAAAATATTAGTAATTATAGCATATAATTAGCACAACAATATAACTGTTACTCTTACTGGAACTTTTTCAAAATTAGCAAAGATTTTGCTGCCAAAAATGTGCAGCTCACTACGAAAAATTGCAATTCCACTGTTGTCACTGCTGTTAGTTGCATTATGGGTAGTGTAGGATCTAGTGTTTTTGGCGCTTCACTCATGGCTCACTTATATTTATTTAGCATAAGGATTCTGTATTTTAATTTCCTTCAGAAAGTTGTAGGACTTGTGAGAGTTAGAGTTTTTTCACTTTTTTCACACTTGCAAGGCAGGTTCTCTGGTAAAGATCTGTCATCTTGAAGCCCACATTTACCCAAAATAACCCTGAGGACATCACAGCCTGTCATTTTCTCAGTCATAACTCCTCCACAGCCACAGAAGTGTCTTCAAGGGCTGAATCATACTAAGTGTGAACCAATGAAGTTTCTCTTTGCAGTAAAAACAACAAAAAAGACTCATGAAAGGAAATAAAGAAGGGGAAGATGTTATGTGTCACTTGTCAAGTGTTACAAAATATTACTTGCAAACTACGCAGTTCCTGCTTTGTCCTGAGTTATTAATCTTATCTATTAACCCAGCCTGGTTAGTCACATTAAAAAGTGCAGAATAGCTCTCAGCCACCCAGTTTTGAAGGCCTTAAGAGATGCTGGGAGAGGGATATCGGTGAAGACATAACTAGTGGAACATGGGGGGAAATTATTGGATCGTGGTTTAAAATATTAAGAGAAATGCACACACACCTGATTAATTATAAAATTAGCAATAGGATTTATTGGACCCCAAGTAAAATGGCACGGTTAGGACTTAGAAACTCTGATTTCTGTTGGAGATACGACACCACTTGTGGCGCCCTCTTACATATGCTGTATTCATGCCCCATGATAGATCTTCTATGGTCTAAGATTATCTCCTTCATCAATACAGTGATGTCCTCTGCACTCATACAGACGCCAATGCTTTGTCTGTTAGGTGTGCTGCTGAAAGGAAGTGGTTTTAATCCTCACCAAATCTCATGGTGCAGGATAGCACTTATTACTGGGTGCAGGACAGCGCTGCGACATTGGAAAACTAAAGGAGATATATCAGTGAAGGAGTGGTTTGAAGAAATGGCTAAAATCTCCTCCTATGAAAGACAGTGTTACAAGCTGATAGATAGGCAAGACATCTATATGAAAATATGGGGCCCTTATACAAATGTAACCTGACGTACTAATGAATTGCACCCTTTCATATAATCTGAGATAGCTGGTCTTCATAATATGATGTATAGCTGGATATTTATGATATGTATCATGTAGAACACGTGTCAAACTCAAGGCCCGCGGGCCAAATCCGGCCCGCCATCTCATTTTATGTGGCCCGTGAGAGGTTGCAAAAATATAATTTGCATCATACAAGCCTAAACTGCATTACAGAAGTATGGTGTCCAATAACTACATGTCCGAGAATGCATCCCTTTTACACACATACTGAAGTCATTTAGTAGCTAGATGCATCATTAGTGGTGTATCCGATGCATCAGACTTTAATGTGTAAGATACAAGGGCATCAGTTCAGACGGCCTGTATCGGTAAAAAGCTGGACATGAATTGGAAACAAATCGACGCATGCTGCACACACAAAACAAGCGCTCCCTCCTCACTCTCCTGTGTCTCCTCGTCATTTCATCAGAGCAGACCGTGATGAAAACAGTGACAGAAGTGACATTGTACCGCGTCGCACCACCAAACTTTCATAACGTACAAGTGTCGAACAAGTTTGAGTTTTATAAGAAAGACGAGAAACTCTGCTGCAGATCATTTATGTAAAACGTGTCTGACAGCAGAGAACAGAGACACGAGTCTGACCCACAGAGACGTCATGTGACTGTGAGGTAACACGGAGCATCACTGTTCAAACACACTGATCAGAACCACAGCAATCTTTATATGAAACAGAGCAGCTGATCATCTTACCGCAAAAATAGCCTACTATTTTAAACAGTTTTAAAGTTTGCTCACAGACACAGCTTTGTCTGTTTCATTTTTAATACATAATTGTTGCACAATTGAATGTCTACTTGCCATTATTTTTTCCTAGATTTTTGCTATTAGAACTTATTATAATTGTTATAAAAATCAATATTAATCAAATGCAGAGGCAATTATGTGATATAGATACAATTGTATTGTCTTACATTTACAACCTACAAACCTAACGCTGATGTGGCCCAAGATGAAATTGAGTTTGACACCCCTGATGTAGAATATGTATCATACATATATTTGTGTCTATATACATGAATATACATATTTATGTATATAATGCCCTGTCTCCGTTGTTTCCCCTCTGTCCTTGTTTCTTTTAATCTGTCTTGTTGTAGTTTGTTGTGATCTTTTGATTTATGGATTGATTCAGTGTGTTTGTATGTTTTTGTTTGTTTGTTTGTTTTTTTCTCTTTTTGTTTTTTGTTTATTTGAAAAATAAATAAAAAAGAAAAAAAAGTGCAGAATAACATGTAACCAGTAAAGCCTGCTTTTGTAATAGTACTTACAGATTAATAATTTATTAATATTAAATTAATAGTCAACTTAAGAGAAAAAGCTACCTGATCTATACAGAAAAACTTCCTTAAGTTTAGTCATTAGAGTCAAATAAACATCATTGGTGTAATGTTATTTTAGTTCACCAGTATGAATAGGACAGAGATATATGGCAGGTAGGGAATGTGAGAATCAAGTGGTGGGATGTAACTAAACTGTACTTACTGTACTTAAGTGCAAAATTTGAGGTACTTATTTGAGTATTTCCTTTTGTTTTTGCTTTTTACTCCACTACATTTGTCTGACAGCTTTAGTAGTTTACAATTTTTCATAACCTTCCTGTCAAGTGAAAACCATGTATGTCCGGATGTGTTGATTTTGAATTCTTATGATTAGATCTGCAATGATTAATCAATTATTAATCAATTAAAAATTAATCGCCAGCAATTTAGATAACTGATTGAAGGTTTAAGTCATTTTTCAAGGAAAAAAATGTCAAAATTCTTTGATTGTAGCTTTTTAAATGTAAATATTTTCTGGTTTCTTTAGTCCTCTATGACAGTAAACTGAATGTGTTTGGGTTGTGGACAAAACAAGACATTTGAGGACGTCATCTTGGACTCTGGGAGACACTGATCAACATTTTCTGACATTTTATAGATCTAACAATTAATCAAGAAAATACTCGACAGATCAATCAACAATGAAAATAACTGTTAACTGGAGCCCTAAAATACAACTTTTGTTCAGTCTCTGCTGAGGCTGCGTCACAGAGTAGATTCAACATATTTATTGAACCACTGGAGGCAGGAACTGTGTTGTTTGAGGTGCCTTATGTTGACTGGTTTTCCTGCATAGTGGACCCTAGAGCATCAAAACTCAAACTCAGGCAGTATTTCAATTAAATGTAGGCTATAATAATACTTTTGTGTATTTTGTAATTTGTTTTTTGTTCAGCAAAAAAAAAAAAAAAAAAAGATGTCATTTGTAACAAAATACATTGAGCTTGTATTGATATATTTGAAACAATTACTCTCTATACTGGTGCAACTTTCTACTAAGATAAAGCTTATGTAATCAGAATATGATCAGATATGACTTGCTAAGGCAGGCACGTGCTCTAGAACTGGCCAATTTACTTACTAACTAGAAACCACCCAGCATGCACCCCTGAATTAACAGCCTCACACCTCCAAGACATCCTGATTGGCCGCTTTAAGTCTACTATATGGGAAATAAGTAGAGCTCATCTTTTTCAAATAGGTGGTGAGGGTCAGACTCACACTGAGGCTACTAAAGGCCAAAAATGTGTCACTTATAGTTGAGTGTATTTTTGTATTTTAAAATTTCTTGCATTTTAATTAAATACATTTTCTCATACCAGTATTTTGTAATGCTTTCTGATGCATTTTTAAGCTGTAGCAAGATACTTTTTTATGTGCACATCCCTGTGCTGAACACTGCAGTCACGTTTTGTCTTTGCAGAAAAATCGGTTCCTGCTCTTAGTATTGTTGAGGAACTGAGCAATTAACAGATAAGAGATGCAGTATCAGTGTTATCAGGTACCAATATAGAAGCCTCACAAGGAAGTACGTTCTAACCTCAAGTGAGGCTTCCTGTCATTTTCAAATATATTTTTGAATACATAGCAACACAAACCTTTAAAACCTGGAAAATACTACACCTAAGTTGTTCTTTTGTGGACTGTAAAATATCATCAAGATCACAAAGTTATAGGATGTGTCTGTCACTCATTCCAGAGAATTGGGGCAAACTGTATTTTAAGGAGTTTTGTATTTTACTCTTCCGTTATGCTGGAAAATATATTTTAAAAGATCAAACTATTGGCAGTTTTAATAGCACACAACAACACTCCAACTACTGGCTATTAAACTTTGTAATGGGCCAACCTCCAAGTGATTATCATTTTTATTTATTAAAAACAGATGTCAGCTCCGTCAGATGGTAAATCTGACAGTTGACAAAATGTTAGATTTTTCTCATTTCACAGCATAATCATAGTGAGCAGCCATTTTATTTATTTTTATTTATTTTTAAGTGTCTCAGAGTTCTCTTAATGCTAATCAAAATACACATTTTTAAACCATAATTCTTATTTAGCTTTGATTTAGAAGGACTACAGAGTTGACGTTATGGTGGAGTCACATCTGATAGCAATATTATTTGATGAATTTGTGAAAATATTAAGTTTACCAGTGCTTGAGCAGTATTCCCACCTTTTTTAAACCAGGAAGTGAACCAGGGGTCCTTAGGGTATAGTTAACCCTTTTAATGCCTGAATAAATCATGTTTTTGTACAATCTGACGGAGATCTGGGAACAACATTTTCATCGAAAAAAAAAAAAGACTTTAAAACAAAGATGATCAATGAATGATTCTTAAGAATTCATTCATTCTTAAGAATTCTTAAGAATGGGTGCTAATATAAACTGTACATAACAGACCCTCACTGAATGACATGGCAGGTAAAATGTCATTTTAAAACCTCATCTATGGGCATTGGTTGCTCATATAGAAAGAATGTGACAGGATCTTACCAGTGCTGAAGTTGTCGTCTGTATATTGAGAGCAGCACTGTTTCTCTTTCACACAGCTTACTAAGTAGGCTGTGTGGTTACAGGGGAGGTGCCCAATGAAACGGAATCATCACAGAGGTATAGTATACAGCGGTATTGCAGTGCAGCATAAATATGGCACTCTCTGGAACACAATAACTCCACACTGAATTTCTAAATAATCATTTATTTACAGGTTTGTTGCACTACTGACACAATTCAAATGTAACACACTGATAGGCCAATTACATATGAAAATACTGTATATTTGGACAATAATGCAAGAGCACAAGTTTAGAAAAGTAATGACACCCACCCTCCCCCCCTTGAAGAAAAATAGTTGGCTGCTGGACTACAGTGTCAGAGCTGGAAGACCCTCTCAGAGACAAACATCTAAAGAAAATAAACCTCCATGAAAAACAAATCATACAACAAACATGGTGTAAAATGTCCAGTCTTTTTGAAAATTCTCGAGCCAGCTGGCGGCTGTATTTACAGAGAGTCGCTGATAGAGAAGTCCGCTTTCTGCTGTGCCTCAGAGAGGCGTGGTCGGGGTGGAGGCGGTGGTGGGGACGGTCACCGGGTGCAGCCCCAGATCCAGGGATGGAGTCTCTTCTAGTGGTGGAGGGCTCTTCTTCTGGGCCTCCAGCTTCTCCGTCAGCTGGGTGTACAGCTCCTTCACCGGCTCGCTGCTCTGTGGTCACCAGGCAGAAAGTGTCAGTACATACAAGACATGAAACACCGCAAACAAAAGTGCTGAGTTTAACTTCTGAATTACACACAAAAAACAAAAAAAACCCAAAAAAAACCCAACATAAAACCATAAAATAACGTAAAGGAAAAGTGGCATGGGCATTTTTACAGGGGGTCACTTGACCTCTCACCTCAAGATGTTTAAATGAAAATGGCTTCTCACATACAAGAAAAATATGAAAAAGAAGCAGGAATAGGGATTTTAGAGGAGGCATTCTTTGGAGGCAAACCACTTCCCTATATTCTGGGACTGTCCCAGACTGAGGTCTTGGTGTCCTAATGTGGTATTCTGGGGGATTTCTGGCCATTTTTTTCAGTTCTCCAGTGGTCAAAAATGGTTCAATTTTGCATAACATCTGTTTAATAAATGGTATCAACCCAAAAACTGCTGCAGCAACTTATGAGACGTGATTGAGCATCTAAGCCCTCATACATTCTGAACTGTAAACATCTGAAAGGTGCCCAAAGAAAACACACAATGTTTATTACATATTTATGACTAGAAGAACTTGAGACACAGTGTTGAAGCGCATCTGAAATTAATCTTCAGGTTCCAGCCTTCAGATGATGTGTACCACTTCCATGTGGCATACTGTTGACCTGCTATCTCCCCCTTAAGACCCCTGGCCCCAACCTAAAAAAAAAGGCATAAACAGGTCTGCTAGGGAGTGGAGTGGAAGAGGTCAAAGTTGTGACTGAAAACTGGATAGGTAATATATTTTAAGTCTGTATCAGTCGGTGTATGGATGCCTGAATTTGGCTTAACTTTAATAACCGATGTGGGGCTGCGGCCCACACAATATTTCCTTTAAGTGGGTTGTAATTTGATGCTTGTTATTGAAGATTGTGGTCAGATGGTATTTCATGATATGCTATGTCAAGTAACAGCAAATAACAGAGGAACTAACAGCACATTTTCCATCTACATACAGTAATTCCCCTCGGGTACTGCTTTCCGGGGTGAATTGGTCGCATGGTTGAGGGTGAGGACAGGGGGCTCAGGGATGACCACTACAGTGCTCCGAACAGTCATCGGTTGGATTTCACTTGGTAGTGATTACCAGCATTAACTTAAAGCAGTTAAAGGGACAGTTCACCCCCAAATAAAAAATACATATTTTTCCTCTTACCCTCTTTCCCCTCCCCTTCCAACACTGAAGACAAAAAATGCAAAAATCCATATCTAGAGCCAGTGGATGGTTTGTCTGTTCCAGGCTACTGCAGAAACATGAAGGGGTGTGACAAAGGGTGTTGAAGGGTGGATCTCTTTCATAAAGTCCAATAAATGCATTCATTAAAGGCAGTCGCATAAAACCTCCATTCTGAGGCAGTGCAACTCTGTGGAAGATATAAAGGCTCATTCTAAGACAACGAAAATGTAATAAGTCTTATTTACAGGTTATTATGCACTAATGAAAACATGAATATTATATTAAACTTATGCCATTTTCTTCCAATCGATCCCCTAAATCTTACACCCTGGAGCTTTAAATAGAAACACCGCGGGGTTCAGCTCATTACCATCATCACTGCAAATTTTATTTTCAAGGGTCAATCTTGGGTTGAAATAAGCCCACTGATCTATTAATACGCCTTCGTCAACCCAAGGCATCTTGCGAATGCCAGTGAGCAGCCAACAACAACTGTTTTCAAGGCAAAAAAAAAAAAAAAAAAGAATAAATAACTACAGAAGACATTCTGTATTTATTTATTCATATTTTACCCAGTCTCAAAGAGGACACCGCAGTTCAAGGCTGGATTACAAAGCTTCTGAAAGGAATAAGATTGCACCAGAGCCAACATTGTAAAGATACGATACTAGCGTTAGCATTAGCTTAATGTTAGCCTTTCCTGCTCAGCTTACTTTGTGGCTAGCCCTGTCACTTTTCCAGCAGTTGGGAAATAACAAACGAGACTTTTCTTGGTCTTGAGAAGCTACAGCTTTTATGACACACTGTAACCTGAACTGTACATTTACTGCCATATAGACAACTCACTGCTAAGTTGAAGTTTCTGCTCTGCTCGCAGTACCATCACACAGTGCTTGCTCTCCCTCATCAGCATGCCACACACACATACGCACTGCCCTATTCCTTAAAGGTGCTTCACTACTCTAAGTCCAATAAAATAAAATAATTAAAGATAGTCGTGGTAAACGGCCATCCCATGGGAATTCTTGCTTTGTCACTGCACTAAGAAAAAATCCATACTGTCACAGCCCTAGAAACATGGTATTACAACATGAAGGAAGAGAACCCGCTCCCACTGTAGACATAAAGGGCTCATTCTAAGCAAACAAAGACACGATTCTTACTTTCAGGTGACTAAATATAAATGAAAACATGAATATTATATTCAATTTCTTCCACGTTCTGCCAATAAATCCCCCTAAATCTTACAGCCTGGACCATTAAATGTATTGTCTTTGTACTGTTTCAACTGAGCTCATGTCAAGAAGCATTAGCAAATGATCATGTTTTTAAAAAAAATTTAATTTTCACACAGTGTCCTGGAATTGGGGTTATAGATGGTGTTTGAAGATATGCAGCGTGTAAAGAGAAATGCCAGTAAGAGGAGGAACTAACAGCTCATTTCCCATCTATAGTAGAATAGCTACATATTGCAGTTTTTTAACAGTCCTCGCCATAGACTGGATATAAATCTATTCAGTGTGAAACTGTTATCAACAGAAGCATTCAAAAACTGTATAAATATATACATGTTTTCTGTTGGCTGAAGTCAATGAAAAAAATCATAGATCTCGTAATATCATCTAGAGGTGATCTGGAGGGTGTAGGGTTGGTGTGAGGGTTGTGGGTAGTGTTGTTAAGTGTTCATGTTGTATGGTGATGTTGTATTTTTATGTGTGCACCCCAGGAAGAACACGTGGTTACCCTGGCTACAGTTTATGTAGATCAAATTAAACAAATAAATGAGCTAAATATAGAAATGAAGCCCACCTGTTTTGGAGGTTCGAGAGTTTTCATCAAGGTTTCCATGTACGATGGCAGCACCTTGTGGTGGAGATGCAGCAACATCCTGAGGGTGTGTCTGTGGACGTTCTCTTTACTGGAGAACATTCAGACAGAAACAAAAAACATCAGCGAGACACAGTGGACAGGTTTATGTTCAATGTGACAAGAATAATGCTGAAGGTTTCCCAGCTGCCTCAATGCTCTGTGTCTATCATACAGGACTGGACACTGTTTCAGTCCACTTTGTGTTTTATGATGGGGAACCCACCTGGAATAAGAAGTGAGAAGGAAGCCATCAAAGACGACTGAACAAAAGTCTTCTGATCCGAACTCATCAGAGAGCAGCGTGAGGTGTCCCGTCAGCAGGTGCAGGAAGATGTCGCCAAAGGCCATGTCATTGTAGGTCTCAACTGTGGAGGAACAACAGAGATCCAACTCTTATTTTGAAATGTCTTTAATAATAACACAACCAGCAGTTGAACTGGGAACCTGCAACAACTGTCAAAATAAAATGAAGGAAAAAAAACAGCATACCAAGAATCTGAACTAATAAGCTGTCATAACTTAAAGCATTACAAATGCCCAATAGTTCACTAGCAAACACTGTGGTCTGCAAATCCAAAGCACCATTAACAAGCTAATGCATTTTATCTTGCAAATACACAACCTACCTATCTAACAAATTCACAACATATTTCTAATGCATCATGCTTCAGAAACAAATACAGGCTGTCAGGTACAACAAAATAATTCTGCAAAGGCAAAAATTAATCTTTCTGCCACGATTGTGTTGAAGATTTTCTCACAAATGCCCTGTGTAATTCATTCTCCACAACAGCAGGTGGCATTATGAGCCTACTTAAACTAAGTAAACCTTACCTTACGTTAAATAATGATAAGGTCATATGTGTCCTATTTCAAAGAGATGTTGTCTGTATTACATATGTCACTGCATAAAGGGTTTATAAGTGGTAAGTACTGGAAGAAGGTCTGGATGCTTCCTCATTAACAGGGCATGTAACACGCTTACATGTATATAATGACTTTACATTATTAAGGGAAAATGTGTTTGGTTTCTTCAAAAACCCAAGAGAAGACAAATCATTTTTTATAATAAATTTTATAACTATGTTGGAAAAATGTTTTTATCAGTGTACATTTAGCAATAAAAAGCCCTATTTTGTTATTTTCCCAAAGCATGTTGAGCAATATGTGAAACTACTTTCTAATTCAACTGGCAAAAAGGCTACCAAGACACTTAAAGGAGCAATACGTAACCACTGTAGTGAGTTGGATCCTTGGACTGTATATTAAATAGGTTGTCCTGATTAATATACAATCTTTGGTTAAAGTGAGTTGTTTCCCCCCGCCCCCTCCTCCCCAGACACAGCAGGGACAGAAAGCCTGTAGAAGTGCAGGATGTGCACGTCCTTGTAAACTGACAATGACGAGCAACGAGTCCTCCACTGTAAGTTGATCAGCTGTTTATAACAGTCAGTTGTCTGTGAATGTAAATCAAGCTTGTTATCCTGCAAACAAAAGCCCACTGCTGTGAAATAACACATTCTGGATGATGAGTTACGAGGCTGCCTGTCTCACTTCCTGCCAAACTCCATTAACATTTTGCTCAATTTAACAGTTATAAACATCTACACCTTCTACAAGATTATTAATGATTTCTTATGACTCAAACAGTAAAATTCTGTGGCTGTGGTTGAGTCTCCACTCTGCTCTGCTCAGCCTCCTGGCATGTTTAAATTCACTCATTGCGCCACCTGCTGTTGTTAAGGGCAAATTACTCAGGACATTTGTGAGGAAATCCTTGGCACAATCATGGCAGAAAGATTGTGCCAAAATCAAGTAGTATTATTTTGTCTTTGTAGGATATATTTTTGGAATTGTTAGACATGCTGTACTGTATTTGTTTTTGTGTATTTGTTTTATAGGTTTGTATTTGCAAAACAAAATGCATTACTTTGTAAGTGCTGTTTTGTTGCATGTGTCAGTGAATTGCGGGGCATTTGTAAAATATGTTTTGTTACGTTTTGATTTGGTTGGACATTATCTCCACACTGACACATCAGAACAGTTAAAACAACAGTTAAATAAGTCAAATTGAATGTCAAACTTGCTGACACAGTTCAGGGGAGGAGCGATACTCACCCAGAGCAGGTAGTAACCTCTGTAAGGCATTCTTGTTCCTCAGTTTGGCAATGTGGAGGACGTAGTACAGACCCATTTCACAGGCCACTCTGTTCTCCTGCAGGTACCTGGGGGGGGGGGGGGGGGGGGGGGCAACAAGGACCATCAAGACCACAATACTTCTCAATGCTGAATTTTTCCTGAAATTACCTCGGACCTTAACTAAAGGAGCATTACAAAGAGTGCCTTGAAATTTGTGGTACATTTTTTCCTCGGAGATTTTTAAATTTGCAAATGTCACCACCTTTGGACTGTCTTATAGTCATGCTGTCCATGTAACTAGTCCCACAGTGGTCCAATACGGTCATGAGGATGTTCATGTTAAAGATCTGTGGTTAGTAACATACAACCAATCATTTGTAAGACCAACAAATGTAAAGAACTATGTCTCTTTATGAGATAAGACGGTTAATGTCCAGTGGAAACGAGGGCTTTATTGAAAGCAAAGATAACCAGAGTTTAAAGGATAAGTTCGGTTTTTTGACACCTGGACCTTATTGTTAGGATTAAATACGCTCGTAGACTCACCCAGACAATTTTGGTGGAGCTCGGAGCCGTTTTCGAGCAATTTAGATCCATCCGACGGCGTTTTTTCTCATGCCATAGTAGCGGACGGGGCCAGAAATCGAAGCCCCTAAATTAGACTTTATCTGCTGCGAAACTCATGCAATGTCCACAACAACACCACCAGTTAGCCCCCATTCGTGGACGTGCAGTGGTTGCTTGTTCTCTGGCCAGCTGTTCGGCTCTTTCCCTCTGCATCCTCCTTTCAAATAGCTCCTCGTCTGTGTATTCTGGCTCAAAACGATACGGGCATCCATTATAATAATGTAAATAGTCTAAAAGGTGAATTAAAGTGATTTTAGGGACATACTGTTGTTGGGTCTTTCTCAGTTGACATCTGTGTTATTTGTTGGGTATGATGCAGTTTTAAGCTCAGAGTTGCTGCCAGTTACACATAACATTTTTTAAATACTATTATAGCACACACTGCTTCTATTATTATACTTACTCTTGTTTATATTGATACGTTTAGTATTTCCTTTTGTCTATATTGCTCCTATTTTTAATATTTCCTCTTGTTAATAATGATCCTATATTTTAAATTTCCTCCCATATATATTCCTTGTTTACATACCCATTATTTATTGTTTTTTATTGATGCTCTTTCTATTTTCTATCCACATTGCTGCTGTAACACTGCAAATTTGTGGCTAATAAAGGAATATCTTATCTTATTTCCCTGCCCTGTAAAATATGGTATATACAGCATCTTCAGAATTCTAATAAATGTAAGTTCTAACTGGATTTTTCATTTACATTTATATAATCCATCATAAATCCTGAATGCAACTACTCACATCTTTCCTCATTTTGAGGAAGTTCTGGTTTTTGAACGGAAAATATGCAAAACATCCAAACTTGAAGCTAATAAGATAAACAGAAGATAAACAGAAGATAAATGGAGGCAGTACAGAAACAGACGGTTTGGCCTGGAATTGAAAGGATTAAACTTTTTTGATCAGCTGTTTCGCCTTTAAAATGTCAGAAAAGAAATGTTAATGACAAGTTCCCAGAGTTCAATGTGCCATCTTCCAATTGCTTATTGTATCAGACCAACAATCCAGAAGTGACAACCATTTAATTTACATAATTTCTGGTCATATAAAAGAGGACAAAGGAGCAAATCCTCACATTTTTTAGATTTTTTTTTTTTAGGATTTTGCTTGAAAAATGATGATTAACCTAAAGCTATCGCTTGAAGTTCAACTCACACCATAATTAAGTGACTAACAGTTTGGCTACTACAACATACAGTGACACACAACAATCATAAAAAAGTAGCAAGACAAATTATAGATGACAGTGGCAAAATCTAAACAAATTCAATAGAAAAGGATTTAAATACTTGTGCTATAATAATATAGTATTTAAAGCCTACTTTAAACTTGTTTACTAGCATTGGCTGCAAAAGTGCACATGTGAAAGTCTGGAGCGTACAAACTACTGTAATGAATACATACATTATGTATCTGACACAAGCATCACTGTTTCTGATGAGAGAATTACTTCTGACAGTAAATCTCATAAATAATAAGCTATATCATTTATATCAGGACTTAGCAGACACTACTTTTTATTGTTACACACGTTTCATCTTCAGCTGTGTTCTCATAAGAAACTGAGAATAAGTGTTTAGTCTGTGGTTAACTTGCTAACCCATCATTCTCACCTCCTGACTCAGGCCCAGGTGACAGAAACTGTAAACTTTCTGTTAAGTCCCTGTCATAATGTATTTTGTCACCCTCTGTCCTGCTGCAGTGCTTTACCTGTTGAAGGCGTCTGGCAGGGTGGTGGGGTATGAGAGAGAACTCTTTTCCTCACTGGGAAGCTTCTGCTCCACAGTGAAGGTGTGATCATCAACAACCACAGACATCATGGCAGGCAGGAAGCGTGTCACCACCTCTAAATCCTGAGAGCAGACACACAGGAAGACAAACGAACAATGAACTTACTGATGCAGTGACTCTATTTTGAACCGTTCACATACAGATGATATCAGTGACTTTAAAACTGTAGACTGTACGTACCAAACGAGGCTCTTTAAAGACCTGACTGTCAATCATGTCCCATGCTCCTTGCCCCAGTGAAAGCATCCTCAGCAGCAGCATCAGGTCTGGACTGTCCTGTTCACAGACACAGATACAACTGCTTGACATTCTGTCGATACAACGGGGTGTGTGTATATGTCAGGGAACTTTACTGAGGTAGAAAAACTTTCTGCCTTTTAGAATTCACAGTAGCTGTCATTTTAAGACTAAATAATTCAGTAATACGATGTTTTTAACCTAGTTTGTATACAGCATTTACAGAATTGAAATGGAAATATGCAAAGAGAAAGTAAAATATGCATTAAACAGTGTCTAATGACTCACAGACTGTAAACAGAACACTGAAATACTGTCAGTGTGTTTGGACTAGACTGGTAGCTCAGGATGTATTATGCAAAACCAATAATCACATATTTCTGTTTCTGTTGTGTTGCCATTTGTTTGAAGCATGTAAGCCAACATTCAACTCAATGTTAGTTTTCTAATTGCAACTGATAATTTGCATTTAATCACATTTAATATGTTGCATTTCATATATTCTTGAGAATTGGGACAAATCATGTGCTTCTGACAAAACTTTTAAAATTAATACCAACACTAATTCATTTTTTTGAATGAAAATTTATTCAGAAAGGATATATACACTGTATATATATATATATATATATATATATATATATACACACACACACACACACACTATATGTAATTTATGAAATTCTGTGATTTGCTTAATTTTCTTCATTCTAAATTGCTCTGTGCATAAAACAGCCTTGTCCCAGACAAAATTCACAACTTCAAACGATTTAAAATGTGTTAAAAGCCTTTATAGCTCTGAAATTAAATATACCTACTGATAACATAGGTATAAAAATGTGCTATTAAAATCAACTTTGTTTTAAACTTCATTTTTTGATGAAAATGTTGGTCCTTTAAAGTTGTGCCCCAGATTTCCGTCAACTCGGATTTTTACCAAAACCTGATTTAATCAGGCATAAAAAGAGGTAGCTATACCTTAAGGACCCCTGTCTCACTTCCTGACCATAACATGTCAACTCTGCAGTCCTTCTAAATCAAAGCTAAATAGCAGATTTTCCATCTGTCAGAATTGATGTTTTATAAAAAATGTAATCACTAGGAGGTTGGCCCGGTACATTGTATAATAACCAAGAGTCTGATCTTTTAAAATGTCATTTCCAGCATAATTGAAGAGTAAAAATCAAAAACTTAAAATCCAGTTTTGTCCCAGTTCCAAGTTTATGTTTTCTTAAAATTTACAACAAAACCAACATTGCTGTTAATTTAGTTTTTTGATAATCGGTTAAACCGGTTACATGCTGTCATTCCGACATTCCGACATCCCAACATACTGCCATCTCGACATACCACCAAGGAATAAATATTTGCTTGCCACAACACAATTTGGTAAAATGCCAAGGAATGAAATACAGTTTTCCCTCCAAACCCTCCACATATGAAACTGCAGTGCGCTTGCATACAAACAGACAAGAGGATACCAGATTTACAATGACGGCAAATAGTTAGATTACTCATCTAAAATGTAAAAAAAAGCTACAAGATTTAGATATAATTAACAGTACTGTGGGCTTCAATCGTCTCCTATTGCTTTTTAAATTATGTCGAGAGCGAGCGCGCTGGTGATTTCTTTAATTGTGTGTTCTGATTCATTTCCAAAATAAAGTTTTAGCTTCTGAAATCAGATTTTTAAACAGTTCTGATGGAGCTCAATGTTTATCTGGATGATGCGGCTTCATTCCGAACCATTTCACTAATAACCTGGACGACCCGCGGCGTGTCTGGAGATAAAAACTAATATTCAATGTAACACCGGTTTTGTGCGACATGTGTAAATGCGCACAAGGATACACACCCTCCCCTACTGTACAACATGAAGGAGACTGGACATCATTCACACTTTTAAAAAGTAAGTATGCATGTTCGGATATAGGCTTTTTAACCCTCCGGGACCCTAGGCGCATTTTACGCGCTTTTCATTCTTCATTTTTTGATAATTTTGGCTGAGTTCATGCATATTGCCATGAATTTTGGCAAGATTGTGTATTTTTATGTGATCTTCCAGCTCAGCTCCTAAAATAAGTGTAAAATACACTGTGTAATGTGTCTGTAATTGCAATTATTAATGTTGCATATGATGCCAGCGTGCATGAAGATGCATGGGCTCTGTGGAGAGCTCCGCTCCAGCTGGCTGCTGTGACAGGTGACTGACACCGTATTTCTGCTTACAGTCAGTGATCCCTGAGATTCAGACATGAATCTAACATGTTTCAGACTAGCCCGAGTTACATTAATACATGTAGGCACATTATGATATTTCCCGTTTCTGGAGATTTTAATAATAGATTATTAAGTTGGTTTGCGAGGTTGTGGAGTCCATCTGCTTTAAAATCACGTAAAAATCTGAGGCTTTGATATCTGCCGTTTTCATTATCTGACCTCTGTGTTTTAATGTGGATATGCACTGGAGGGGGGGGATTGTCGGAATGGGGGGATGTTTGAAAGAAATTTAAGTGTTGCCATTTAGACAATTGGGGGCCCATGTCGGAGTGGAGGGATGTCGGAATGGCGGTTTCCTCCCGGTTAAACCTTTGCTGGTTCCAGCTTTTCAAATGAGAAGATTTGTGGTTTATATCATTATTCATTGAATCTTTAGATTTTGATCAGACAAAAGAAGGAATCTGAAAACGTCTCCTCAGCTTTTAGTCTTTACATTTTACAGACCGAAACACTCAGTACAAATCCTCTTATAATGTCAGAAAGTCTCACCTTTCAGTGATCCATCAGCCCAAAGGACACAGTTTTACATCACAAGTAATCATGTGACATTGCTGAACCATTGCAGTGTGTTGGGGCTTATGAAAGACTAGTTTGTCCTGGTCATACGTGCCAAACTAGACTGTATTATTCACTACAGTGCTCCCACTACAGTTTTGCCTTTATAGTGGCACTGTTTGACCATTTTATCCCGATTCCTATGTGATATTTAATATGCCGGGTGGAGTTTCCTTGTAAATGAGCACACTTATATATACATGGAGTGTTACTCACCAAAACACATTGGTCCTCATGCATGAATGTTTTTAAACATTTTGTTTGTTTTTAAGTATAGCAAGTGGAAAATAAGAAAATAATAGTGTTTTAAATGAGTACTTTGTTTAATTGTGTTTGTTCTTAAATAGGACATACCTGCCAGGAAATCTGCCATTATTACTGTATATAGAAAGGCCTCAATAAATCCATAAAACGGAAGGAAACTGTGTGCAAACCACAAACCAACAAGCCACTGACATTTGAAAGGTCACGTTAGACTCAGAAAATGGTAGCAGCAAAAAGAAAAAAACAACAACTTTTCAGCAGACATGGAGGAGCACACTGGAGCCATCACTGAAGAGGTTTTTCTTTCAGGGTTGCATTCAGGTACAGCAGGTCATGCACTCCCCATACATGCATTCCAGATGTGGCCCTGTGTATCATATATTATTTGGATTTTTATTGAAAAGATTTTTTCTATTGAGGGAGGAAACCAGATTTGAAGGCAATGCCTTGATGTGCACATCAGTTCAGTCTTCTGCGTCTGCTGAGCAGTGTTACATGTAAACTGAATGTACTGTGGTGTTAACTGGACAGCTTTAGGGAGCACACAACTATGTGTGTACACATCCGTGTGGGAGTTTAATCCAGGCTTAAACACACAATATGTAAGTTCTGATGCTTACAAATGATATAGTTTGATGAAGTCATGAAGTTGTGTGGGATTGTAGGAGATGCCGTCTTCATTGTTAAACAACCACTAGTGTGAGAAAATCTAAATTTATCTGGCATGACTCAGGTAGAAATTTACTACCTCATCATGGATGAGGTAATGTATGAAAGTTTTATTCATGTTACTTTATAGCAAAGGTCTGCAACCTTTACTCTCAAGAGCCATTTTGTCTAAAAAAAAAATCTACCTGGAGCCACAAGAATTAAATTCTCAGAGATGTTTCTTTGTTTGGATTTGGCATCCATAGCGAGTCTCAGGGGACTCAAGACTAGCTCCCTGCAAAATTTAGAGGAAAAGACACTGAATCGAAGATGTAGGTTATGACGCACATTTTAGTTGACAAAATATGAAAAAGATTTTGGTGTACACTGTAACAAGGAAAAAGCTACTCAAAACTCAAAAAGTTGAGCCCAAGTTTGAGTTTTGAGCCCAAGTTTAACTCTTAAGTTTTGAAAACATTTGACCAACTAATAATGTTTTGTTGAGATCATTTTCTTTAGTTTAGCATGAATCTTTGAGTTTTAGAAACCCAACAAAAATTGTATTTCAAGAGTAAATAATGGTTAATGATAATAATAATAATAATATTGATAATAATAATAATAATAATAATAATAACAATAACAATAACAATAATAATAATAATGATAATAACAATAACAATAACAATAACAATAATAATGATAATGATAATAATAACATTTTCAATTGCAACCATTTCATTTTCAAGCACATACATAATGGTAAATCACAATCTTTGAAATACAATTTTTTGGCGGTTTCTCCTAGTTCAAGTTTATCTAAAGAAAAGTAAATTATCTCAACTAAAGATTATAGGTCAGCAAAACTTTGTTTAGTTTATTTCAAAACTTAGGAGCTGGGGGCGCCCCTGTGGCTCAGTTGGTAGAGCACACACCCCTGGTGGAGGACTGAGGCTACCAGTCCTCCACAGCAGCCACTAGTCTGAGGGACACTTCAATATTTTACCAAAGAAGAATCTGGAAGTGAAACTATTGATGAATGCCAAAAGAATTCTTTAACTGTTTGCACGCACAATTTAATCGAATCTGTTCATACGAGCGATTCATGCATGAGGCCCTTTGTGTGTAACACCGAGGTCAAAATACCTTTACTTTCTCATAAAACATTTGCAAAGAAGACCTTTTTTCTTCTATTTGCTGTGTACATTCATGGCTAAGTTTTACCACATCAGTGTCACCAGCTGTCAGTCAGTAGAATACCATGACATCGGCATGACTGTGTATCATGATGCCTGCATCCTCGTGCACAGTATGCTCACCCTGGGTAGAGCGTCCTGACTCAGCAGCTCCTGCAGGTTCCTCATGATACTCAGGACCAGGGTGTTACAAGCAAACGGGTCACACAGGATCATGGACAGGTCCCTGGAATGAACACAGATTAATTCATCCATTCACTACAGATGAACAGCTCTGTTCAGAAACTCAAAGCGTCTCCTCATCTGTTACCCGAGGACTTGCTCCTGTCCTTTCTTCACTCCGTCCAGGAAACCTTGCAGCTCTCTGGCTCGTTTGCCGTCCACAAACTTCTCACGGATGCAGGCGTCTAAACACCAAGTGAACTGTCACAGCACACCAAAAAAAAAAAAAAAAACACAAAAGAAAAGAACATGTAATGCACAGGAGATACAGAGTTTGGGGCTCTTCAGCTCTTCAGTGCTTCTGTCCTCACCTTATGACAGGGGTCTACAGAGCAGATCTCACTGATGTCCAGGTCGTGAAGAGACATCAGCAGCTCTGCTCTCAGTGTGCAGTAGTGGACATTTCGTGTTCGCAGAAATAGTGTTCGTAAAAATTGCAGCACCATGTCGTACAGCTTCACGTTCTTTCCAATCATCTGTGTCAGCTTTAGGACCACCTACACAAACAGAAACAATGTCATCACCCAACACAGTGATCTCTGATTAGACATCTCATCTGATGACGGTGACTCACCTCTCCTTGGCGTCGTGTTTTGGGAGAAGGGCTGAAGAAATTGTGCAGGATGGAGAGGTCGCTGCTGAAGAGAGCCGCCTCCTTCTCCACAATGTACTGCTTCAGGAGGGGTGAGACTTCGTCCCCAAACAGAGCCTGGTTGTCCTGCCAGATCTGCCTCTTCACCTCCACAGCGCACACTTGTAGAGCTCTTTGTCAGCCATCACCAACTTCAGCTTCTTCTCTGGCACCTGCGGGAGAGAGCATGGGAGTTCTTAACCTTTTGCTGAGCCGGTTTTATGATGGACAATTTGCTCTTTGCCAAATGATATTAGTTCAGACATTCATGTTTCCCACAGGTTGCATCATGATAATTTTTATCTTCATCAACAGGTCAGCATTTCTTCACTACAGTTCACTACAAGATACAGATGGGATACAGATTAAAAGGTAAAAGCAATGTAAATGCTGCACCAACATAGATTAACTTGATCTAAGATTAGTTCTAGGGCCTGTCCAGTGCTGAATTTTTGGAACCGATATCAATATTGATATGAGGGAGTAAAAAATCTGATATCAGTCATTCAGCATACCATAAACATTCACTGGCAATTTCAATAATTAGAGATAACTATGAATTAAAAAAACACAAATATAACAACTTGAATTTAAAAAAGGATCAAATATACATAAAACACTAGGGTTGAACAATCAATTGAAATCTTATCGAAATCGCAATTGGTGCTGCGGAAATGTCCTGACCTCCGCATCATATTTTTACAGACTTAACAAAACATCTTTGTTTGGTATATATCCCTGCAAAAATCACACTATGATATGTTTTAAATGAAGATTAGAATAGTGTAAAATGTAAAAATCAGCATTCCCTCTAACATCATAAATCATATCACAACTGCAATATCTCAGTTAGATATTATTTTTTCAAAATCGTTCAGTCCTAGAAAACAGTGGCTATGAAACTACAAAAATTAAAAACAATCTGCATTCAGTAAAAAAACAGGAAATAAAAGAGCAGACATTATATACGCCAATACATATATAGACTAATATAGCCGTGCTAAGCAAATCTATATAGCAGCAAGGAGATACTTGCTTACCCAAATTAAAATAAATAAAAAATACATTTGAGCAATATCCATACCTTCTAAGTTAAAAAAGAGGGGGAACTGCTCAGTGTTCCTTCACAAAACATTACATTTTTTGCTAGCTAGCTAAAAAGTTAGTTAGCCCACTCATGATGGCCTGACAGAAAGAAATGGAGCAATATAATGGAACTGGCAGACAGATCAACTGGAGTGAAAGAAAGGAATGTCACATCAAATTCAATTGGATTGAGTCTGTACCTTACCTTTCTTTGAGGAACTTGATTATTTTGCTTAATTCATCTCAAAAATGCAGCCATTTTAAAAGTTAACCCTCCTTGAGTTGAAGTTTTAAGTTAATACTGGATAACATTTTAAAGTTCGGTGCAACAGAATTAAATTTAATCTAGATGTAGAGCAAAAACTAAACTAAGGTTTAAACCCTTTCTTTCTTTAAAGCTAGTTTTAAAGTTTGGTGCAACATAATTTTAAGTTAAGCAATGATTTTTATCAGTTTTAAAAATTAAGCCCCCAGAACACCTTCATTGCTCCTTGTCGCAGATTCACAGCACTCAGACTGTCAGTAATCAGTGACACACACAGTAAGATGACACAATACACCGAGCCTGTGACCCCTGCACTGATGATGAATTGTCAGTACTTCACATAGCCTTGTAATGTATTGCTATTTTTAAGAGGAGAGAAGCAGATGTAAAAACTTGCCTTGGGTAGATGTTTCAGCACCTGCATGACTACTGGCTGAATGGACGGCATTTTGACGAGTGGAAAGCTCTTCTCCAACAGCTCTTCAAGTTTCCCGTACCTGGAAGTAGAGTGACAGAAAACAAAGCACAATAGCATCCAAGCTGGTTCCTCCAGAAAAGATTACTCTAAGTCAAAAACGACTATAACACACCTGTCCTCCTCCTTGCCCTCTGCAATGATGGCGACTCGCTCCATCAGCTTTTCTCGCAGCTCATCAAAGACAGACTGGTGGAACTCCAGCCGAGGCGTTCCATGGAGGTCGAGGAAGGGCAGAGCAGACTGGAGGGTCGGCAGCAGGATGCCATTTTCCATCTGCAGTCAAATAATCAGGATAAGGATGCTTTATTGTCATTACAGAACATGTTAAATGTGACAGAATGAAATGAGGTACTTAGGTCACGGTGTAGGACACAATACCAAAAAAGAAAAAAAAGGAGTTGATATCTAAGAAATTTAAAAATATAAACAAACAGATAGATAACAAGGTGGCCAGTGCCAAAAGTGCAGCAGTGCTCGGACAGACAGCACAATAAATAATGATGTAATAGCAGCAGTGAAAACTAATTTTAGGATAGCAGCAGTTTGATCACAGTAATGAATGAATAGCAACAGCTTGTGCACAATAAGACAGTGACTGTAGCTGGTTGATTTAGAGGCAGCTGAATAAATGGTCCCTCACTTATTTGCAGTGGCAGATATCAGGTAAAACATTACTGAAGACATTGAACACATCAGTAAAATCTTTTAAGACATTTGGCTAATGATGTCCATCAAGCATCACTTTATTTAAGGACTGTTTCATACAGTCTGTCTCACTCAGTTGGACTCAAATTATTTTCAGGAATAAGAAGCTAATCTAGTTTAAAACATTTAGGATTAAAACAATTTAAGAATTGTGTAAACTTAAAGTACTTGCTGGTTTTTGATTGCGTGCAGAGATGTCTATCTGCTTTAACACAATGAGACATAATATTAGATCTAGAATTAAGATTGTTCTGTCAGTCTTTCCATATGAAAAAGGATGGAGCTTATCAGAGGCAGCATGAGCTAAACTATTAATACACCATAAGATGTGTTTACACTGAATATTAGGACTTTAAACTAAAAACTAGACATTAGGTACCACCTTACAATTAAAACATGCTTGTGAAAGAGTAACTATGCTTCAATCACTACTATTCCAAGAAACATAATAATTCAGGAATTAATTGTTGGTTAAACTGTAATTACAAAATGTAGCTTTTATAAATTTGCCATAGGTCACCTGTCAATTCCGAGTACAAAAATAGGACATAAAGACGTTAAACAAGTTGAGCTAATCTATTAATAAAGACACGACTACTAATAAGCAAAGAAGAAGAAGACAAAACTGATGACAGCAGGCCAAACCTAAATATAGAGTAGTAGTAGAACAGTCTGCCCCAAAACTGACAAACTTTAAAAACGTGTACACATTTCAAGAGCAAAACCTCAAACTAGTGTACATGTGTAGTGTAAATTAACCCCTCTGAATGTTTCAATCTATTTTATCACTTTCTTTGATCATTATTTAAGTATTTATTTTTCTGGCAACTTTTTACTTTTACTCCCTACACTTGAACACAAATATCTTTGCTTTCTACTCCTTTAATTTTCAAAACAGACTTTTAATGCATTTGAGGGGAATTATTTTTTTTTTTTTTTGCTTGCCACCTTCCCAACATCAGCACTGATTTCTAAATGGATGGAACAACAACACATAGAAAAGATGAATCCTCGGTGCATCCATCAGTGCACATTAGTCATGAGGGACGTAACAAGACAAAAAAAAAAAGGCGCGTAAGACAGAATGACATAGAAAGACACAGAAACTGTAACGAGACAAAAAAGATTTAACAAAACGAAAAAGACAACAAAGTGAAAAAATAATGAAAAAGACATAACAAGATGAAAAGACGTAATAAGACAAAAACAACAACAACAAAAAACGTAACAAGATATAAAAGACTTAATAAAACAAAATCGACGTGAACATCTAAACAAGACAAAACAGACTGCTGAGAAAAAGTGAGATTCAGTTAGATTTACACAGCAACAGTCAGTAGAAATGTCCTTCAGAGGGCGACTTTTTTACTTTTATTCTTTGAGGATGTTACAGATCCTATACTTTGTCACTTTTGCTTGAGTAAAGAAGTTCAGTCAGTACTTCTACTTTTTACCAGACTCTCTTTTTACACAACTATCAGTACTTCTACTTGAGTTCAGAATGCATGTACTTTTGCCACCTCTTCAATTTTGCACAATGGCCCAGAATAATATGGAGTTAATGGCAACTAAAAAGCGTAAATACATATAGTCGAGTGACAAGTAGAGTATTTGCTTCTCAATGGACTAGCTGTACAGTTTGACATGCCATACCAGAAACCTCACAGGTGTAATTAATGACTGCTCCATTCCACTTAGGGGAAGTACCTCTATTGTGCATGCTGGTTCACTGTCACTGTTAATGGGCCAGATGAAGGAACTGAGCCTTATTTACTGTTATTAGGTCCACCTGTGTTTTTCCTGGTCTGACAAATCGACTGTGCAAACAGTCGATTGTAGTGGAGTATAGATATAAAGAAGCAAGAAATGCAAATATTCAGGTAAAGTACAAGTCCCTAAAAACTCCCCAAAAAGTCCCCACTACTACTTGAAAGTGATTCCACATCAAATCCAGCCTGCAGCAGGTCATAGACTTCTCAGCTGTACTGAGACTGCACGCTGACTGGTCCTCATCTGCACGAGACGCTATATCACTACGTCATCCACAGAGTCTCGCGCCTCTGCGCAGGTGAAGTAACCAGCCTGTTCAACTATTTGGTCATTTAACAGCACTGCATGTATGCTCCCAAAGATATCAGTTCGCAAAATCACACTATATCAGCACTTTTAGTAACTAAATATGCTTTACAGGCTAATGAAAAGTTGCTGTCCGCAATTCTCCCTTTCGTAGCAGCAGATGTTCAAAATGAGCTTACGATACCAAACAACAACATGCAGACGGAGCAGTGGTAATGTCAGCTCTCTGGAGGTTCTTCACATCATTCGGGACACTCTGGATGTGACACAGGGGAAACACGAACTTTGTAATGAGCGGTAACACGCTGTTTAGCGTTGCCGTTACCTGAAACTGATCAATGGCTTTGAGCGGCTCGGTGCAGTTGGTGAGAGTTTCTTTGAGGTCCTCTCCGTTCGATATCCCGAGCTCAGGCAGCCCCGCGAACATCTTTCTCCCTCTTTAACCATCAACCGAAAGATTTGTGAATGAAAGAAAGTGTTCTTACAACCGAAAAGAAAACCGCTTCTTACAATATAAACCGACACATTCTGCTTTTCGCTGTCAAACAAACTTCCTGTGTTGCAACTTTGTAAAGAGTCCGTCAGGAACACGAGCGACCAAAAAGTTCCGTGTTTGATTCACGTCCGGCGGGAAACAGAGAACATTATCACTTGTTTGTTTGTAAACGATTATTTTTAAAAGATGAGTCTGGATGGTTTTAAGGGCCGAAACCAAATATATACAGAATGAAATGTTTAAATAAATGCTTAAATATATGCTTAAATGCCTAAATGTTTAAATGAATGCTTAAATGCTTAAATAAAGGCTTAAATAAATAGATAAATTAATTAATAAATCTACATATAATTACATAATAAAAATGTAATTTAATGTTTCATATATTTGTATATTTATCTATTTGTTCATATTTTCATTAATTTGTTTACACAATTTCTATCTATCTATTTATCTATTTATTTATTTATTTGTGTATTTATTTATTTATGCTTTCATTCATCTGCAGTGTAACTTAATGCAGCAAAATAAATAAATATGTCAACTTTATCCATCAAAAGGAAGGGGGTAGGTTAAAGCTTCTGCCTGGTGAATGAACAGTATTACCACTCAATCTGCTATGAATCTGCATGCAAGATTTCTTTAAGATCTTCACTCGATGCTGCCATCATGAATTACACAAAAGCAGTAGATTCAAGATAAACCACCTATGGAAGGGCAGAGTCCAACCCCTGACTTTTAATAGATGAAGTTGGTAGATTTATTTATTTGGCTGCAGTACCCTTGCAGATTGCCAGCAACTCGTCTCACTCCTCCCTTCCAAGTGTGTAAGAGAACCTATATACGGCATCTGCAGTGGCTGTGAGCCAGTGTTTGGATTGTCAATTCTGGGCAGCTATAGAAACACGGCGGAAGTTATTTTCAAAGTTTATTTTATGTTTTTATTTTAAAACAATATATTGTTTTATAGTGTCAAGTGATTCTTATATTTGGCAACTGTAAAAGTATAGCGTATAAAAAAATAGTCTATACACCAAATTAAATAATACATACATACACACACACATACACATGTGTGCGTTATAGCCTATGTCTATGGCTCAGATCCTTCTCCTTAACTTTGCTCATACTGATGCACAAGGTACCTTTCATCTTCTGTATGAGGTGCTGTCAGAAAGCCTTTTCAAGACGTGGTTAACATGTGATGTTAGCTCTAAGACCTGCTGTCTTAACCAGCCCCAGTGAATACGGTGAAGAGATGGAAAACCCAGAAGTATAAATTGCTAGACCTAGTCCTACTTATAGCCCTACCAGAAGTCATAACAGACTTAAATAGGACAGATTTATTCAGCTGATTAAAATGGTTAATGTGTGACTAAAGCATCTGCCTCCACAGATACTGGAACCACAGCTGGGGATTCACTGGAATGTAAATGATTTGAGTTTTGTTCTTTGCATCTTGTGAAGCACATGTGGGCAGCTTCAGTCACAACAAGGAGAAAACTGAGACAGTGATGCCCATAAGTGGGTGTAATGTTACATAAGGAATCTGAAACATTTACAAAAAACATGGTTTATTCTGTAGATTTTACACACTGATGCCAACATGCCAGCAGGGAGTTTGTGGATTTGTAAAGAAATTTGAGCAGTACATATTTTACTGCTTTGTTGATTTCACTTACATGCACACACACAATGAAGTGCAACAAAAACATCTAACATGTTCTTGACTTTTTTTTTTTTTTTGGATTGAATGTTTGAGATATGACATGGGGAATATAAATTGGACTGGCTGGTGGGAGGTGCTCTTACACCATGCCTTCTTTAGCTCTTGTCTTTCTGTAGATCACCACAAAGTATCCCAGTGAAATGAAGAGGAGGAGGATGAAGAGGAAGAGAATGCCAGCCCAGGGCCCTGAGGGTATCGCCTTCATCAGTCCAAGTCTCTCTGCTGGTACCATGCTGCTCAGAGTCAGCATGTAGCCCAAAGCCCAGCCGACAGACGCTCCTCCTGCCTGTAAAACAAAACAAAAAAAAACACTGAAACAACAACACACGCCACAGACAAGCTCACTGATTTCAGCACAGCAGACAGACAGTGCTGTTGTTAGCTGCTAACAGTTTGAACACACACACTAAAATTCCAGCAAATGATGAACAAAAATGTTTTCTTTTTTTTTTTTTTCAGTCCTGACCTTTTTCTGAAAAGAGATGGAAGGAAGGGAGTGCTCATCGAATCTGTAGCCCTGCGTTAAGAGGACCTGGACGAAATTGGAGACGGCGCAGACGTTCATCATGTATTTCGCAGGCTGCTTTGTCTTTTCATGCATCTGTTGGTAGACAAACAATGGGTTAAGATTTTTATTTTGTTATTCAAATCTCATTCATTTTGATTTTGTCTGTCGTCACTGTACACCTTTCCTCAATATTCATCAGCAAATAAGATGGATTTAGTGTCTACCGTGGCCTGTCTGGTGTTTGTAGACATGAACATGTTTAAGATCCTTCATCCTTAAAGGGACAGTTCACCCCAAATCAAAAATGCCTATTACCGCTTACCTGTGGTGCTATTCATCCATCTAGATAGTTTTGGTGTGAGTTGCTGCGATTAATCAATTAATCAATTAATAATTATTAAATCAATTGCCAACTATTTAGATGATCGATCCATTTGTCATTTTTTAAGATTTAAAATAAGTAAAAATTCTCTGATTTCAGCTTCTCAAATGTGAAATTTTTTCTCCTTTTTGACTGAATATCTTGTGAACAAGACAAGACATTTGAGGACGTCATCTGATCGGAATTTTCTGACATTTTATGGACCAAGCAATCAATAAGTGGAGAAAATGATCCACAGATTGATCAAGAATGAAAAGAAAAACTTCAAAAATGGGTCCAAACATGTGGAACACAAAGACATTCATCCACAAACATAAACTCCAGATGTTTGGACCTATTTTTCAACTGACAAGATTGTGACAGGATTAATTAATTGATTAATCAGGGAAAATAATCATGGATGTAATATTGAGATAATGAGACTAAATGGCACTCAGCTTGTGGTGGTCAAAGCACCAAAAAAAATACATTTGAGAAACTCAGCAGCGATGTCTTTTTCCAGAAATCATGACTCAGTTACTCAAGATAACCCACCAACCTTGTTGTGATCAGTTTCATGTAGGAACTACTTTGTTTCTACTGAACTATACCTGTCAGCCATAACACCGCGCTAACAAACTCAGTGGTGCTAATGGGGACTCCCTAAAAACTTTCACTGCATTAGCGTGATTTTGCAGGACGTAACAGTGCACACTTTGGCAAGCTCAGTGACCATTCCAGCCCGTGCTCCGAGTACAAACAATACATACAATATGAGATTGGTTTATTTAATGCATGTTAAATATGAAGACATACAGAATACTATTCATGTTTTCCTATAATTTGGATATTTGGTCTCATACCCATACGCATGGATACTGATAGTTTGTCTGTTTGGGCACCTATTGACACAAGATACTAATTTACATTGATATCAGAATACAGCCCCCTCAATCTAAGAAGATTTTTGTTGTAGGATTGAACACCCACTTATGTCTACCCTGGTCTTATTGTAAGAAGACCAGGGGAGACATAAAGAATGAAACAAAGTTGAATAAATATGATCTATGTAAGTAACTCTATCCTGCTAACCTTTATTTCACTAAAATTCAATGTTTGAATCCTTTTTTATCAGTTCCACCTACAATTATTGTTAATAATCGCTAAAAATTCTGGGGTGGGGGGCCACAGACTTTTTTCAGCTTCTGAAAGGGGGGCTCGCCAGAAAAAGTTTGGGAACCACTGATGTAGTCCATCTAAATGTCTATATATTTAGGCACTATTAAGTTGCATATATTTCCAGTAGGGCATTATGATGGTCAATTTGATAAATGATCAACAGTCAGGTAAAAGTCACTGGAAAATCTGCAGGGAAGTCGAGTTGCAGTTGCAGCCCTGCCTGCAGGGTGAGGTATAAAAGTCTAGGTGTATCTACATAAATCGATGATCCCTGAAAAATCTCTGTTTGAGGTTGCAATCAGGCGTTAGCACTTTGTATGTTTAATCTTGGGATTACAGCAAATATTGGGTTGATAAACAACTTTTTAGATTATGGTTTTGTTAGCTTACCCGAGCAGTTGGTGGGTGTAGTTTGGCAGAGAGAAAGTAGTTCCTACATGAAACTGCTCACAACAAGGTCTGTGGATTATCCTCAGTAACTGCATCATGATTTGGGGAAAGAAGCACTAGTTTAAAATTTTTCAAATGTATTTTTTGGCACTTTGAGTACCACAAGCTGTGTGCCATGTAGTTCCATTATATTGGAGAGAAGGCAGACAACTCTATGGCCGATGTCTCCAGAACAGCTCACACCAAAACTATCTATATGGGTAAACAGCACTACAGGTAAGAGGAAAAATATGGATTTTTTGATTTTGGGATGAACTGTCCCTTTAATTCTTCGGGGTTAGGCTCAGAGAGCTGTGTGCTTTAGAGTACCTCAGTGATGGTCATGTTACAGACGAGTCGGATTGCCTCCTTCAGTTGACTGGGGGAGGCGATGGGGATGTTGGTGAGGCTGCTGAGGTAGCTGTGAGTGAAGTAGAAGGCGGAGAATGCCTGTAGAGAAGAAGAGACACTGAGTCACACACTCCTCCTGAGCATCAGACAAACAGCTTTGAAAACATACTGAAAGCTGAGCACCACCCTACTGTTCAGATTGAAATTTATTTCATTTCAACTGACAACGAATACTGGGGGGCATGTATATATTTACATGTGTGATTCCAGTGAATAATTTCCAGTGAGAAACATGCTGTTTCAGCTTAGGCTGCCCAGCCCTAATAAAAACTATTGCACACTTTTTTGTAACTTTTGCTTCCTCAGATACAAGTTGTTGTTGTCTCTCCCTCACCATGAAGCTTCCTCTCACGTTGGGCTGGAAGACTCCATCGAAGGAGCACCTGGAGTAAGAGCAGTTGGCAAAGGAGAACATCTTTGTAATATTGCCCAGACATTTTTGGTAATCTCCGGTCCCCACTACTGTCACAGACATCTGCGGGTTGAACTGGGCTGGTCTGTAGCTCTTAGTACACGGAGAGTCAAAGACGTCCACCCCCAGCTTGACAGATGTGTTGAACTGTTGTGGATAGCAGGGATGGAACACTTGGGAACTCACACCTTGACTCTGAAGGGGGCAAAAAACATCAAAGTGAAATATTCTTCAAAATAAAAGTGCTGCATGTGACACAGCTTTCTACTATGTATAATTCCAAATAAACTGGGTAACGATTATGTCATGTTAGGCACATATTATGTTAAGGCACAAATTTAGATTCCAACTTTATCACCAACTTTTTGAGAAAAATAAAGGGCTAATTCCAAAAACATAATGCATTTTGAAGCACTTAAAGGGTAACTTTAGTATTTTCCATCTTGGGCTCTATTTTCTTATGTTTTTATTAGGGCTGTCAAAGTTAAAGCGTTAATGCATGAGATTAATCTGGAAACAATAACGCATTAAAAAAAAATTAACGCACGATTAATCGCGTCACGTGACTTAGGTAGAGACTGTCTGTGTATACAGTCTGTGGTCTGTGTCACCACCGGAGTTGTCACCCGTCCACTGAAATACGGAATCATCCCATATTTGAGGATTAAATAGCAGGTCCCGTTTTGAAAAAGAAGATACGCTTTGTTTCACCAGAAACAGCTGTTTTATCGCTCTCACCAAAGCCACCAGACTCCTGTCTCCACCAAGACAATTTTGGTGCATTTTATTTAGTTTCTATTGAGTTTGAATAGAGTGTGTTTTATGACGATAAAATGACTGTTCTGTAAATGTTCTGTAAAGGGAGTCTGGTAGCTTTGGTGAGAGCAATAAAACAGCTGTTTCTGGTGAAACAAAGCGTATCTTCTTTTTTAAGGAAGAGTACTCTCCCACTCTGTAGAGATCCTTTCAATAATGTTTTAAGACTCTTGGAATAGCAATCTGAGCCTGTCAGTGGGAAAAAAAGCACTTTTACTGCATGCTCATGGAAGGTGCGCAATTACCTCCAAGGATTACAGGATTGCAGTGTTTCACAGCTGATGGCTGCAGCGATTTTGCTCAATACTGGACCAGTTTTAAAAATTGTTGTGCCCATTAGACACAAAAACATAAAAAAACAGGATCCAGATTACAAAAAAAAAGACAAAACAACAACATATGTGTCAGTACCACAATAAGATGAGCTAGCAGTTTCCTCAAGAACTGATCCTGGCCGTAGCACAGGAAGCTCTGGGTGTATAGCCTGTAGGTTTGTCCATAAAGCTTCAGCTCCATCAGATTATCCTTGTCCTCCATCTTTTCTGAGGTTTCAAAAGTAATCTGAGTGGAAGCTCCACCCAGATCCAACGCTCCAATTGTCTCTCTGCCTGGATTCAGCCAACGCCCGACAAAACCATACTGAGGGGACAAGAACGGACATGTCAAGACATAAAAATTAGAATAAGAATGCTGGACGATAGAAATATTCCAACTCTGAACAGAGTGTATATCCTTCCTATGTGTGGAATTGACATGAATCCATGGTATTGGAGTCTTTCCTCTGTGACTTTGCATGTGTTGAACAGAAAAGTCAGAGCTCACCTTGACAAAATTTTCAAGTAAGTAGTTGACTGTGACCCAGCCATACGCCCCCTCCTCCTGTCCACTCAGGATGGTTGCCTCTTTGAATTTGAAAGGGTAAGACCGCAGCTTGTCTGCCACTTCCTTTAGCACCTGCTGGGACTGTGCAGTATTGACTATGCTGTTAAAAAGCAGGAAGAGTTAAGAATAAAACAATATTAAATCATTACAGTATCCATTGTAATGCATTCATGCATCATTGATGAGAACAGTGGTAGTAATATAAGTCTGATATCCTGTCTTGATGGGAATTTCTACTGACTTCAAGAGCCTCATGCCGGCAGTAGCTCCCAGATAGAGTGGAGTTTGATGGTGCCTGGATTTTGGAATTTCTTTCGTGGCTTGTTCCAGACAGGCCTCCAGACTTTTTGCTGCACCGCCACGAACACCTGCATAGCTGGATATCCCTCCACCTAGACAGAAAGAGAAAGTAGTTCCGCTTACAAAGAACTCAGCCTGACCCTCTAAAAAAACTGAACTTCCTTGTTTTAAAGGAATGATCCACTGAGATGAAGGCTCTGGTTGGTGTCTCTAAGGAAACTGTGACAACAAACTGAAGCAAGAAGAGGAATAAGTGGCGATGACTAAGACTATGTGTCTGTCTGGGGAGGAAGTGGACCACTTAGGAACAAAAACTTGCAAAAGACATAGAGTTTTGACATTGCTTCTCTAAAGTTCTGAAAAGGTCATTGGCTAAGTCTCCATAGCATGATAATGTGATAGTGGAAGTGATAGTTTGCCACCAGGACAGTCTGAGGTTAAAGTCAGTTCAAGCAAATGACAAAAAAAAAAACATGTTTTTTCCACTTACCGCAAGGTCAAGGTCAAGGTCAAGGTCAAGGCAATCTTTATTAGCCCCATGAGGCAGTTTTGTTGCACAGTCAGCAGAATACAATCATCTCACCAATCAACAGACAATAATTCACACAATAAACCCTATAAAATTACATAAACAATTTCCCCTCGGGGATAAATAAAGTATTCTGATTCTGATTCTGATTCTGATAATGCTTTTCAAAAGACCAGTAAGAGGCAAAGAGTTCTTAAATCTGCTGGTCCTGCATCTTGGCAGAGTGGGACCAGATGGAAGCAACCTGCACTCAATTTTCACCTGTTATTAAAGGAGACCTATCATGCTATATATTTTTGGGTTCATCTTATTATTTGGGGGACCTCATGGAATAGATTTACAGGCTTTAATGTTCATAAAACACATTATTTTTCTTATACTGGCCATTTTTGCAACTCCTTTCTTCACCCTCTGTTTGAAATACTCTGTTTCAGCTCCTGTTCCCCCCTCTGGAAAAGCCCAGTCTGCTCCGATTGGTCAGCTCCCTGCTCAGGGGAGCGGGCACTGCCCACTGTGATTCACCAGGTACTCAGAGGGCAGAACGGTCACCTATCTATGTGGAGGCAAATCTGACTGGTGTTTTGGAACAGACATTTTTTTAAATGGGGAGCAAGTAGAAAGAGAGAAGACAGCAGTTTCTCATATTTTGGGGGGTGGGGGGGGTTGCAGGTGTAAATGCATCATGATGGAAATGTGATCGGATCAGCCTGACCACAGCTGGTCTGACTTACATTGTGTTTGGATCTTAGACAGGTAGATACATTAATACAGATATTTGTTGAGTTCATTGTTTGTATGAGTGATATACAGTAAGAAATAACTGTGTGCAGTTGATCTGCTGTTAACAAGGCATATGATTTGTCGAGTCACAAAAGAGCCTCCGAGATGCGTGTTCTGCAACACACCTGGACAAACTTACACAATATTTTTCATACAAAGAAAGGAATAACTTAAACCTACAACATGGAGTTTTTACATAGTTATAAGACGTGTCCGTGAATGTTCTCATTCGTCCAGGTCATTGTAATCTCAGGAAAGATTAAATCGAAAGCAACTGGACTTGTTTAAAAGTCTTTTCTGCTTCAGAAAAGATTTTTAAACAAGTCCAGTTGCTTTCAATTTAATCTTTCCTGAGATAGTTATAAGACAGTCTCAGTTTAACACTAAGTTACAGTGAGTAGTATATTAGCCAGTCAAAAAGAAGCAGGAGAGTTTCATGTACATAATTTTTTTTTGACGTTATATTTTGTGATTATACACAATGTTTTTGTTCACAGGGTCCTCCAAAATCAACACAATATAAGTTCCTATAAGTAACTTTAATGTCTTTTGTTACAACTGGGGATGGATAATAATAATAATAAATAATAATAATAATAATAATAACAATAAACAAAGTCTGCTAGATAATGCACACTTTTGTAGCACTCTAAAGGTCACATGGTGGTATATTAATAGATGTTTATTGGAGTATTATTGAGTGTGCACAAGTATTTATCATGTTTGGCTGCGCTTGCTTTTGTAAACTTTCCACCACGTTAAATCATTCCTGTCAACCTTGAGACCTCAAAAATAGGGAAGATTTCAAAACCAAGAATGTGTGTTTCAAAGACACTGTTTTCTTCATTTTGGTGACTTTAAAAGAATGAAAACAACAAAATAATAATTACACTACCACAGTATTTTTAGGTAAAATACTTTATACTTAATTTTACATGTAATTCTTTGGACAGAACACAGAATAAGTTGCCCCTCTGGCATGAACTTGTGTAAATCTCTGGCATAAACTAATATTCATATTCAATTCAACATTCAACCTAATATTCAGGTTTTACAAAATGTACGCCCCTTTCCTTTTAACTTTCCTGAAGAAAAAAAAAACTTCTTCCCAGGAAGTCTGCTTTGGTGTAGCTATTGTCCAGGTGGAAACAGCAGACTTTTGGAGCTGTAGAGGTTATACAGGCTGTGCAGTGCCAGAGGTGGGTTTTGATTTTAAAAAAAATGTCATAAATCAGGAGAAATACAGGAGAATTGTGATAGCAGGGAGACAGCAATGAAAAATGGGAGACTTCTGAGAAAATCGTGAGGTATGCCTGAAATATTTGCATGCAGGTTTTGTTCAAGAGGACAGATCCTCTCAGTGACAATAACAAGAAGACATTAAGAATACCAGGTATAAACACAAAGGCAAGATTGTATCTGGATAACGTATCCAGATATAGATTTCATTACAAGTAGAGAAGACTTATGTCACGTGACCTGTGCAACATATTGAAAGTCAGACATCGCTGCTGGTTCTCTCCACAGGTCATATGTGTTGTTTTGGAAGTCAGTGGCAATCAACGTATTCTGTCATTTAGGTATGAGGACGTGTTGGAAATGTTTCCAAGCAAGTTTTATTTTGAAAGTTTAACTGAACATTGCATATGTATTATTGCACTTGACCACAGAATGAGAACGAGTGTATTTTTCATGCCTAAGTGAGCAAAATGGCAAAATGCGACACTGTCATGATGGAGCGAAGGGAAATAGACTGTAAAAATTGCATTTGTAAATTTGTGAGCACTGAAAATTGGCCTGTATTGTGTTATGATTAAGAGCCAGAGATGGATAATTCAAAACCTGGGCAAATGAAACCAAAACCATCTGTGTGGTTTGAGCTCACCTTTTGCGTGACACTCGCTGTGCTGGGTAACAATTCCAGTGTCATTCTGTTTGTCAGCTGGCCATTTGTAGATGTACATGGAGGTGTGTGATGAGCCAGCATCTAGAACGATTCCATACTGAAACAGAAAGAGCAGTGAAATGTCAGAAACATACAGTAAGGTAAGGTAAAGCACCACATTTTAGCTATCTATACACTTATTTTTTGTCATTTTTAAACAATTTGATTTGTCTGAAATTACATCTGAAAATATACATTAACACAAAATTATTAGCAAAGTTAAATTTACCCCTATTATGCCATAGCTGCAACTGCTGCTGCAAATCGCAGAAACTACCATTTTTTAATAAAGGAAAATGACAAAATAGCATTAATGAATAGCTGTATAGCTTTCAAGCTGCCAAATAGTGTCCTCCAGATGTAAGAAAACATGTTTGTTTGGTACAGACAAAACATGTCACGTCAAAATTGTGATGCAAAAATTGCAGTTGCAATGTCTGCCAAAATAATCACAATCATATTGTGCAGCCCTTGTTATGCGTAAGCACAAACAAGAGAACGCAATGCAATGCAATATATGTATGTAGTAGGGGGTCCCGCTCCAACTCTCCATCAGGATAAGCATGGCCTGAAATCAATGAAGAATTCACATAGCAAAATACCAAAAACCTTGAAATACATCAAAAACACTCACTGACTGCTGATTACACCTTTATTAAAAAAAAAAGTGTAAAATGCACATGCACAGTGTATATGTTTTAGTCACGTTTTTGTCTTGGCAGTTGTAACCACCTGTGCTTTCAGACTTGTGAAGACTTATGTATGTTAACTGTTTGCATCGACAGGAAGCGGTTAAAGCAGAGATCTCTCCTGTGAGTCATCTTTTCATTGGTAAAACTTTTTTGTAACGTCTGTACACACTGATGTCCTTTTATGGTTGAACTTATTCTCCTGGTAAACAAATGGCTTGCCATAAGTCTAAAAAGTACAGAATTACTGATTTGCTGTAACAACATGGGCTATGTTGTTACATATTGTTCAGCAATGTTGGCTTTGTCTTCCTTTGTGTGCTCTTTTGCAGCTTCAAAGCATCATATTCTATTCAAGTATTATTCCACAGGCAAAGGCAGCACATGAATGAGATCAATACCCTTTTAAAGACTGTCTGCAACATTAACAAAAGGAGGAGGATGTGAGTATGTTCTCAGAAAGAATCTCAAATAAAACATACAAACTGCTTCTTTCAGCTCACACTCTTTGTCTGTTTGTCTGCTCTGTTCTCTCACTGGTGCCCTGCTTCACTTCCTCCTGCAAAACACCTTTCGGCCCTTGAGGCTGACATCAGCTGCACGACAGGCAGTGGTAAGAGTGGTAAGAGTTGCAGTGTTAATCTGATGCATTTAGCCTCAAAATTTTTTCTGTTGTGCCCCCCTTTCATAAGCTGAAAAAAGTTTCGGCCGCCCCACCCCACAATTTTTTAAAATAAATTGTTAGTAATATTTGTTCATTTTCCCTACATAGATCATATTCATTCAACTTTGTTTCATTCTTTATGTCTCCCCTGGTCTTCTGTGCCACCCCCTGCAGTGGAATTAATTGCTAAATGGTAAAAAAAAAAAATGCTTATACCAAACTATACTAAATGTGTTTTGTCTTAGCCTGACACACCAGATGGTTTGTTACATAGAACCATCTAGTTGTCCTGTTTGGAAAAGGGCAGGCACTTTCAAAAAACACTTGGCAGATCGATGACTGTATGAACTGTCTCTTTATCACATCTAACACAGGCTAACTTCAACCAATCAGATCAACAAACCATATGATGTAGTAGGCGAGTGCAGAGGAGAAAACGCAACAACAAGCCACAGTCTGAAATATGTAGTTAGCATGTCGGTGAATGATTCTTGTCATTTTTGTAAAGAAAATTTGCTTATAAAAGGCACTCTTAGGAATATCAAAATTATATTTGACTCAAAAAAGGCAGCAAATGAGAAAAATGTTAAGGAAGAACTAACAGATGTCTCGCTGTCGTCACACCTAAAACCACGTCTGTATCTGCCGAGTCCTTCATCTGGGACTACTGGCTGATATCTCCAAAAGTCTACAACTCACACCAAAAAAAAAACTACATGGATGGATAAATAGCACAACAGATACAAGGAAACATTTTCTTTTTTAATTTTGGGGTGAACTGTACCTTTAATATATCCTTTAGGGAACACAAAAAATGTTGATGGTGAAGTGGGGCTGAACCTTTAAACTATATTATCTTACTGAGACTTAATGTGCCCAACCACATACATTCATATAAATCCCTGATACAGAGTCAGAACTGGTGTCCTCCACACATGGCAAAATGAACCTCTATGAACTGTGGTGCAGGTAAGAAATACATTAACTGTATTGCAATGGCTGAAATAAAATATATTGATATATTGAGGATGAGAAAAATAAACAAATAAAAGACTCGCCCAGGGTTCTCCAAAGAAAGTCAGACTGCCTTATCATCAGTCAAAGAAAAGTTACAATACCCTGCCCCTTTTCTGACCCCTTCTCCCTCCCAATAATTTTCATACAGTCCCTAACACAGTAGAAAAGAGGTTTTCAAAGTGGGAGACAGGCTACTGGTGCTCCAAGTTGTGACGAACGGTAGTATTAGGCTATATTGGCTCAATTGTTGTCCATTGGATCAAATAATATAATCAAAGGGACCGTTCACCCCAAAATCAAAAATACATATTTTTCTCCTGGCCTGTAGTGCTGTTTATCCATCTAGATTTTTTTTTTTTTTTTTTTTTTTTTTTTTTGGTATGAGTTGCAGAGTTTTGGAGATATCGGCCGTAGAGATGTCTGCCTTCTCTCCGATATAATGGGCTAAATGGCACACGACTTTAAATACATTTCAAAAATTTTAATTCAGCATCTCTTTCAAAAATCAAGACTTGATAATCCACAGACCATTGTGAGCAGTTTTATATAGGAATTATTTTCTTTCTGTAGTAGAATCCACCGGAACGACCTTTTTTCTACTAGAAATAAAATAGTTCCAGCACAAAACTGCTCACAAGGTCTGTGGATTATCTTGAATGACCAGGTCATGATTTCTGGAAAGAGACACTGGTTTTGAATTTTTCAATTGTATTTTTCGGTGCTTTGAGCACCACAGGCCGAGTGCCATCTAGCCCCATTTTTCATTATCATGTTTGGTGGAACCATGAACAAGTCATTTAAAACCTGACAAAGAGGCCCAAGTAGGTTTAATCAACTGGTTTAATCTTTAAAAGGTATAATGTGCAACATTTCCATTAAAAAGAACAATGTATAGATGCATATTACATAATCCCTTTCAATCATCACTTATGACCCAGACTGGTAGATTCTAAAGAAGTTCCTCTAGATTCTACTATAGAAACAAAATAGTTCCTAAATGAAACTCCTCACATCAAGGTCTGTGGATTATCTTGAGCAATCGGGTCATGATTTTCAGACAGACACAGTGGTTTTCAATTTCAATTTCTTTTCGCTTTGAGCACCACAAGCCCAGCGTCATGTAGTCCTATTATATCGGAGAGAAGGCAGACATCTCTACAGCCGATATCTCCAAAACTCTGCAGCTCACACCAAAAAAATCTAGATGGATAAACAGCACTACAGGCCAGGGGGAAAATATGTATTTTTGATTTGGGGGTGAACTGTCCCTTTAATATAATAAAACAACTAATACACTGATGCAAGCAGATGCATCACAGGCAAGTCCTTTGGAAGCTACAAAGATAATAATAATGATAAAAATAATAACTTTTACTTGTGTAGCACAATTTATACAGCTTTATAGTGTGCTATTAAAAACAGGACACTAGAATTAATTAATTCAATCCAATGTAAATATAGAAATAAAAATAACAGCATAGCATTTTAAAGAATGATGTATATAACATTTTTTTTTTATTACCATATTTTCAGGAGGCGCCTCAGTGTTTCTAGCTGGAATTACCAGCAGCAGAATCCCGATTATTGCCAGTATGAGCAGCAGCACCGCAGGGATGAACTGGGCGCAGCGGAGACCCATGGTGGACAGGCTGCTGGAGGTCGTGTGCGCTCGGATGCTCCTCTCCGGACAGCTCTGCGCAGCGCGTTATTCTCACTGCAGAAAGCCTCAGAAGTACAAGGCGTGCATTAAATAGCTGCCGGTTTGTGGGTTTGGTCTGAGCTTTTGACGCATCACTTGATGGCACGATGTCCTGCTTCGCTTCCTCTCACCCCCGCACGCACCCACGCGCACACACATCGGCACGTTACGCTGATGGGAAGCCCAAGAGAAGTCAGTCAGCAGACAAGTTTCTTATTCCTTAAAATATTTCAGACACAGAAGCCCTCCTCAAGTAGGCCTGTCATTTAGTTCATTGGACAACACGCTACAAACATGTCACGAGCCAATCAGCTGCTTTCAGTGGTTAATTGGTATTTGACAGTTTATTTATACTGCAGCAGATCACAGAGATGGATGTTTAACATGAAAGTTGTTTCCCTGACTGTATGTATGGAGCCCCAAAGTATTCAATATTAAAGGGAAATTTCACACCAAAATCAAAAATACATATCTTTATTACATCTTAGTGATAGTTATGCAAAATTTTTAGTCCGCAAAACACACAGGAAAAGTGTTGCAGAATCTCCCAAACAATGGAAGTGAATGGTGACCAGTTATCAGGCATAAAAAACAACTGAAAAACAAAACATAAAATCCTCCATACTGCTTGTCTGGTGTAATTCAAGTCTCCTAAAACATGCACGTGCACACCATCTGAACTGGGTGTGTGTGGTGTGAGGGTATGTGTGTGCAAGTGAACAACATGTCAGGGCTTTAGGAGACTTGGATTACACCAGAGGAGCAGTAAGGAGGCTTTTTATGTTTTTCTTTCAGTTGTTCTTTACATTTGAAAACTGGTCACCATTCACTTCCATTGTTCGGGAGATTCTGCAGCACTGTTTTCCTGTGAAACTACAGCAGTGTAGCAGTGTTTTGTGGACTAAACCCAAATTTCAATCGGCATGAAGGTGAGAAGATAAATGCTGAATTTGAACCCAACACAGAACACCGAGGCAGAGAAATAGTACAAGAAAAGGAATTTATTTTAACAATACTTAATGAATGAATGAGTCTCTTTGCAAGGGGGGAGTGCAGGGGCTGATCCGTGAGCCAGAAGATTGAGCAGGGGAGGCAGGTGAGTCCAGAGTACCAGCAGATCCAGAACACATTGCAAGTTGGGCAGGAGTGAGACAGAGGTAGGATTCAGGTTGGTGGCTGCAGGCCCAGGAGACAACAATTAGTAATACAGCTTAAACACAGAGCACCAGGAATCACAGAGGCTAGAGCTACACTGACTGAGGAGCTGAGTGTATGATCAGGCAGCATGGTAGAGTTGAGGCCTGGTTTATATAGCAGAGGTGATTGGAGATGATTAGCAGCTTGGTTCCTGACACCTGTACACCTGATCCCACTCCTGTAATCAAGCACACAGAGACAGGGAGAGAGAGAGACTCCTGCCATAGGAGGAAGCAGAGGGCATGACAGATAATGACTGAATGTTCATTTTTGGGTGAACTATCCCTTTTATTAACATTTCAAAATAATGAAATTGAATTTGACAACAAATTATTGTTAAATATTGTAATATATTTTATGCAATTTTTTTCACAAGATCATTTTTTAAATAATTTAATAAAAATTACTTATTGATTTATTTAAAGAGACAGTTCACCCCAAAATCAAAAGCACAGATATCGGCTGTAGAGATGTCTGCCTTCTCTCCAGTATAATAAAACTAGATGGAACTCAGCTTGTGCTGCTCAAAGTGCCAAAAACACAAACAAACAAACAAACAAACAAAAAAAACAACTCAACAGCAATGTCTGTTTCAATGTATCCTCATACCAAAATGACAGAAAAGGTTTATTGTCATTTATTCTCAAAATGACACATATTACCAGTGGAGAGTACCACCAGTGACAGATTTACTGGACCTTAAGTCACATAAGTCATGTGGAATAACTCACATGACATTACACATGTTGCAAAACAGTTGCAGTTAGGTTTAGGCACAAAAACTACTTGGTTAGGTTTACCAAAAGATCATGATTTGGATTAAAATAACTACATTACATATGTCACATGATGGAAGTGACATCTGGTCCATAAAGTCATTTTAAGTTACTTAAAACTTTAAAATAACTTTATATACTTTTTGTTCCATGTTGGACTCAGACCCTGGTCTCCTGGGTGAAGGTTCTGCACTCGCTTAAGCCATCCATTCACACCACCTCCTCTGAATGTGGACTTTCTTGGTCCTTATACTTCTCCTATCATACTTACTACATCCACTAGGGGGCGCTGCCTAACAATAAACAAACATATCAGTCAGAATAAGCTGCTTGTACATCCATAGAGCTTGCTGGAAGCTGAAGGGCATATTTTCTTGCCACCTGCAACCACATGACCGACCAGATGGAAATGTGCATCTACTCATGGACTACGTTTAGATGCAGTCAAATAACCCTTTCATAACTGGAATATTAGCAATAACCCGGTTGCGCACAGCCATGTAAACACCAATAACCCTTTTGAAAAAACGGAATATGCTCATATTCCGGTTTTTAAAAACCCAAATATGACCCCTGGGTTTCTCCTTTTCTAACCCAAATATTTGGTCATGTATACGCCTATCGGGATATCCCCATCGAAAGGAACATTAATTTGTGTTCTGCGCATGTTCTATTCGCAAGGGATCTTGGTCTTTTGAGTGCAGGTATACAGGAAGAAGCAGTGTTAATTTTGTCAACTAAAACTTAAATGAAAATTCATTACTTCTGGGTTAAATACTGTCAGATGGGAGCATACGGACGGATTTACCTCCAACAGTTGGCAGTAGTGAAATGCGTCTGTCACAGAAAAAAGATGCTAAAATCTCCCGAAGAATCCAATCCAAACCTCAGTGAATAAAAGGTTGTTTTTTTTTCAAAATAAATATATAATTCTAACTTGTGGTCACTGACTTTATTAAGCCGACTGTATCTAACACCACAACACGCACCGTGCCAGCCTTATGCTGGAGACGCAGCACCAGCATCTGAACGCAAACAAAATAAGGGATCCGTGTCAGCTTGATATCATGACTTTAAAAGCACCAAATTACTTGCCTTAACGAATTTCGTTAGAATAAAATATGAAGAATTGTAAACTATCATTTCTATGAGGCTGTTCAGTCAGACAGCGACAGATCACAAGTAATTAACTTGTATCATCCTGGCAGACTAGTGAAGATCAAGCTACGTGTGGCTTGATCAGTCAATATTGTGTTCATTATAATGTTGATAGTGCTGAAATGACATTTTCTGCCTTAATAATTAATAGCTTGATAATACACTACTCTGAGCCTTAAGGTGGAGCAGCCATTCAGTACATGTTGTTACTGTGTAACAAAATCTGATGTGTTGCGTGAAATGCATCAGTACGCATTAATGTGGCGGCTGCAGAGTCGTCATCCCGTCTCCGTGCGTTGAGACGTTGTCCGCGCGTCGCTGTTTTGATCGGGATATCCCAATTGATTACAATTACCATGTATACAGGAATAACCCTGTTTGCTCACGCATGTAAACGGGTTATTCAGAATGTTTCAGAAACCGGAATATTGACCTTAACCCGAATATTGACTGCATGTAAACGTAGTCATGGATGAGAGGTTAAAACTCAGCTGAGGAGGGCGCAATCGGTGTTTACACCCCACACTGTCACAAGCACGAGCCTCTGGTCCATGAGTAGATGCACACTTCCTTCTGCACTGTGATGCGATTGGCAGGTGTAGAAAGAAAATAGTCCCAACATGAAACTGCTCACAACAAGGTTTGTGGATTATCTTGAGTTACCAGGTTCTGATTTCTGGAAAGATGTTGAGTTTTTCAAATTTTTTTTTTTTTTTTTTTTTTTGGTGCTTTGACCACCACAGAGCAAGTACCACCTAGTTCCATTATATTGGAAATTAAACATCAATATTGTAATATCATAATAAAAATGTTTACCTACTTCAATATGCTCTTTTTCAAAAGTCAGTTTTTTCACAATAGCATTTTTGGCATTTTTAATTCATGTCACACTATTTAATGTCACATCATATACTGTATAGTCAAACTTTTTTCAGTGCTTCTTGTCATGACATGCTATTGTCACCACCCTCTCATCTTTCAGCCAATCGCAAGCCCCTTCCCTCCTTAGCAAGCAAGATCAATGACTGCTACCAGATTTAGCCAGTTAGCACTTCTTAGCCAGAGCAACAACAATGTCAAACTAATTCTGAATCAACCAACTGGAGTGGCCAAACGTTTTGCCTTGGAAGGCCGTCACAATGCAGCAAAACGGTGCGCCACAGGCAAAAGCAAACACCTACTGCTGTTGTTCAGATGATAAAAGTGATTTTATCTTCAAAGTGGTTAACCACTTTTATAGCACAGGAAGCTGAGAAAAACACAAGTCAGTCAGTTGTGTGATTTTATCTGTTTCTTCTTCAAATGTACTTTATGTTGCATTAAATTAAAATGTAATTTCCCGTTAATTATGTTACTCCTGTCCTCTATCAATTTTCTAGTGTCTTCTTTTACTGTGCTAAAAAAAATCTCTGTCCTCCATCTGTCATTTCCACAATCAGTTGCATCAGTCTACTTTTCTATCGTCATTTCAGCATTTTGTCAAAGAAATTACGTTTACATAAAACTTTACATAAAATATAATGCCAACCAAAATATGAGGAAATCCTTCTTCAGCATTAATGTTGTTTTAACACCATTTTTACACCTCTTATTTCTGTTTTTTCTATATTGTTGTATAAAGTAGTATAATACAAATATACACACAATATATACACAAACACACACATATATTTATATTCTTCTTTTTTTTAAACATATTTTTACATAATTAAGATTTCTATTTCCATTCTTATATTTTCTATTCTGATTCTGATTCTGATTACCTGGCAAGTTGCAAAAAAATACAGATCCTGACATTTGTCAGACATATGGCAATATAATATCCATGCCCCCCCCCCACCCCCCAGGAGCCAAACAAAGTTCATTATTTCTCAGAGACAGAGTTGGTGGTGTAAATCCACTCTACTCCAATGTAATCATCAGATGAGAATGTTACAATAATATTAGTATTAAGTGGAAGTTTATGTCTTATTCTGAGACCTTGTGACATGAACTTGTTGCATCCACTAGAGGGTACTATACTCTTATTTGTGAGAGGCAGTTGTTTCCTAGTTTTTCCCTGCAGAGTTTTGGTTAATTTCACTGAAGTGCAACTGCATAAAGCACATATTAACAGAATGTAAGCTCTGTTCCTTTATTTAAAAGTCTGGAATAACACACACTGACAATGCATTAAGAAAATTTTTGCATGAGAAATTATGCAAAAAACTATAATCCAGCATTTCATTGTCATTTGGTGACCTTTTTGCTAAGACAAATGCCAGATTCACTTTCACACATTATCAGCAACACACAATAAATACATGATAATATGTCAATGTGTGCAGTCATATCAGCTTAATAAACCCTGACCATGATCTTGTTAATCATTTAATTCAAAAATCTTGACCACATAAAAGCATGCAGCACAATACAGTACAAGATGAGCCTTTAGAGACAAAACGTTCACTTCAAAGACACTTTGCTCAGCAGGATCAGATCTAAATAGAATCAAATCAAAGCTTGTGTTAGTATTACTGGTAGTTATTCTTGACCACGTGTGTCTGTGTGTGCACCGAACTGTAGATGACACTGCAGCTTGCAGTGGGCGGTGTTCTCTGTGGTTGGTAGGGTCTGGGGGGGGGGGGTTTGGGGGGTGGGGGTGATTGCCTGAACAGAACTTGGGGGGTGACACAAATGGCGGTCAGGTGAAGAGGTCGGCAACATAATTCTGAAATGCACAAATAAATCAGAAGTGTCCAGGCCCAGAGGTCCAAGCAGCCACCTGATGTTTCCTCTCCAAACACTCGCTCCTCCCCCCAAGAGCTGCTACACTGTAAAAAATGTCCACCTCAATATGTCATTTAAGTCTGTATCTGTGAGAATCAGAGTCAGAAATGGTTTTATTGCCAAGCAGGTTTTCACTTATAGAAATTTGAATGGACTATAAACATGAAAAAACAAAAATATAAGAACAGTAGAATAGGGCTGCAACTAATGCAACTTATTTTCTTGATTAGTTGATTAATAGTTGTTTGTTTTTAAATGTCATGGTGACAATGTTTCCCAAAACCTAAGATGACATCCGAAAATATCTTCTTTAACTCACAACTCAAAGATATTCAGGTTATTGTCACATTTAAGAAGTTGAAAATCTGAGAATTTTGACTTTTTTCTTAAAAAATTACTCAGATTAATCAGTTATCAAAATGGTTGACGATTAATTTGATAATTGAGTAACTGTTGCAGCTCTGCAGCAGAAACATTATGTACAAGTGAGACTGTTATTATATAGATGAAGAAGGTGTACAGTTTTATGTAGGAGCACAAATACATATATCTAGCTGTTTTTGTTAAAGCAAGATCATTGTATGTAACTTTTGATGGGATGAAATACACTCTTTCTCTTGTAAATAAAAAACTGTATTGATAAACTATAAAACACACCCTGGCTCAAGTCAGTTTATCTGTTGTTACAGCCAACCTTAGTCTTCTATGACCCATAGCCTCTGGTAATTAATGTTAGCAAATGTGAGCAGACTTAAGATGGCTTGATTACTCCTTTACTTTGCTACTAAGCTTGTACCTATACCAGTATTGGAAATGCCTCTGACATGCCTGACATGCTCAGTCTACACTGATATTTTCCTCCAATATCACGTGATTTAATAGCCCCAAAAGTGGACTCTGCTACATCCTTGCCACGTATTGTACACCCTTTTCCCCTGAGGATGGACACAGTAATGTTCTATGGGATTCAGTATTTTTTTTACACAGTGGAATCAGATTGGTATAAGAAAGTTCAGGTATCAGGAATCCACATCAGGAAGGGAAAAATGGCATCAGAACAACCTCTATTTACTACTGTTACACTATGTTTTATCAATAACTATTTTCCTGCAGTTGACATTTATTGCCACAGTTGCTGCTAGCTTGCTAAGTCTTGCTTTGAAACATCAGCTAAAATCTTTAATATATTGAAGTCTGCCGATCAGTCCACCACTTTGGTCTAGAATTAAATATTGCAACAATGATTGGATAGATTGTCATGAAATGTTGCACAGATATTCATTCCCCAGAGGCTGAATCCTACCGACTGTGGTGATCACCTGTCCCAGGTGCCAAGTCAAGACTTAAGTCCTAAACTTTGTGTCTTGAGTTCTAAACAAGTTGTACGTTAACTGTGAGTTTCCAGCCTCATGGATCTACAAAGGTACTTAGCTATTAAGCTAATGTTAGCTAAGCATTAGCTTTCTAACTATGTGGGTATCAGCCTTGACTTACTGTCCTTGGTGGAACTCAAATTGTTGAACAAAGTTGTGTCTCAGTCTTTTTTTGACCTGTATGTTTTGCAGACTGCAGTTTGTTTTTTGGTGATCACCTCATTGTTTTGTAGGAAAGAAATGATCTTTTGTATAATTATTTTTCCAACTTCAGTAACTTGACATTAGCCCTTCTTGGTTCTCTCCTGCAACTTGATTGGATGTTGTCAGATTGGCTCAAACAAAATGGATGTGGGGAATCAAGTGCCGACTTGCTGAGAATGAATAGAGTAAATGTTGGTTGATTCAGGAAATGAACTGATTTGTGGATTCATGCTTTTTAAAGAACAGATTTTTAAAAATCTTTTGGGGGACAGTATTTTCAAGTCAAAAAGCTCGAGTCCAAGTGAACTCAAGAGTCACTGGTGTTCAAGTCCATGTCGAGTTGCAAGTCTTTTTCGATTTGGTCAAGTTGGGTCTAAAGTCATCAAATTTGTGACTCAAGTCTGACTCGAGTCCACACCTCTGGTTCAGAGAAAAAATACAGCTGTTGGATGCATTACCACGGAACTTGTTTCACACATTCAGGTCATTGTGAACTTTTTAGACTTTTCATCAAGTGCTGTCATCAGGGTTATGTTTCAATTAGTTTAATCAAACTAAGAATTTGGTTTGATACTGTGAGCATTGCAGCCTCACAGATCTGCCAGCATGCTTTTAAACTCTTTTAACTGGAACTAAGGAAACCAGACCAAGTCCTTAACTTTTAAACTTACCCACCACAACAAAAAATGTATTTTTGCCTATTATAGTCTTAAAGGGATAGTTCACCCAAAAATGAAAATTCAGTCATTATCTACTCACCCTCAATTTTTTGGGTGAACTATCTCTTTAACCTTTAGTAAACTATACAAAAAAAGTGTTTTTCCCAGACAATGTATAGACTGGACTTACTATGTCATTTTGACCACACCCAGATAATCCAAGTCAATAATGAGTTGCTTTTCGTTTCTCCAATCAACTTCTCGTTCATTTTCTACTTGGATATGAAACCAAATCAGAAGATAAACAGAGAAATGTGGCAGACTCAATAAAAACTCGGCCTGGAGGATGAGTATTGGCAGAGTTTCAGTCAATCATGGCTGTCAGATAACAATGGACTTCAGGCACTTGTTAATTGTGTTGCTGAAGGTGTGAACTGATGATTAAATGTGATCATTTGACATCTATTGAACGTTTCATCTGATCAGTTAACATCCATTTAACCTTCTTCAGAGTGACATCAGGCAGATCAAAAGCTGCGTCTAATGGATGTAAACCGTGTGAATCAAATGTGAATTGAACTGCAGCTCAGGTATCGTTGTGTGAACACGCCCTCCGTTCATTATTGACTTGTATTGTCAGAAGTGGCTCACTCTGACTGAGAAGACGACACATAGCCAGAATCCACATTTTTTGCAGTGTACCACAGGCCCTAAGATCTTCCACAGGCTGTCCCTGCATACTGGAGAGCCAGGGCACTCAGAGGGCATTCACACCTTGTTAAGTTTTACAACTGGTGCATTTGTCGGTCCCAGGCTTCTATTGCCCCTGTGACTCGGTGCCTGCTTTGAAGTGACCCTCTCCATCGGCCGGGGTGATGGACAAATTTAGGGTTTTCTCTGATGAATGTGAATGCAGCACACCTTCGGGTGGCCTGCTGGAAAACACAGTATGTAAACCTGGATGAGATTACCTTTGGAGACAATTAAGGGTTAATGTGACATTAATTTAATTACAGTCAACTAATAGGGCTAGTAATTAGTGACGGGGACTATAAATTAAAGGATAACAACGTGGGTCGTCTTTTTGTAGTTTCAGTCATCATTTCTATCAGTAATAACAATAATAACAATGTGTAATTGCTGAGATGTGGCAACACAGTGACATCATTACAACAAGTCAGATGGGGCAAGAAACATGAGCAATCAGATAATTATGAGGGTTATGAACAAGTTAAGCCAGATTATTGTATTTAAACCACCGGTTCCCAAACTCAAATCCATTCACAGGGATTGAAAGGATTTTTTTCATGCTGCAGTCATTTTTGCTGATTTATTTTTTATTACTGCATGGAATAAAATGTGCCTGCAAATATATATTTGGACTTAAAATAAACAGAGCTGACAACTGCACACTCTAAAAATGCTACTGATTCTACTGCTGGTCACTGACGACGGGGATCCAGTGAAGTCTGTGCACATGCTGGGTGATCTGCTCAGTATGCAACTTTTATTGCTTTTATATTTATTTGTTCTTTATTATCTTCATAGTGAGCCCTACTTATACTACTGACTATTTTACTTTATTACTGTATATAATTTGTAAATACACATTTTACTATTTTATGCTATAACTTTATATTTAGTTTTTCACACAATTGTACTTGTATAACCGTATGACAATTTAGTTCATATCATGCACCAGCCCAATATCACTGCAGTTTTTGAAATAATCATGAAATGCAATTTATATATCATTGCTGTCCAGTGAATAACTCTTATCCCCAAAATGTCAACTTTTCAGCAGCTAAGAAAAGCATTTGCAGCTTGGTTTCAATGCATTTTTCAGATTATCTAGTGGCTTTGTAAATGGTTTGTTTGGCTTAAGAAACAGGAGAAGTGTCTCAACTTCAGTTCAAAATCACCAAGTTGGAGATGAGTGGTTTTTACAGCGCAGCAATGAAATTTGTGTAGAGTACATGAACACGAATGGTCAATATTTTTTGGGACAGTAAGCGAGAAGAGCGAGAAAGTCCACGTAGAGAGAGGACAGGATAGATGGCATGGGTCAATCACAGGTCACCCAGGAGACCGAACCCAAACTATATATACAGTCCAGGACTGACCTGCATGTGCAAAAGAACAAGAGCACACATGCAGGACACATGTCACATGAAAAACACTCTGTCATAGGGAAGTAAATATGGAGGCCACTGTAGTCCATGTTTATGATTTTGTTTATAAGTTCCTAGATATAGTGGCAGCTTATGAAGAATTGACATATAGGATGGTAAACTGATTAGACCTATACCCTGATAACAGGAGGAAATGTAAATATTTCAATAGAGGCACTCAATGCTCAACAAGGCAATCAGTTATTCAGTTAAAAAATCAACCCTGACTTTTATGGGTGGCCACAATGTGTAATTTGGCTTGACTCTTTTTGGTGTGGTGATGTAGGCTCTCAACCTCTGCTTGTCTATTTATTGACAAGGCATTTTCTTAATCTTGTTTGTTTTATCTTTTTTTATTTTTCTGTTATGTTTATCTCTTTCTGTAACCGCAGGTATATATATCTTGCTCTGAGTCGGAGCCAGGGATGGTGGCATTGTGACATGAACGGCTTCACAGAAACAAATTTCATTCAAAATTTTAGGATGTTAAGTCTACTTTTAACTACATCTGTCACTCATCTACATCTACATCTGTCAACTATCTTGCCACAAGTCATTTGTGGCAAGGCATTTGAGGCCCAACCCTTCCAATTTTCCCAGGAGACTCCTGTTCTTCATTTCCCTCTCCCTATTTGCAATTCTCCTGTATTTCTCCCAATTGAAAAATCTTCACTCCTTTTTTTTTCTTTTCATGATCAAAACCTGTTTCTGACACTGTACAGTGTGTATAAACCATATGACTTCAAAGGTTTCCATCCAGATAAAAATACAGCTACATCAAACCAGACTAAGAAGAATCGCTGTTTCTTGAGGAAAGTTTTAAAGGAAAAGGAGCATTTTGTAAAATCTGCCACATCAATTTTCTTTTAGGAGCAGGACAAAAATAAATGCATGAAAGAAAACTGATCTCGTGCCAGAGGAATGACTTATCCTGTATTCTTTCTTTTAAACGTAAAATTAAAATGATTCAACATGAAAATGCTGTTGTAGTGTACTTATTGGTTTGTTATTTTTATTCTTTAAAAGTCATGAAATGGCAGGAACAAAGTCTCTGAAACTCAACTTTTTTGTTTCAAAATCCTCGCTATTTTTGAGGTCTCACCATTGGCGAGTGGAGCGATGGACAAGTCGCATGAATCTGTGTCCACATATGAAAGTGGCCAAAGTAAATACTGAAAAGATCAGATTCTATGTGATTTGTGTTACTCACACTATCATGAGAAAGAAAATAAATGAAACAAATCTTGCAGAACTCCTGGCCTGTCCTTAAAAAGTGGCTTTTGGTTTCAACACTGCTTTATTTTGTGGTAAAATTCACAATTATTATGCACAATGTGGGTAATAATTCCTCATGGGGTTACTGTCTCTGCTCACAAGTTTGGTAATGATATTATGGTCTTGAGATTTGTTTAAAACCTGCCTGATTGTCTCACTGCTCATGTTAACAGATTTTTCCAAATAACTGGTCAGCCCTGTGTTGTTATATTCACCAGGCATAAATCTGGAGGAGATCATGCGATAGCTGTGTCTGTACACAATCGACAGGGCTAGAGCTATTGTCCATATATTCATGGACCCAGCTTAACATTTTTTGTGCACATTTATGGTTGTATGCTTAAGGACCTTTCGTGGGTTGCAGTGATTCACAAATTTGATTTTTTTTTTTTTAATCGACTGCTTTGTTTTATACCGACTGCTGACTCACTCCTCTTAACAGGCAGGTAGGTGCTGCAAGGCATCAACAACTGCTAGGCTAAAAACACGGCTTAACTAATCATATTTTGGCCTTTGTCATGGTGCAAAAACTCATAGCTTTTTGCACTATTCTATGTGTCTTACTGAGACTATACTATTCAAAAACACTTTGTTACAAACTTTATGTACATCTAGATAAGAAAACTTACTCTGTACAAAAAAATGTTTATTCAGAACCTTGCAAATCTTTGCTGGTTGCATCAGGTAGTGACTTGCAGTAGGTGCTTCACAATCTGTTGCCTGGCAGAAATCTGCACCCTACTGCGTAACCTTTTCTTGTAATCATTTTATAAAATTCATGTGTAGATATGCAGACAAATTATTCCTTAACTTTGATGCGGTGTGCTGTGTTCTTGTGCCTCCCCCCGTTGTATGGCTGGCTCCGTCTTGTTGTAGCTAGGGCCACAATGGAAATACTATTGCTTTATCCCTGGCAATATCATATATGCTAGTATTTCTTCTTACAATTGTATTTGGTCCTTTGTGGAATAAACTAAACTAAACTAAAAAAAACTGGATGATGGTGTCCAAACGCAGGCATTTTATGTCAAACCTTGAGATGAGTGATTGAGTGTGATGTCCATACAAATGCATCTATTTCATGCATGCATATAAAGTAAAGTGTTCTTCTCATGCAGTCCTCCTGAGACGTGGTTGGTTGCATGGATTGCTTCACCTTTGTTTTGAAAGAATTCTTTCCCTTTTACCTGTGCACGGCAGAGTCCTGTAAACTGCATGAAGGAATGCCTATTGAGGTGATTAAAGGAGCAGAAAGCAGGTGATATTTAAGAGTAGGGGGGGATTTGGTATGTGAGGACGGACTTCTTTAAACAGAATGGTGGGGGGGGGGTGGGGGGTTGGGGGGGGGGGGGGGGGGGGGGGTGAGATCCCAGCCATGTTAGGAGGTGAAAGTATGAGGCTCAAACCACCGTAGATGAGGCTCCTGTAATCCCATCCTTTTACATGCATGGCCTACTGTTATTTGTGTCAGCCACTCATCACTCACACATACTGCAGTCAGGAATGGTATCCTGGTCAATTTGGCTTCTGAAAGGAGTGCCAGTGAAGGATTCGGAGGTGATCCTGACTGGGATCAGGTTCCCCCTCTACCTACGAAAAAAAAAAAGCCCAAAAAACTATAATATACTATAATAGAGTTTTTTCCCCCACTTTTCTTGAGGGTGGGAAGAAGTCGGGTTGGGAGGCACCTGAAACAGTGTTGTACCCACCTTTTCAATATGAATGACTTTTCTTGTCAGGTCTGAATGTGGGATTAAATCTTTTGAGCACACCCACTTTGTAGAAGCTGAATGTGAAATAAAGGCTGCTATTGTGTGACAGCGGCTCTCCCCCAGGGCCCTCACAGCTCCCCGGCCTTCCCAGCCACCTCACACACTCTCTCAACCCTGAACCGGCAATTAGACGGTCAAATCAAAACCCCGGCACTCAGGACTAATTGTTTCTAACAGGCCTTTGTAAAGGGCCGTGTTGTTTCCCATTCAGGACGGCTCCCCTGCCTCCTGTGTGTCAGATAGGGGAAGGCATCGTTCCAGCCGGGAGATAAGCCACAGGCTTTTTTTTTAATACCCCAAAGTAGACTTAATTTTCACCTTCCTTTCACGGTTCAGGTGCACTTGTGTATTGAGGCGGTCAGAATTTGCAGTGGGTGGGTTGGCCTGACGGATACAGTACCTCACAGGATGTCATTCATCGGCGGCTTCCGGAATGTGTTAAAAAGGGTGTGTAAGTGGGGATTTCACCACTGTCCTGCATTTTTCTCCCTTTTCTGCACTTTTTTTGGGGGCTTTAACAACTGTCAGGACATGAAATGCATGACTTTTGTGCCTGTCAGATGTGTGTAATGACGGAGCGGCAACATCCACTTTGTTTCTGTTCTCCCAAGTATTACAGTCCTCTGGTCTTCTGTTTAACTGACACAGTGTGCTGGTATGGTGGGTGGAATTAACCATTTATTAACCATTTATCAAACACTGGATAACAGTTCATCCATGATATAAAATATGACATTATTTGGTCATTTCACTTAAAGACAGTGTACATAAGATATGCATTAACTCAAATACGTAAATGTATTCGGGAATGTTTACGCTACAATTTATTTCTTGCTAAATAACAATGCGCCTTGCACCACAATACACCACACCTTGGTAGTCAGATTTCAGCTATTTTTGGAAATACATTTAGGTTGCAATAATTGATGTTTTGGCAGTCACAACAAATTGGAGGTACGTGGATGTCTGCAGAGAGCTTCTGATCTGGAAAATTAGGATTTCAGATGAGCATTTATAGTGTGTATTGCATCTCAACATGTATGACGTTATGAGAAAAGCAGTACTTAGTCAATCATTATTAGAAATTAAACATCCATACAAAATGTAGTCAGTGCTTAAGCATTAAATGATGATTGCAAAACCTGTTTGATTGATGCCATTCATCTGTAACCTGTGTTCCCATGATGCTCTGCAGGATAAACACGCTGACTTGTTGTGCTGTCTGGAGGTGACGTACTCACCACTCCTGTGTTAATGTGGGAGGAGCCACTGTTGCATTACGACCACATTAGTCACTATTCAGGACTGGTGTGTGTATGTGTGTGCGTGTGAACACATGACATACATAATGTGGTGTCAGAACAGCAGGTTGGTGTGACTGTGATCAGTTATCCATCATGATGGAATCCTGTTTATTTTTTAATTAGTTTATGTGCATACAGGTATATGATATGTGATTATCATTCCAGAGCAAACCATTTCTGCTAAGATCATAAAAAAATAATTTATCAAATTTTCAAGATAGCTGAAGGAAAATGGGTTCCATCCACTATATATTAATCCCATGCAGTCGTAGGCAAAAAACATGTAGTTTTTTTGCACTACTGGGGTATAGTAATATTGGAATATCATAGATTGAGTCTGATGGAAAGCTGAGACTCTTGTGCATTCAATGTGCCCAGCTGTATTAAAGGGATAGTTCACCCAAAAATGAAAATTCAGTCATTATCTACTCAGCCTCATGTTGACTGAAAGTTGGGTTTAGTTTTTTAGTCCACGAAACACTGCTGGAGTTTCACAGGAAAACAGTGTTGCAGAATCTCCCAAACAATGGAAGTGAATGGTGACCAGTTTTCAAATGAACAAAACAACAGAATAAAAACATAAAATGCCTCCATACTGCTCGTCTGGTGTAATCCAAACCAAGTTGACTTAAAAAAAAGTTATTTACACCATGTTCTTAGCCTGAATCTTCTCTTGTAGATCCTAAGCTTTGAACCACGTTCATGTGCACATGCACACTGTCTGAACTGGGTGTGTGTGTTGTGATAACGGCATGTCAGGACTTGGATTACATCAGACAAGCAGTATAGATAGTTTTTTTTCCAACTGCTCACCATTCACTTCCATTGTTCAGATTCTGCAATACTGTTTTCTTGTGAAACTCCAGCAGTGTTTTGTGGACTAAAAAAATAAATCTGACCCTCGTTCGGCATGAGGGTGAGTAGATAATGACTGAATTTTCATTTTTGGATGAACTGTCCCTTTAATGTGTGATGATGTTAGAGCCTATTGTGGCCATTTTACTTTTGCAACTTAACCTCAGTGTATGAAATGAGCTATAGTGACCTCTAGAATAATCTTCACAACCACAAACTACAGACCTGGAGCATTCAGAGGATGGATGGCTTCCCTGTGTTACTGACAATAAGAACATCTCTGAGCAATCCCTAGAATGGAGGCGCACACCATCGAATTCATCGTAAAATGCAATTGCAGAAATAAAATTGTATAAAAATCTCCAAATGTTAAAAGTTTTTGATCCCAGATCAAAGCATGATTTTTTCTGTAGTGCTCCTTGAGATCTCAATGTCTGAATGTGGTAATTTGGAAGGATACTGACCATTTTTAACAACTCTCCAGTGGTCAAAAATGGTCACATTTTTGCACCAAATCTATACAACAAAATGGCATCAGCTAAAAATGCTGCAACAACCTCTGAGACATGATAGGGCATCATGGGAAAGACCACCATATACTTCACTCATGAAGTTCTACACCCTTATACAGTCCAAACCAGAGGTGTCAAACTCAATATCATCCTGGGCCACATCAGCATTTTAGTCGCCCTCAAAGGGACGGCATTAAATTTAAGACTATATAAATGTTTCTATTTGTTATCATATGACATAATTGCCCCTGCATTTGATTATTATTGGTTTTAGTAATAATTTAATAATTAATAACTATATCTGAAAGGAGACATTCAAGTGTACAACTATAAAGAAATATACAAAGTAGTATAAGTAATAAAATCGAAATAACAATAAGGGTTGTTTCAGTTTGGATGGCCTACAAGCAACGCTTTAATCCAAAATTTATATTTGCTTTCTGGCATATGCTAACATTAAGCAGATAGATGCCTTCAGTGTGCAGATAACAAAATAGGGATGCATTTTGGGACATGTAGTTTAGACACTATACCTCTGTAGTGCAACACAGAATTGTAAAGCTCTTGCTACAAAAAAAATGAGGTTTCGTGCTGGATTTGGCTTTAAAAGTATCAAAACAACTAAAGTTTCAAAATGTGAATTAGCGAATAAAGAAAGCACAGTGTTTATTACAGATTTCTGACAAGAAAAAACTGTAAAAAAAAAAAAAAAAAAAAGACAAAAATGGATATATGGTGAGGGAAGTGGAGTGGAAGAGGTTAAATAAAACATCTGCAATAGAATTCCCTGTGGGAAACCCATGTATCCACACTGTAAAATACAGTAAAGCTAAAACTCTGTGATGTCTACCAGAATAGAAGTCTTTTATTTTGAAACATCTCTCTCCAACAGCCCAAAACAGCCATGATGGATTAGATGTTCTCCTCGTACATCTTCTTCTTCTTTGGTGTAAAAGACAAACAGTGTCAGGAGTGGGTGTCTGATTCTGTCTGACTGACCTGCTGTCTGCACCCAGGCAGCCCTGAGAGCAGGGAGCTGCTTCTGTTTGAATTGGAGTGTGACTGGAGCTATACTGGGAGCTGTGGGGAGGGGGGTGATGCTTGTCCATCACTGCCCCCCAACACACACATACACACACACACCCACACACACCCTGCTGTGGACCCCTGTGTCTGCTGCTCAGCCTGTCAACCTGAGAGAGAGAAGGAGGGGAGAGGGGGCTGGAGTGCTGAAGTGAGGTATAGGCAGACATTTTCTCAGGAATGCTGGGAGCTATCAGAAGTGACATGTAACCGTATCCGCTGTCAGATCTCAGGCTTTATCTCTGCTCTGCTGTTGACTGCTGCCTCAGTCTGCTGATGCCTCCTGTCTGAACCTGAGAGCCTTGCCGGGAGCCGATCCTCCCTCCTGCATCCCTGCAGGAACATTTAGATGAATAAACATTATTAAGAACCACTGTGGTTCCATTACAGTTGTCTGTATAAGTGGCTCTCAAGAGTCTGGGGATATTCAAGAATACTTTAGAGACTTCCATTATTTGTTCTTCCCAACTAGCAGCCAAAGAAGCAAAGATTTTTATTATAACATGTATAACAGATTAAAAGCAGAAAATCTCCACATCTGACAATGTAGAATGAGAGAATGTTTGGCATTTAGGCTGTAGGGATGGAAATATCGGTCAGTTGAGCTACCACTTTGGTCCAGACTGAAATATCAAGTCAAGTCAATTTTATTTATATAACACCAAATCATGACAGAAGGGCATTTTTTAGATTAAGCAGGTCTAGATGATGCTCTTTGTAATATTATTTACAGAGGCTCAACAATTTCCACCAAGAGCGACCCAGGGTCTCGGGTTGACAGCCATCGTCCACGACTATCGCAAAATCTATTGGATGGAATGCCATGAAATTCTGTACAAACATTCGTGCTTCCACAGAGGACATTTAGATGAAACAGTAGTAAGCCGAATTGCCATGTTGAATTGTAGGCTAATATTTTGTTGGAAATGTCCAAAACTTGATGTTTTACAGTGAACCATGCAGACTGCATACAGGTTCCAGTGATAGTAGCAGCAACAGTAGAAGAAAAACAATATAAACAACATGGATGCATCATTGAGTGAATAAAGTTACAGAGTAAATTAAAAGATACAGTTCATTATCATTACAAATGAACACAGCACTGACCCCTTTCAAAATAAAGGTTTGATTAGAGTTTAATGGCAAGCAAAATACTATATACTGTCAGGCCCCTGGACCGCATTTTGCCCAAATCTGGTCTATAGACTCATCAGGTCAAATTTTCAGTTCATCCAACACTTTGGTTTATGATCAAATACCAAAACTAATGACATTCCCATCAGCCTTAGATACACTTGTGTTATGCTAATTAGTAAATGTTTGCATGCACATACACTACACTAAGATGGTGAACATTGTTAACATTGCATGTTGCATGTTAACATTGTCATTGTAGGCATGTTGTCATGCTAGCATTAGCATTTAGCTAAAAGCATCACAATGCCTGAGTAAAGTTTCACTGAGTTGATAGCATGGCTCCATACTCTTAAAGCTGGTAACTTTTCATGTGCGAGAGGGTCCATGCAATATAAATTTCATCATCAGAGGGATGCGTGTATTTTCTTTGTGGACATCCGCGTACCCCCAATTCAGCCTGGATTATACTCCCAAACGGACATGTAACGGACAGCTATGGAGACCACAGACGTGTAGAAGTTCTGTTTATACTGCTTATACTACGGAACCTTTAAAAATATTAAAAACTACTTTTTTTTCTTATTTCCTCTTGGAGGACACATTCCATATTTGCATAGTAGATCTGTGTCTACAGGACTGACGTAGTAGACAGGTCTGCAGACAAGTCAACATTAGAACAAATTGGGGGTACACCGATGTCCCGACAGAGCCTACTTGTACATGCTCTAATAACGAAACAAATGCCCTCGCAGATATATAAAGTATAATACAGGCTTTTGCTGTTAACAGGCAGACTTGACTATGAGCTTGTCTACACGCCCACCACAGACCCAGATCCACTGTCCATGTGTGGAACGTGTCCTAAGCGGACTCCAGACACTAATCCAAACTAATAGGCATCTGTGGTGTCCACAGCTGTCTATGTACATGTTGATTTGGGAATGTAATGCAGGCATTAGTCTTTACTGATTAGCAAAATAGTTCATTTTCATCAGTTGTTTCAGCACTAAACATCTAAAACAAAACCATATGGAAAACCCTGCTGTATAATTTCTGCCACCCAGCAACTATAGCACAGAACTCTGCTTAATCATACATTTTTCTAAATTTTTTAAACAACCTATTTTCCCTTGCTAGATACATGGCACTTAATCCTCCTCACAGTAGGTGACATGTTTATAATGAAAAACAGCTTTACTCAATTATAGAGTCATTAAAAGCAATTATCTGCAGCATAAAAGTGTGCTAACTCCTCTTTGAAGCTCCACTACCATCACACCATTAGTTCATGCACTTGTGACCCAACTGAGTGGCCTAATGGCATTACTGCAAACGTCTTTGACCCCCACCACTGTTTGCTTTCTACTCAACCAAACAAGATCAAACACTGTTATCAGAGCACCCTTAGACAGAGGCAACTTCATCACCGGCAACTCAAGTGAGATCCAACCCTCTGAGAGTGTTAATGCCACCACGTTAGGGCCTAATGGAGACAACTGAGGGATGATATGAGGCACACTAACCATCAATGCTGCTGTGTTAGAACCACTTCGGTGCTTGCAGTCGCAGCAATGGGTCCTGTAGCGACTTGCTTGGGGCCTGATGCCGGCGCTTCACAGGTGAGCAGAAACAAGAGACGCACTTGTAGTTTTTTTAAAAAGTGTTTAAGTGCTGTCTTTGAGAGTGTCCTGTTACGCTGCTCTATCCATGACCACTTGACCCCACCCCCTCCTCCTGCACAGGTAAGACACTCATTCCCATTACTCTACAGGCAGAGTTGTCTGGTTGGCTTTGCAGTATTTCAGCAGTAAAAGACATTTCATAGATCAGATTTTTAGATTGTTTGTAAAAAGTTGTATTGACTTAAAGTCTGTGTAAAAGAAAAAGAAAGCTTTTCATCTAAACACATTATACATGTTAGAAAATAGTTGCTAAAAACATGTGAAAAGACTAAGAACTATGTAGTACTGAACTGCGGGGTTAGACAGTTAAACTGTTGTTTTTGGGAGGATCTGAAACATGGTTCAGTGATGAGCTGAAGCCATGGTCCCCCAGCACTATATAAGCCCCATGAACCGACACACGAATGACACTGTCCCCTCAACCTCCCTAACCATCAGTTATGAACGTACCTTCAAATCAGTCCAGCAGTTCACTTCAGCTCACTTCAGTTCCAACAACACGACACAGAAGAAAAAAAAAAACCCATCCTGTTGCCGTCTCTGGCTCTGGTTGCTCAAACATATCTGGACATGTCTAATAAAGCTGCTAGACGGAGCGTCCATGTTTCAGGTCGTGTTCAGGTCATGGTGATGTTTGACACTGAGGCAGTGGAGTGGACACGCCCCCAGTGTTTCAGAGCAGAGAGGACTGCTCATTTTTTCATGGTTTTGAGACCTAATTTTCAATACTTACTTTTTGAACCAGACAGAGCAGACATTTGCTTGTCTTGGTCTCCACAGGTGATGGCAGTTTTCCCTCCTCTTAGCTGGAGGAGCACCAGCCTTGTTTGTCTCTGTCATTATGTCTGTGGAACATGTGACTGATGGCTTTCTGAGTGACTTTACTCATTTGTCCCCAGCACTAGAGTTAGCAGGCCCACTGTGCCTGGGTTCTCATTGGCTTTGAAGGAGGCTTTGATAGGAACAAGGGGCCAGTGGAGGTGAGAAGCGAGGAGAGATTGACTGGGGTCGATGGAAGCCTTTGTGAAGGTCACAGCCAGGTAAGAGGGCAGTGCTGTGTTTATCCACAGCACCTGACTCGGTCACTGAGACACAACTGCATTACTTTGTTTGTCATATCATATCATACACATGCAACATCATCTGGCGACACACAGATACATGAAAGCACAAATTGCTAAATCACTTTGTGATCATCAAGACAAAAGATAAAATGATGATGAGTCTTCAAACCCATGGACCTGTTACACAAAAGGTCTTGATTACCCCACTGATACAGTTTTATTGAATGCAGTGCTGTTTTCAGCAGAAAAAGGCTTTCTTTTTTAGGCACATAAATAAAGGCAGTAACGCTTCAATTTCCAGGTCCCATAATTTCATGGTAAATAGGTTACCCACAAATTACCCTCAAATTTCATGGTAAGTATGTGATAATTTGCAGTAACACAACACTTGCAAATTATCACATACCCTGAACTTTGAGGGTAATTTGTGAGTAATTCAGAAAAATTTCAAATATATTGCTTTGTAATTACTACTAACTACACGACAATGGTACTTGCTAATTATCACATACTTAACCATGAAATTTGTGGGCAATTTCTAAGAAATTTCAAATATATTACTTAGGTAATTACCACCTATTATCATGAAATTACTGGACCTGGAAACTGAAGCATTACTTTAAGGTCCTACCTAAAACAATCAATATCCGTTTAAGTGTACGCTAACTTTAGATTTTTTTCACTGCCTTTTATTTTGGCACTTACATTTTCTCAGTCATAGTCCCTCTGTATATTCCTATGCACAGGAGTACCTGGTTCCACCGCACTCCGTATCACTCCGCAGATCAGCTGTTTGGCTCAGAGGGTTGCAAGATCAGACTGAAATCAAACTTTACTGTGTTTTTCTGGACTGTTCAAATAAGCATGTGTCCTGTGTTAATGCTCATCACAAACTTTTAATAGAGGTTGCCAGGCTGGCAACCAGGCATCAGCTTTTGGTTGCCAAAACTGAAAATATGGTTGCCATTTTTAGTTACCTTATATTTTCATTAATTAATCATCATTCATCAGCTTAATGATAAAATTTTGACATAAAATTATGTTTAAAATTTCTATTATGGTGACAGAACCAAATTCTTACCAGAAGCACAGCTGTTGTCATGTTCTTCACAGATCCTTTAAAAAACGAATCTGCTTGTTTGTTTGTTCTCTCCCTCTCAAAGTTTGGTTTTCTGATTCTAACCACAGATCCTTCAGTCCTTCAGCACTGAACTCTTGCATCATGGGTCCATCAAATGACACCAACATCAGCATGTCCATCATCTTTCATACATTAGTCATTAGTCAAACTTTTCATCCCACAGTCAAACAACTTATTTTGCTTTGCCACTGATGCCTGCGCACACGCATATAAACACCCCAATGCCAAGGCAGCATTGTCTGTGTTCAAAAGTGTTTGCCACTGATAGCAACCAAGAATTGGTTACCAATTTCTAAAAATAGTTGTTAATGGAAACTTGGCGACCATTAATGTTGAGCCCTGGCCCGACTAACCATCGTCAGAGTAAATCCACCTTTATTTCTGAGAAAGAATAGTCTGTATTTGAGCAGCCATGAAAGTTTGCTCGTCAGAAAACACATAAATGTAGGGCATTTTAGCATTCAAATAAACTACCAGAGCTGTTGTTCTCTGTTGAGGACAAACTTGAAATATTATATCATGGAAGCAAAAAGCATCTTATAGAAAATAGAAATAGAAAAAAGTTTCTGTAATCCTAAAAATTTGAAAGTTCACCGTCTTTTAGATGTTCTTTGTAGTGTCTGGCACACAGTGTCAAACGCTGGATACAGGCCCAAAGTGACAGAATCCTCACTTCTATGCATATTTGTTCAGGGTAAATACATTTATCTCCAAAAGTCAACATGATAATGATCTACTGATGCCAAAAGGCTAATCATAGCACCTTTAATGTGAAACCTTAGCTCCTCATACTGTGTCCTTGTTGACGATGCAGTTAGCATTTTCACTGTCTTTCATCAGACTCGCCATTGGTAGCTTTAGGTAACAATAGAGGACCTGCAGTCACACTCAGTTCCCTCCACAGCAACTGAGTCATGGGAGCGGGCCTGACATACCAGGCGTGCTGTTGTGTCACCGGCTGGTGTGGGTGTCGCTGTCGCCAGCCACCAAGTTGTAGGGCACCACTTGTCTTGCCGTTGGTCTGGGGGCCGTTGTGTGGTGTGGGGGGTGGGGCCGAGGCACGGAGGGTGACAGAAAATAGAAAATGGAAAATTCCTGTGTGAAGTGCAGTCGTTGTTGATCAGGTGTGAACTGCAGAGCGGAGATCAGAGCTGGAAGGGGCGGAGGGAGCAGACAGCTGCTGCCTGCAGCCCCACATCAAGCCCTTCCACTGCAGCACACCAGCTGGGACTGGGGCCCAGCGCTCGCTACCGGGGGCCCCGGCTCTCACCAGACCAGACCAGACCGGGCAGCCGTGCTGATGGGGAGGGAGGGCTGTTCAGGAGTAGGCGGATGTAAGGCAGGGGAACTACGGCAATTTACCTCCACTTGAATTTTGGGAGCACTGACCCAGTTTGTTTTTAATGAATACAGTGAATGGACAGATACTGTTCCTCTGAAGACCAGCAAATGCACACAACATGTGTATAATGTATGCAAATAGATAATAGATAGATAATAATAGATAAAACCGGAAAAAGAAAACTTAAAATTTCATTGCAACAATTGCAATCATTTTTTGAGTTTTGAGCCCAACTCAAACTCAGCTTTGAAAAAGTTCATCTTTTGTTGGAAACATTTACTTTTCTTCTTTAGATAAACTTAAATCTTTGCGTTTTAGAAACCCAAAAAATGTATTACAGAAAATTATTGCGTAAACTCATTGAAGTGAAAGTGAATATTTTTCAATTTCAAGCTCACTGTGGCCAATTTTTGACATACAAGTTTCTAAAACTCAAAGATTCAAGTTTATTTAACCAAGAAAAGTCAAGCAACTCAACATTATAGGTTGTAAAAAAAGTGTTTGAGTTGGGCTCAAAACTCAAAAATCTTTTGCAGTAAGTTGCCTTGAAATTTTGAGTTGTCTCAACTCTTTTATTTTATTTTATTATTATTCTATTTTTAAGCTTTCCTTTTGGAATTACGTATGCATACAATCATTTGTATTCTGAAATACTTACATTTGTTCTTGTGTTTATTTATGTTCTGTTTCTGTTTGCTGCTGCAATATTGCTGTTGAACTGAGATCATTAAATGTATTAGCAAATTAAACAGCAACTCTTTTGATAATAGATTACCAGTCAAAGGTGCATTATATAAGATATGGCTAGGAAGAATTGGCAAGAATTTTATTGAAAATGTTCTTTAAATGAATGGAATGAAGACATAGCAGTCATCACGTTATGTCACATTCATCCATGTAATGTATTGCAAAGATATCTACTGAAATACTGATAAGCGTACTAACCAGTTAGCCAGGTGGCATTGCTGCATCCATTATCAACATTTTCAGAGTCCTCAGGAAACAAGAACAACCTCCTAACATGACTTTTTCTTTTGCAGTGATGTAGTCATTTTAATGCCAGATCTCACCTCCCGACGAGCATGTTTTCCACCAAAACAAATTCCCCCTAGACTCTATGGTGCAGCAGCACTGTTACTGCATCCTGGGCTTAGCTCTGCCCAAGATGTTTGTGATTGGTTTAAAGAAATGCAAACAAGGCAGGGTGTTTTTCCTCTATAGGAGAATCTGCATACAAGAAGCCAGACCTTTCTCCAGCACTGAGCACTGAGGAGAGGAGAGGTCTGGCTGTGCGGGACTAGGTTGAAATAAATCCTTAATCCACCAAGTTAAATGCAATGCATTCTGGCTCCATGTTGCCTCTCTGACAGACTCAAGTCAACTAAGGGCCACTACAGGGTTAACTGAGCTAACGACAGCTAGTGGCCTAGCTACAGCCAAAGATAGTTACAGCAAAGAGTATAGTGAGCAGTAGTTAGCGGTTACGCTGGGGAAATGCCTCCTATTATTTCTATGGAGTTACTTTGACAGGTGGCTATAATTTCTTTACACATTGCTCCTTTAAGGCTTCTAAATGATGAGAATTTGCTGCTTTTCTTCATCTTACATAAAAGTAAATACTGAATATCTTGGGGTTTTGGACTCTGGGTCAAATAATAATGAATTTTGCTTTACTTATTACTATGGAAAAGCCATGAAAATTGTTTCACGCATGAATAAATACAAATATGTGCTTTTGTGTGGTTTAAAACCATCGCTGGGGACAAGAAATACTAATGTCAAAGAAGCTTTCAAGCTCAGGACGCTTTTGTATTCAGAGGAAGAAACCCGCTCTCATCAAATTCAGGCTTAAACAAATTCACCCTGTGATGTGGTTTACTAAATGAAATGCATGTATTTGTAAGCTTTCAGAAGCAGCCAGAAAAGATGACTGACAGTGTGTAAATTTGCACCCAGGGGTGAATGTTTGTCACCCCATGCCAGGTTGGAATAAATCAGCAAAATCACAAGCAGACACTGAAAAAACATGAGGAAAATGTTTTATTTTTGACCAGATGCACATTTAATAACAACAATTCTAATTCTGAACTCTGCTGACAATTACTGTTACACTTTTACATTGGAAATCAGTGGAAAGAGACTTGTTGAGGACATTTGTACTGGCTGCCTCTGTGTGAAGTTAACTGAACTCAGAGCCAGGTGTTTTCTGACATTTTAGAGATACATGGTTCTCACAGGACAGTGATGCTACAGACATTCTTATAGACCATGATGCATTGCTGTAGATTAAACTACCCTGGCCCACAAAGTAGTTAAAATGAGCTCAACTTAAACATCTTCAGCAGTAAACAGCAGTAACATTAATGCAATAATATTAATCCAGAAACATCAGACATAATAACACTGACAGGAACATTTTACTGCAACATGAATACTTTTACTTAAGTACTTTTACTTTAAGTAGTTTTGTGAATGCAGGACTTTTACTTGTAGTGACGTATTTTTAAGTACTTTTGATAAAGTAAAAGATCTGTAAACCTTTTACGGAGTGCGACACAGTTAGACAGACAGAGGGAGGAGCATCACACGCTGCAAACTATCACATCAACTTAACGTTACTGTGAATGAATGATATCAAACTTACAGAGGAGGAAACATGACGTTTACCTGATTACTGTTCATTCCGTTCACTCTGGGGATGATTTTTTCTCTTTAGTTCTTCTTCATCCTCTCATTGAGGTTCCAAACATTGACACCCACTTTGACATGAGGGGGAGGTGGGGCCCTTGTGTACCTCATGGGGCCCTGTGCAACTTGCATAGAGAGCATATCGGGCCGACTGGTTCTGACTGAACGTCATCTTTTCTCTGCAGTCTAGTCTCCCACTTGTCTGTTTCATATTGTTATGTCTTTTTAGTGTTTTTATCTCTTTTACATTGTTTTCATCTCGTTACATCTTTTATGTTGCTTTGTCTTTTGTACGTTGTTTACCCCATCTTTGTCTTGTTACGTCTGTTATGTTGTCTTTGTCATGTTTATCTTTTTATGTCGTTACATCTTTTATGTCATTTTTTGTCTTTTACATTGTTTTTCTTCTTATTATGTCTTTTATGTTTTTCATCTTAAGTCTTTTGTGTCATTTTTGCTTTGTTACATCTTTTACATCATTTTTGTCACATCCTGTCATTTACATTGTTTCTCTTCTTGTTACAACTTTTACATCGTTTTTCCTCTTGCATGTCCTGTGTCGATTTCATCTTGTTATGTTGGTTGTCCGTGAAATGCACTGATGGATGCGCCAATCGTCTTTTCTATTTGTTATTACTCCATCCATTTAGTTTAAAATCAGTCTTGATGTTGGGAAGATGGTACTTAGTGAGCAACATAAAAGTAATTAATAATTCCCCTCAAATGCATTAAAACTAAAACAGAAAGTTCAGATATTTGTGTTCCAATGTAGTCAGTAAAAATAAAAAGTTGTCAGATAAATAAATACTCAAGTAAAGTACAGATACCTGCAAAATCTTTTTATGTACAGTAACAAAGTATTTGTACTTAGTTCCTTCCCATCTCTGGTTTTATTATTTGCACATGTATATTTTATAACATTAAACTGTATCTTTGGTGTCTTTATGTCTCACTCTACATGATGACTTTTGTGCTGTTGTCGACTTCTGTGGGGTAAAGAAAAAGCTCCTGCTGGCTTCACTTGTATACTTGCTTCTTCTTTATTATTTTGAAAGGATGTCTCTGAGGAATTCCTCTGGGGTGTGAGACATGTTTTGACTGCGAGGCCCAGTGACATCAGTGACATATGTCTGCAGTGCCGTCAACTGATGACAGAATAAATCTTAAAAATGGCTATCAATGAGTCCTTGAAATCCCAAACCAGTCAAATATAATGGCCTGATGTGTCCTCTGGGAGCAGGAGGTCACATGTTTTTCCATCCATAACTAATTTCTAATAAATGGCCAGTTTTCCAATGCCGGTGTTCAGAGGTCAAATTGTTTGCATGCTTTTTTTTTCCCTGCCACAGATTCTCAAGAGTACCTTTTGACTTTTGTGAAGGTAGTTGTTGGAATATAGCATAATCACCATAGTAAAAACATGTTTAAATATTTGACCTTTACATCTATACATCAAATAAGAGTGCCAAAATAAATCAGAACATCAATTTGATACACAGAAAGGCATCCAAAGATACATACAACCTTAGATATTGCATTCCAAGTTATAACATAATGTAATTAGTTCAAAATGAACTTTTTGCTAAAAAAATGTGCAATAAAACTCCTTCAAGTAAGTTCATAGTCAGCTCGCCAAAATGTATCATGTGTTTGGTTGTCTGTGTGCCTGTCTGCAGTTAATCTCTTGTAGTAGTGGACACATCAGCCTAATATATTTGTGCACATTTATGACTGTATGTACCTGATGTGGTTGCTGTGATTTGCAATTTCCTAAAATCTATTTTATTGACGGCTCTGTTTTATACAGATTTATATAGATTTTGAGCAGTTATTGGGCTGGAAAACATCAAACCAATCTGGCAACAATGTTCATAACTTACTAACATCACATTCAGTGAACAGAGTGAACTAAAAAAAGACATTTCTTCAGATATACAGGCTTCAAATGCTGTTAAATGTCTGTTGAGTATCCATGAATAGCCTAGATATTGGCTAATAATAGATGTTTTCTGCAAACCACTCAGAGAGAGTCCATGTGCACATACCAGCACAATCAATTAAAAGCTAACAATGAATTTCTCAGGGACTTGGGTTACGACTTCAAAGCAGCAGCATGTGTGTCACTACCATTTACAACAGCGTCTGTCTTCAGAAAGCGATCTGGCTCTGGTGTGACCTTGCATCTAACCCTGTTAGATATGCGCCTTGAGCATGTTCATTGCTCAGTGACATTTTGCTCCTTAAAAATAACACAGATGCTGGGCCCTGTCTGACTCTGTAGCCTCGGCGTAGCTGGATGTCCGGCTATTTTCATTACCGCCCCTCGTAACCTCACCCTCCCTCCCTCTCGGCGAGAAGGGCAGTTGTGTGAGTCACTTTATTAGTTTTGAAGTCTGACATGTTCCCAGCTTCTTGGCCCGTAGATGAAGCAGTCAGAGCCTGTCTGCGACTGGCGGGTGTTAATCACGGATCAGCAACTTGGGTATCACCTGTCCGACATCCCAGCGCTCGGGGACTCGGGGGATTTGCACAGTCTGGCCACTCTGACAATGTTGTCTGTCACCCATTAGCCCTTACATATCCTCTTTAGTTATTCACACACATCAGTCCCACCTGCAATTTTACATTTTTAGACATCATTACACATTTCACACTTCTGCAGATTCACCATTTTGTGTGTCGCTTGTGTCTTTCATATAATACAACTTTATCCCATGATTATCACATTAGGATTGCTGGTATGTGTGCATGTGTGTGTGTTAGTGTATGTGTGTGTGTGTGTGTGTGTGTGTTCAAAGGCTTTGCAGGGCAGCACTCATTATGGATAAAGGGGGTGGGGAAACTAGTTCAAATTTATTGCCTGCGTCAGCTGTGTCAAATTTGGCAAGCTCAAATGGTCAGCTTGCAAATGGCAGGGCGATACCTAAGGGTCAGCAGCTTTTGTAATAAGCAGAGTTGTACATTTTCACCTCTCGGCGTATAACTCGAGTGTTCATCCACATAAAATAGTGCCTAAAGTACAATCACAGATGACTGTTATGTTCACATTCCCAGGCTGAGTGACCTGATTGTGGGTTGGGGAAATGACATGAAGAGCCCTGCTGCTGCTGATGAGGAGCAGGCTGCTCGTCCAAGTGAATCCTCCTCCTTTTTTCTTCTTCTTCTTCTTTTTTACTTTTCTCTTCTTTTGATCATTCATAAAGGGGGACCACCCACTTTCTGAACCCTTCCCTCTATTTTTGCAGGGTCAGAAAGAGTGGCCAGTTGCTCTTTATGGCGGAGATTTTTACGATGTGGTCAGAGCTGTTTGGAGACCACCAGTTCCCCTTTCACTTGTCACTGGAGCTACAGTAGCCCCGAGGAAGGCCCGAGCTGTATGGGAAATGGGTTTGACTGTGTTGGAAAATTTGGCAACTGCTCAAAAATCTGTAAAGCATTTATTCTCCCTGTATTGCCTTATTTGTCTGTGACAGCATCCAATATGATCACCACTATGAAGACAAATAAATTCCACCTATTTATACCAATTTTACTACTTAAAAGTTGGTGTTTTTTCATGGCTGATTACTCGATTGCTTCACTTGTAATGCTCTTTTAAAAGTTTGTGACTGTGCTGAGGGCTGAGTCAACCTGTTGCTGGTGTTTTACTAAGCAAAGAAACATAATCAGTCCTGTGGTGAAATTGACCAACTGACCAACAACTGATCTACAGTTCAGCATCACTCATGTGATATACATTTTCAAGTGTGTTAGTACAGACAGCCTGAGTGGTGACTACAGACAGACAAATCAGAGCCAAAGTATCACATTTTAAAATGTATTTATTTAATTGACAATTGGATTTAAAAAAAAACACTGATTTGGTGGCCTGGTAGCTCAGTTGGTGGAGCGTTCACCCCCTGCTGTTGTGGTGGGTTCAACTCCCGAATGTGGCCCTTTGTTGCATGGCACCCCCCACTCTCTCTCCCCTTTCCTGTCATGTCTTCAGCCGACTTCTGAATTAAAGCCATAAAAGCTCTAAAAAATAAATAATATAACAAAAAACACAGATTCAGATTATTGTAAAATGCTGAATACTGAATCTGAATAGTGGAATAATGTGTCGACCCTCACTTCCAATAAATATAATCAAAGATGGCGTAAAGAAACGTTAGGTGCATTTACTTTCAAATGAACATTAAATAAAATTGATGCAAAAACTGAGCAATAAATTAAGAAAACTTAGGTGTCGTTTTTAAAACTCTCAAATTGCAAACTGTTTGAGAAACTAGCACTACTGTCCACGGCCAGATGAACCCACAAGGAGGCCAAAAGTGATTGTTATTTGCAGTTACTCAAACTACCACAAAGGTATAGCCTCAAAGACAAACCCAATCATGATTGATCATGAATTAGACATGACTTGAGAAAATCGAAAAGATGTGCAACTCGAACTGGACTTTAACACCAATGACTTGGACTTGGGCCTTTTGACTTCAAAATACTTGATGCTCTCCCCAAGGCCAAACACCACAAAGTCTATTATTTAAAAAGTTTGAATACATCTATCAATTCACTTCCCTTCATTTGCTGAATCAACTACTGTTAACACTATTCATTCCCAGCAAGTCCGCAGCCAAGACATCCTGGATACGAGTGCTGCCGTCTTACACTGGTGACGTCATTCGGAGCCAAAGTCTACACCGTAGAAACCAGCATTGGAGCCATGCTTTCAGGTTACCATACTGTTTGAATTTAATCTCTTTTAATCTCTTTTCATGCTAATTATACACAGTTTTATTTCATTTTATTGTGTTTTGTTGTGACAGTAATAAAACATGAAGAACTTAAGTTATTATCCTGAGCTCCAATTGGAAAAAAATACACCAAATATAATTTTAAATTACACAAAGAATAAGTCAAAGCTAATGTTAACATGTTTGCTGAGCTAATACTTTGCTCAGGTTAAGTGAACAGCTAAGTAACTTTGTGAATCAAAGAGGTTGTTATATTAGGACTTGAAACTAAAAGCTTATGACTTGAGACTTGACTTGACTTGATTTGGTCAGAAAAGTGTTAGGATTCATTGTCTGTGGATCATGAATAGCCACAGAAATGTTTTAGAGTATCTGAATGTTGGTTTGAAGATTTCTTGTCATGAATCAAAGCTGGTCACAGAAATAAATGTGACTTGATGTTGACAATAGAAGAAATGTCACAAAAGCAGAGCACAAAAATAATGGGAACTTTCTCTTTGTGGGCTGTAAATATGTATTAGCCACCAAATATGATCCCATTCTGGTCAGTAGTGTCATGCTAGTATACTGATCTGGACTAAAGCAACAATGTCATCATTGGGAGCCACTGCTAGCAGAACAAAGAGGGTTTTGAATAAAGGCATATCAAAAACATGAATGAAACAACAAATTTCTTGGGAATTAGTTTCTACCCCAAATGTCTCTTCATGCGTGAGGGCAAGATGGAACCTGAGACTGGCAGGTGGATCAATATGTTGTGTGCAGTAATGTGGGCAGTTTTTGAAATCCAGAATAAACTCTTAAATAAATACTTTGCTTCTTGAAGGAAGACTAAACAGATTTATAGCTCTACAACATGTGTGGGCTGCAGCACAATGTTGGACTGACACCAGTGAAAAGGCTCGATACAACAGAGGGTGGTGTGAAGTCTGGCACCTCTGCTGCTAAATGATATAGAAAAAAATAAAAATGAAGCCATTAATATTTATTTTTTATTTACTGTTTTATTTTGCTTATAGCTTGCTATATGGCCATGTAAGTTGGCCATATAATTCCCTCTATTCAATCATACAGTCGTTAAGTTTATACAGACAAACAACAGTCTAAGGAAGTCCATTTCTACCGCTGTGATGAAAAAAAAAGGAAGATCCTGTAAGTTAGTTAGTCATATTTACTTAGAAAGGGTTTACTCTGTGCAATTTTGGGCTGTCCCAGACTAGAGATGACCAGTTTAAAGAAATGTGGCAATATTCTTTGGTCATGGTGCCAAAGCGCTGGTCCTATGTTGCACTGCAAGAGATGATCAAAGACAGCTATTCTCATGGTCTTATGACCAAACAGAGCATGTTGTTTATGTTTATGTGTGCTATTTTAACAGATAGCATATCACAAATACTTTATATTACCTCAAGCTTGAAGGTGTGTCTTTTACCTAAAGACGAGCTCCAGGAGGCTCGAGTCGAGTGGCATTATAGTGGTGGATAAACCCCTCATATATGTCTCTGGGACAAATACGCTGTTTCCTTAAATTCTTCACAATAAAAGTCCCTAGTTCTTTCATTATTTAAATGCTTTAATTATGAAGCAACACAAACAAGAAATGTCTTCATTCGGGGGGTTCATCAGCAGTAACTTAACATGACCCCAACACAGCTGAAAGCGAATATGAAACGGTAAAATAAAGCAAATACCTGAAAGTACAGACAGCGACAGAGGAGAGGAACTACATTTCAAAACATAAATATTCTGTTAGAAACTACAAAACTACTGAGAGTGTCACAACACTTGTTTGTTTGAGGGGGGGACAGGAGGCACATCATGGGTTGGCCGTGGCCAGCAAGACGTCACCGCAGCCCGCTTGGAGGCGGGTCAGGCTCGCATGGTTTGACTCAGCGAGGCCAAAAGCACTGGCGGAAAAGCCCCATAAGTGATCCAAGTTGCCTCTTTGTGTTCCTCCTCACCAGATCCACATTCTCCTCTTTTGATTTTTTTCCACACTCATAAATTCCACTATTGTAACTGTTCGATTCTTGCTTAGGTCCATTGTTCACCACTACAGTGGTGCAGATGGATGATGTATGCTGATGATGTTTTCTTGCATTTGACTCGTGTCGTAACTTATGATTTAGTAGGTGTTATCATCACACAGTCTCCATACATCACACTTGATGTCATACCAAAGTTTATTAGATCCATTTTGAACAGTGTGGCTGCAGTCAGTAAATAAGTCAGGTAAATAAGTGTGGCACTGAACCTGGGCAGACAGAACTTTCTCCATAGCTGCCCCTCTCCCTCTGGAACAACTCAGAAACTGCACCGATCCACATTTATATCACTGCTCAAAATTCACCTATTCAGAACTGCTTTTAATGTGTGACTGATGTTATGCTTTGAATTTTTAGTGTGTTGCATCTCTGATCTTTTAACACATGTAAAGTGTCAAGTGTTTTATTATTTTGACATACTAACTAAATAAGTCAAAATTTTGTGAAAGTTTCTCATTATAATGACTCAAAAGATCTTCTTTTTTTTATCATCATCAGATATGACCATGCTTGTGACAATTTCTTTGGACAGCAAGATGTTTTTCCACATCTGTCGCTGCAACATCATATAGTGACATGAGGCTTTTGTAGACCAGCGATATGGACATGGACCATGCCCCGGTTCTCAGTCCACATCACTCCCATCACTAAATGTCTGCTCAGCTTTCTGACTAAAACAATATTGACTGTTGTGATATGGGAGCAGATCTGATTGACGGGTTGATGGGCTGACGGTGTCGTACAGTAAGAAGTGACATCAACAAGTGGAATCAGTTGCTGCTGCAGAGCAACATGTCAGAGATGCCTAACTGCTGCATTTTATCACTTTATTGCCCCAGACAGGGGTGACGGTGGTGGTGGTGGGGTCAAGAGAACGTGAGAAGGGTAAAGATGTGAGGGCACTTGAAGCTTCATGTTGCACTGTTGTTCATGGACACAAAATACACTGTAAAAAATCATGGTGGAATCAAGTGATCTTTTCTCATTAAAGCAGCTACAAGGAGTTTATCTCTATTTATGAAACAGTCTCAATTTATTATTGATGCCTCTAAATGACCAACACAAGCATACGTGACCATTCTCCAGAAGACTGGTTATTTCTTTGTGGTTATTTTTAATGTCTTCCACCGGGTCGGATTCTCTGTGAAATCAAATGAAATGAGTCCATGTTAACATTTTTTTCTAGCAATATTTATTTTTATAATTTTATTTTTGACATTATATTTCCTTTCTATAGCCGTGGAAACACTACTACTTTTATCCACTGGGGCCTCCACAATCAATGCAATGTAAAGTTTCCTTGTAGTAGCTTTAACTTAAAGTAAGTACACAAGTTTACACAAGTTAATTAAACTTTAAAGTTCTAGTATGAATTTTTAGAACACTTCAGAGCTTATAAACATGACTTATGAACATGAGTTGTTCTAGTTAGAAATTTTTTGAAATGATGAGTTAAATGTAAAAGAAATCAAATTTGTTTACAATGTTCATCAGTGTGATTGAAGAATTGTTGGTTAAAATTAATATCTTAAGTTTCTTGAACATGTTTTCTTAAGTACAACTGAATTAAGTTTATTTGACTACAGTAGTTTATTGTTTTGAATCAGAACAAAATTATCTTAACTTGCCTTTTCATATTCAGTTGGCTGAAAATTTTAAGACAATCTGGACACATTGAAATAGTTTATTTTTTATTTACATACTTTGATTTTTGATTATATTTTGTGGTTATGGCCACAGAAACACTACTGCTTTTATCCACGGGGTCTTCAAAACCAGCACAATTTGAATGTTCATTGTAGTAGCTTTAACTTAAAGTAAATATACAAGCTTAATTATATTTTAAAAATTATAGTATCTATTTTCAGAACACTTCAGAACTTATAAACGTGAGCTGCTCTAACTTAAAATCTTTTGAAATTATGAGGTGAATGTAAAAGGAAATCAAATTTGTTTGTAATATTCATCACTGTGACTGAAGAGTTGTTGGCTCAACTCAGTATCTTAAGTTTACTGAACATGTTTATTTGTCTAGAAAAGTTTATTGTTTTGAATCATTACAAAAGTAACTCAGCTTTTCTTTTCAAATTCACTTAACTCAATTTTTTAAGGCAGCCTGGACACATAACAATAGTTTATTTTTATCTACTTTATTTTTGACATTATATTTTGTGGTTATGGCAGAGGAAACACTACCACTTTTATCCACAGGGGCTGCAAAAATGAGCACAATATGAAAGGTCCTTGTAGCAGCTTTAACTTAAAGTAAATATACAAGTTTTATTTACTTAAGTTAATTAAATTAAACAATTCTTGCATTTATTCTCAGAACTTACAAGCATGAGCTGGTCTTACTCGCAGTCTTTTGAAATGATGAGTTGAATGTAAAGAGAAATCAAATTTGTTTGCTGTGTTTGCAACTTAATATCTTAAGCTTAACATGTTTTCTCATAGCAAGCTTATTTGACTTATTTGATTTCTTTGCTTCTCTTCACTATACACTTCTCTTTTCTGTGAATGAACTGTTGTCAGAGGAAAGACAGTATCCTGCTCATCTTGGGATGTTGATTAAGATGAAACAGGCCTTTTGTCTGTATGATTTGTTTTGGCCTCCTTTTACATGGGCTGGAAGTGTGACCAGTTAACATAAGATAAAAGGGGAGTGTGGTGGGGGCTGGGGGGGCATGCTCTCTTTAACACCTCATTGCCACACCCATAAGGTGTCATTAGGCTACCACTTTTAAATACAGTGCTGCAGTAATGATCTGAAGGCAGACAGAGATAGTCTTAGAACTCAAACTCTCATATTTGCACTTTAACTTTAGGATTTTGAACGATTATCAATATTATTTTGCTTTTGCTTTTGCAAATTTTAAAGAATGTGATATCTTTTATTGTGCACATGTGGTTCTCCATATTTAATCATCATTAGGGCTCCTGTGGCTGTGCCCACCCACAGCAGAAAGATTTCAGGGAGGGACTTTGGCTTTCAACATTTAACCAGTGAGCAGCCTGATCCCGGTGAGACACACAGAGGGCTTTTCAAAACCTGGAATTAACCCAAGCAGACCTGCGCAGAGCCCTCACATTTCACCCAGGCGATGGAAAGACCAATTTAACCTGCTTTTTTTTTATTCATACATATATATATAATAATGGATGTATCTGCTGTGGATGGATCTTTTGAAGAGCTCTTCACATCTCACGCAGCTGGATCAGGTTTTTGATAAATGTGAGGGGGAATAACTCCGAGTGCTTCTATCTATCAGAGACTGTCGGTGTGGATGGACAGGTCAGCACTGTGTGGATTTATTTACCGCATCCTTCTGGGATTTATCTGCCTCAAGATTCTTCTTGATCGGATGAAATAAAAAGAAGAATGTATGGAATAAACCAGCGCTGTATTTACATGTAAGACCGCCGACAGATCTGACAGTATGATTGTATGATTGCCACAAAATGACTTCTTAATAACTCTTCATTCATTGTTACTCCTGCAGATCATTTCATTTTTTCGTGCTGTGGTGCCATGCTCAGGTAAGCGCACAAAAACTTTTTTCTAAATATATAATATGCTATAATGTTATCCTACAGTAGGAGTAGTAAAACTTAAAAAGAAAAAATGCAGTATTTCACCTCTGGATAATGGATATTATTAAATTTAGGGGAAATTGGATTTGTACAAATGTATTTTTTCTTCATAAAATTGGCTCTATATTTCTTTATCCCAGATCCTCAGATTAGAAAGAAAAAAATTATGTATTTTATTTTTCCCTTTGCATAAAAAAGGGGGAGAATCACCCGTCTCCTAATTTTAACCAGTATGTGAGGACGCAGGGCGCAGTGACGGACCAGCTCAGCCGCAGACAGGTCAGGGTGTACCAGCTCTACAGCCGCACCAGCGGGAAACACGTCCAGATTCAGGGCAAAAGGGTCACCGCCACCGCCGAGGATGGAAATATGTACGGTAAGAGCTGCTCTTCAGCTTGTGGGACATGTTGGACATGTTTTGGGTGTTTTCTGCTCTGGAGTTGTTGCGCATCCAACAGTGGAGCTACTCAAGGATCCTTAAGCAATTCTTAGAGAGATTACCTTTTTCATCATTTACAACCAAAGTGCTTCCTAGACAAATGATACAATCAGATATTTTAATTAAATTTACTTTAATTTGGAACAAAAGCAGGTTTGGACTAGTCCCAGTTCATGGCTCTCATATATGACCATTTCAGTGCAGTCCTGAAGGTATTTCCAGCCATTTCTCAGTTGCAAATGTAATTTTTTTATCCGGGTAACCAGAAATGACATGTCCTCTTTTTGCAATCAAAAATTATTAAGCCTTCTTGTTTATGGCACAGGTGATATCAGGGCTAAAGATTATTTTCATTGGTGATTAATGTGCTGATTATTTTAACGATTTTTCGATTAATCGTTTAGTCTTTGAAATGTCAAAAAATTGTGACATTGCCCATCATAATTTCTCAGAGCCCAAAGTGATGTCTTCAGATGTCTTCTTTTGTCCAACCAACAGTCCAAAACCCAAAGACTCTCCATTTACTGTCAGTAAATGCCAAAGAAAAGCAGTAAATCCTCACAATTAAGAAGCTGCAACCAGCAATTGTTCTTTGTTAGAAAATTTACTGAAACAATTAATTGGTTGTAGAAAATAGTATATTCCAACATAACATAAGATCTGATGCAGCTTTTTTAAAATTCTGGGTTTGTGTTGTACAAGTTGAGAAGGGAGATGTGTCATTTCTAGCCACCATCTTTGACTGCATCTGGAAATACAGTCACAGGCAGTGGACACTATTTTTTAAATTGTGATAGTTCAAAGATCACTTGGCAATTAATGTTTAGAAATTCAGATGCTTAGCTGTAACTTGTACAGTAGATGTACAAACTGAGGCTAATTTAGACTGATATTTACATTTTTATTGGTCAGTCAGAGCCTTCAGTTTGACTTCAGTAATTCAGCTTCAAACTGTCAGCATGTAAAATTCTGCAGTAAAAACTTTTGCCTTATATATTGATTGTGATTTACTTCTTGATAAACAAAGATCAGCCTGCGATAAATGGCAAAAAGTATGTTAAGACATTCCTCAGAGGGATGAAGTGAAAACCTTCTATAGACTACAGGTTAAGTTTATCTGTCCCTGACAGCACAGCCACAAAGTCCCTGTTGGGGACTGACGTCCTGAGGCACAACCAGCAGTTTCACCTCCAGCCTGCGTGTCCCTCCCTCTGTGAGCTGTTTTCAGGCCTATATGTTAATTCAGCCTCCCTGCTGTATCCATGAAGCCATCGTCTGGCGAATTAGCGGCTGATTAGAACAAGTCCTTTGTCTCTAACAGCTCCAATACACAAGGCTGTTGTAATGGCCACTGGCCGTAATTGACTGCAGGACAAATTCAATTGACAATGTATATTCTCCTTCCAATAAGGCTCTTTAATGTTCAGTGATAACATTTGTTTAATCAATTGGTGTTAGAGGTGCAATTTCCAGGGGTTTACCTGGGTCAGTGAATGTCTCAACAGTTTCTACTGTCAGTCTGTAGTTTCAGCTGACAAACTGACAATTCAATACAAAATTATTATTATTTAGAACTATTAAAACTATTAGTAAATAAAATCTAATAGTAGCAGGTTGTAGCATATTGGTTCAGTTGACAAAATGTGATTTATTAAATGCAGAGTAGATACTAAAATAAACAAGTAGACCTCAAATGCTGTTTTTGTGTGACATTGTGCATTAATGTCGAACTTGTCGTTCCTATTTGAGAATCAGAGTCAATGGAAAGAGATTTTAGTCTAATCTAAATAATATTAATCAAGGGAGCTACAAGTTTAGATTTAAATTTTAAACACTTTTCTTCTTCTTATTTAAAAAGGGAGCCTGGTTGGTGGTATTTTTTTGTTCACTATCTTTTTTTCCCTTCAGCCAGTTGACTCTCTCCTCTCTTTTTCTGTCAGCTCGTCTTTTGTTGAGACGGACACGTTTGGCAGTCGAGTGAGGATAAGAGGTGCAGAGAGTGGACGCTACCTCTGCATGAACCGGAAGGGGAAACTTGTTGGAAAGGTACACCACATTTATGGATTCTTTTATTTGACAGCAAGGAGCCACTTGGTATGAAAAACTTGTTCTGATTTTGGTTACTTGGAATAGTTTTGAATCAGTATTGTGGTAAATTTAATCAAAAATCACTTTCAAGTTATATAATGGTGATATTAAGCAGCTAAATTCTGTTGTATCAAATTACATCAGAGTATTGTGGCATGTCAGGAGAAGAAAAATGGATCAGTATCACATTATAATGTGAAAAGATTATTGTTGTTACGAGATGATTTTCATGTTATAACAAGATATTTTCATGTTATTAAGACTTAGAAACTTATGACATTATAGCAAGAAACTTTTCTTGTTACAACAGTTTACTATTTAACTTGTTATGACGTGAAACGCATCAGGTTATAAGGTGATAACAAAATGATATTCACATTATAACAAGTTATTTTCATGTTTAAGACATGAGACTTATCACGATTAAAACAAAAAAATGTTTATTGTAACAATATACTATTTTTCATCTTATAACATGAAACATTTAATGAAACTTTTCATGTTATAACAAGATAAACAGTATATTATATCACTGACGTACTAATGTTAAATGTTTATTGTTATGACAAAATGTGTTTCATGTTATGATATTTTCATGTTTAAGACATAAAAACTTATCACTTATAACAAAAATGTTATTCTTTTAACAATAAATTTTTGTATAACTTATATAACAATTCATGAAACATTTCATGTTATAATGTGATAACTAGTTTATATAGATTCAACATGTTAACTTATATCTTTATAAAATTGTATCTTAATACATCAGTACAATTTATCACATTATAATGTTAACATTTCAAATTTAAACAATAAGGTATCATATTAGAACAAGAAATGTTTAACATTATAACAATGAACATGAATAGTATTTTGTTATAACAAGAAAAGTTTCTTCTTATGATGTGATTTTTTTTGTAATAACGTGACTGTATATATAACATGAAAAACATTGTATTTTAACACTAAACTTTTCACTTTATAACATGGTGCTGATCTGTTTTTCTTTTCTGGTGCGGCAGCAACATGCTTCAGCTTCAAATAATCTTTGTACATTAAGGCAAAATTTCATTTCACACGGTGGTATTTCTTTTAAAATTTGCCAAACATACAGATAAAATGTGTTATTTCTTTCAATCCCAACCAGTCAGAGTTAATTTAACACATAAGTCAGGTGTTTATAGTCATATCAGCTCTGTGAGTGGACAAAATGTTCTCCAGTCAACAAGAGACTGGAAAGGAAAACGTGCAGAAACTAAACACTTATGAAAAATTCGTGAGCTGGGATCTTCTTCTACAAAGAGAGCTCACACAAAATACACACTGCAGCTCCCACACTAAAGCTTCAGTCTATTGTCATTGTAGTCTCATAACTTGTCAGTCACCCCAGGACATGATGTGCTGGAAAAAAGGAGCAGTCCTCACAGGACTGAGTGATAGTCGCTCAGTCTTATTGGCCGTGCAGGGCTGACAGCGATGAGGGGAAAGTACGCTCCCAGTCTGCACTGCCTGTGTGTTTGGTCATGTGTCAGCTCTCCACTTCCTTCAGGGAAATGGAAAAGATGGATTCACACATATCTGGCTGACATGACAAGTCATAAATCTATTTCTCATCATGGGTCAGGAGTGTAGAAGCCTGGCAGCTGCTGTAATGTCTGTTTATAGATTAAAAAAACGTTCACCCAGAGAAAGACTGACACAGCCCAGCAGGTCCTGACTCTTAAAACTGAGAGACAATAGGTCTGCATGAGTCAGGATGAAATTAATGTTCACTTAAAGTTCACACATTCAAACTACTGAATGTGTAGCTGTCACACCCTGTCTGTGACAGTTATTTCTATTTAGATATAGTTTATTTAATCACATCTGTGACATGTTAGATTCTTTTGCACTCATTTTCATTGCTGAAGAAATGGCCATTTTTTAAATTCTGGAAATTTGCTTTTTGCTTCTTGTTGGGAGTTAATTAGACCATTGATACCACTCTCTGTGTATATACGGTAAATATGAAACTACCACTAGCAGCTGGTTAATTTAGCTTAGCATGAAACAGGGTGAAACAGCTAGCCCGGAAACAATATTGTTGTGGTTTTACATGAAAATTATAAGCAAAACAATTTCTGTCAAACTAAAAAGATAAAACATTTGAGCTAGTGAGGTTTACAGTTGCTTAATAAAAAGATTTTGTCCCCTTTGGACAGAACAAGGCTGCTAAGCTAACCAACTGCAACTTCATATTTAATGGAAAGATATGATAGTGGTAATAATCTTCTCATCTAACTTTCACCAATAATATGAGTGTGTGTATTTCCCAAATTGTGAATCTATTACTTTAACAAAAGTGGACTGAAGCAACTGACATTTTATAGCTTGTATTGCATTCAAAAATCCAGAAATAGGCTTTACTGTATGAAATGGTTTTAAAAAATTTAAAAGGAACAAAAGGGTAGACTCAACATCGACCACTGTGGCTATAAGTGAAAATTGTGGTATAGTACATAAAGTACAAAAATAGGCAATAGAGGATAAAGATTCAATTAAGTTCAATAAGAGAATAATAAGGCTATACTAATTAAAGTAACAGTACAAAATAAGTAGTAGAAAATATGAAGGTACAAAAGTAGGCAAGATACAGTATGAGAGCACTAAAATAAGCTAAAAAGAGTATGAAAGTACAAAAGTAATAAAGTATAGAATGTATTATCACAGTAATACAATAAACCAAGTAATACTGTAGTACAAGAGTCAAGTAATGAGGTGCAAAAGCATTCAGCGGCAAACACAGTGTGAGGTGCAGTGTGCAGTCTGAACTAATAGTCTGATGGGGATTATGATGATGTGGGTTGGTGGGGGGATATTGCACATAGTGATTTAAAGTGACATGTGAGCCATACTGCACAATACATCAGACTTGTCAGACTGAGGAGAAGTTTGATTTCAACAGTTCCACAGCTTTTGGGAAGAAGCGCCTTCCTGATGGGAGGAGCTTAAACAGGCGGTGTCCAGGGTTTGTAGTGAGAGGAGAGCAAAGCCGCTGCAGTTACAATCCTGGCAACCCTATTATTGCATAGAAGATGATTTAACTGCAATAACAATAAATAAACAGTATATTCTACAGGATAACTGCAAAATACAAGAAAGATAAAGCATGTAATATAATATACATATATAATGTGTAGCAATAGAGTAAGAGAATATGTATAAATATTAGTAAATGCATTATAAAGCCCAAGTTATAACACATTTACTAATACTTATATTAGTTAACATTAGCCACCTTAAGCTACTGGGCATTCCTGAACAAGTAAGATTGTAGCACCAAAACACCAAGAAAGAATGTGTTATTTCCTCTGTCAAAAGTTACATAGTCTTGCTTTAAAGGACCAGTGATTTACAGGGGAATATTGTCAGAATATGGCTGAAATGGATTATAATATTCAAAAGCATGTTTTCATTAGTGTATATTCACCTGAAAGTAAGAATTGTTGTGTTTTTGTTATCTTAGCATGAGCCGTTTAAATCTGCAGAGGGACCAGCTCCTCTTCAATGGAGGCCACAATGTTTCTACGGTAGCTCAGAACAGACAAACCAAACACTGGCTCGAGAGAGGGCCTTTTGTGTTTTGCGGACGCTGTAAAGTTCTCCTACATACTTTGAAGGGGAGAGTGAGACAAGGGGTTTTCAGCTGGTGGCAATCTGCACGCTCACCTTTAGATGCCACTAAATCCTGCACGCTGGTCCTTTATTCACTGCCTTCCAAGCATGCAGGACAACCTAGGGTGGTCACAAATTTTGCAAAAAAACTTGAAAGGCAGTCTCTATAGCCAGTTTTTGGTTTGTCCATTCTGGGCCTTCTGAAGAAACATGCTTATGCAACATGGTGGACTCTGTGGAGGTGGAGCTGCACCCTCTGTAGGTATAGAGGGCTTATTCTAAGATAACAAAAACACAACAATTCTTTCAGGTATACACTAATGAAAACATACTTATGGATATTATATTTTGTTTCTGCCATATTCTGCCAATAAATCATGCAAAATCTTACATACTGGAGCTTAAAGAGGGATTTGATATTAAAAAAGAATCCAAACTCTGTCGGTCTGCTTATTTGAAATCATAAAACTTACTTATTTGGTGATATAACTATTTGACATGTATATGAATGAATCAGAAAGTTTCTGTCTGTATTCATGCTGTCCAGCTTTAACATAAGATTTTCTGTGTCCTCACGCAGCCCAACGGCCGGAGCAGGGACTGTATCTTCACAGAGATAGTACTGGAGAACAATTACACAGCCTTCCAGAATGCCAAGTATGAGGGCTGGTATGTGGCTTTCACCAGGAAAGGGAGGCCCATCAAAGCGTCCAGGACGAGGGAGAACCAGAGAGAGGTCCATTTCATCAAGAGACTCCACACGGGCCCGCCTCCCTTCCCCAACACGGACCAAAGCAAACACTTTGAGTTCATCCGATTTCCGGCCACACGTCGAGCGAAGCGGAACAGGAAATCACGTACCTCTTCCTAACATGCAGCAGCAGAAACGGACTGATGACAGTTGTGATATAGGAAGAAACAGATGCCATTTTATTTTTGTATATTTTTGATAGGTAAAAGATGGTTAAAATGCCATAAATCTAAAGTAATATTGCTGTAAAATGATCATGTGTAAATACTGAAAGAGAGTAAAGAAGACGGGTTATATTTAATCGTCCTGTGTGTATGTGTTGACTGGTGGGGAGCTGTGAAGGATGAAGGGATATTATGACTACCGTATGACAAACACTTTATTAGCTTTAAAGGGACAGTTCACCCCAAAATCAAATATACATATTTTACCCCTTGCCTGGAGTGCTATTTATCCATGTAGATTTGTTTGATGTGAGCTGCAAATTTTGGAGATATTGGCCATAGAGATGTCTACTCAGCCTGTGGTGCTGAAAGTAGACCTTGTTGTGAGCAGTTTCATAGAGGAACTAGTTAGAAAGAAAGTAGTTCCCTCATGAAACTGCTCACAAAGTGTGTGGATTATCTTGAGTAACAGGTCATGATTTTTGGAGAGAGACACTGGTTTTGAATTTTCCAAATGTATTATTTTTGGTGCTTTGATCACTACAGTGCCATTTAGTCCCATTATATTGGAGAGAAGGCAGACACCTCTAGGACAATATATCCAAAACTCTGCAACTCACACCAGAAAAATCTAGATAGATAAGTAGCACTAAAGACCAGGGAAACAAAATATGTATTTTTGATTTTGGGGTGAACTGTCCCTTTAAGACAGATTGCTGTTTCTGTGATCTGGGTCAAATACATTTCTAAGGTCAATACACTGCTCCAAGGATTCAACATGCTGCATGAACAGTGAACCAAAATACACTGATATCACAAATGAATTATCACAATTTCTAAGTTTAAATCCACCATAAAATTGCCATTCAGCTCCATATTATGACATGTGTTAGACAGGTTTCCAGTAAAGGGAAAGTTCACCCTCACCCTCATGCCGATTAAGGGCGGGTTTAGTTTTTTAGTTCAGAAAACACAGGGAAACAGCGCTGCAGGATCTCCCAAACAATGGAAGTGAATTGTTTCGCCTGAATCTTCACTGTAGATCCTTGAGCCACGTTCACGTGCACATGCACACTGTCTGAACTGGGTGTGTGTGTGTTGTGACGGTGTGCAAACAGCATGTTGGGGCTCCAGGAGACTTGGATTATGCCAGACAAGCAGTATGGAGGCATTAATGTTTTTTTTTTTTTTTTTTGGTGTTTTTTAATGTTAAAATTTAGGTGACCATTCACTTTACATTGCTTTGTGGACTAAAAAACCTAAACCCGACCTGCAATCGACTTGAGGGTGATTAGATAATGACTGAATTTTCATTTTTTGAGTGAACTATCACTTGAAGTAATGCATGGACTTGACAAAGTAATGCTCAAACCTTGTGGAACCTTTCTGAAATTGACTTCATAGCCGTGTCAATGTTTGCATGCAGCCAAATGTCAGCCAAAACTGAAAGCTGAGTTTTCAAAGCAGCATGGAACAACTAAAAGAGCTCTGAAGAGGCCAAAACATTTGAATGCAAACTGCAGGAACATCAGTCAAAAAAATCTACAAACATACAGTAATGAATAGAATACAATGTATGGAATAGTAGAGTAAACATAGCTGTTACCAGTGATACTAATTCAGTTCTATTCAGGTCAAACAGAGTCAGGGTGCAGTGATTGTGCATACTGGCTTATTTGAAAGGCTCTGCTACGCTAAATGGAATAGGACCTTAATTAGTCTCATTAGTAACACCTGTGTTCACCCTACTATTTCATATAAATATGGCTGCTATGAAAAAGGTCTATTTGTGAAAGGTAATAGTTTTAAAAAAAACATGAATTTCGATTCCTAAAAACAACTTTGTTCTAACATTAAAGGGACAGTTCACCCCAAAATCAACATACATGTTTTCCTGTAGCAGTAAGGAGTTAGTGTAGTGTTAGTTGTGTGTAGGAGTAAAAGATTTTTGGAGATATACCTTCTCTCCAATGTACTGGGACTAAATGGCACTCTGCTCGTGTTGCTCAAATCACCAAAAAAGTACATTTGAAAAATTCAAAACCAGTGTCTCTTTCTAGAAATCATGACCTGGTTACTCAAGATAATCCACAGATCTTGTTATGAGCAGTTTTACGTAGGAATGTTCTTTCCAATAGATTCTAAAGTAGTTCTTGTAGATTGTACTGCATGAAGAAAGTAGTTCCTATATGGAACTGCTCACAACAAGGCTGTGGATTGTCTTGATTAACAGGATCATGACTTCTGGAAAGACACTTTGCTGATGTATATTATTTTGGTGGTTTGAACACCACAGGACTAGTGCCATTTAGTTCTATTATATTAGAGAGAAGGCAGACATCTCCATGGCTGATATCTCCAAAATTCTGCAACCAAAACGCACAGATGGATGAATAGCACTATATGTAAGAAGAAAGATATGCATCTTTGATTTTGGGGTGAACTGTCTCTTTAAAATGCCTTAAGACCATCAAGTTACATGTTGACAATATATTTTAGGGCTGAAATGCGACTGTGCAATGTTAGAAAGGCACAAAGTCTTCAGCTAAAAGGGACCTGTAGGAAGAAACAAAAAGCAAAAACAGATTTTAATGTGTTCTAAAATGTATTTATTCATAACTCATACTCTGTCAGGCCATAGTAGCACTTTAAGGTCCAGTGTGTCAGATTTAGGGGGATTTATTGACAGAACATGCTAGAAATTGAATATTATATTCATAGGCATGCTTTTTATATGCCCATGAATATTACATGTACAATAATCTGAAAATAAAAATTGTTGTGTTTTATTTACCTTAGACTGAGCCCTTTATATCTACAGAGGATGCTGGTCCCATGGACTCCACCATGTTTCTGCAGTAGCCCAGAAAGGACAAACAAAACACTGGCTCTAGATTCGGCCTTTTGGGTTTTTTGTGAGTTTTTCTGCCACACTTTTCCTATACACCTGGAAGGGGAGGGTGAGGCGAGTGGTGTTCAGTTGGTTGCAGTTTGACACCTCGCTGCTAGATGGCACTAAATCCTACACACTGGTCCTTTAACTTTCAGATAAAGAGATACAAATATTACTGCTAAAAAGATGTTTCTGTAGAAACTATGAGGCTGTCAGAAAAGAATGAACTGTTGCCAGTGTTGCAGGTTGTACAGAATATAACTGCTTACAAATTCATAAATGACAGTGAAGCCAATAATAGCGGCACAGCCAGCACCAGCAACTAAAGGATGAAAAAATATTAAAGTAGAAAAATAATTGCTGGCAATCTACTCGGGACCAACATGAAGGTGAAATATAGAAATGATGGATTGGAAAGGATGAGAGCAGGATGTGAGTCCAGCCTCTCCACCAAGAACCTGCACAGAGAGCATTCAAACACTGCTCATGTCACACATCAGATTAGACTGTATTAGATCAGCTTGTTGCCAGCACTGACACAATGTTATGACAGATCAAAATGCTATTTGGAGTTCAGCCAAACAATGAAGCTCTTTTAATGAACTTGGCAAAGAATGAAGACATGAGCCTCAGGCTGAATTAACATTGACTGCGTGTAATGAGATCTATTTGTGTCATGATGACAGAAACATATTTGATAACAGGTTGGTGGGAGCACTTCCTCCTCCATATAGCAGAGGGGACCTGGGGTAACATGAGCCGACACGTAAAATAAAATTGTGTTTGTTTCAAGTAAGAGGTACTATATAAAACTCGGGTGAGGCTGTTATGTACCCATGGACATTAAATCACTGTAAAAATAAACTATTTGTTTTAACTTCAGAAAGTTAGTGTCTTAAAATTGCCTTAAAATCTTGCGTTGACTGAATTTGAAATAACAAGTTATTATTCCTGGGAGGAATCTAGTTTTTATTTCTTCATTTCATTTCTTCCTCATATGTCATTTATACCATGTTAATGCCCTTAATTATTGATTCTATATTAAGAAATTCTCTCCTCCTCTGTACCCTTGTGTGAGGTCAGAGGTCAGGGTTAACTCCAGGGCAGCGTCCCCTGACTAAGCAGCACTTTCAACTCAGGATGACCTTGTGCTGCCTTCTTCCTCAGGACTCAACCCTGTTAAAAGCAGTTGTGGACTGTAACTAAGTACATTTACTCAGGTACTGTAGTACAAATTTGAGGTACTTGTATATCCTTTTTTCCTATTTCAGGCTTAGGAAATTTTGTACTTTTTACTCCACTATGTTCATTTGCCAGCTTCAGTCACTATTTACGTTACAAATTAAAGTTTTTGCAATTAAAAGATATGAAAATGTACAAATGCAGCTGGAGTGGTTAGAGAGAAAATCATTTAATATGATCAAAACCAAACAATCAATCAATCAATTAATCCAAAATGATAATAATCATTAGTTGCAGTCCTATATAAAATAGTTCAAAATGAGCTCCACCTCAACCAATTACAACAGTAAAATCCTGCTTCGGCAGGAATGTAGAATCATCTAATGAGAACATAAATAATAAGCACTATTGGACCTTTTCTTATAGAACTAAACTGCCAATTAAAGTCACTTACTTTAATTGATAACAAAAAAGAATAATAAGCTTCTGGATTAAGATGTTTTCCTGATACCTCGACTGAAATATATTTGCCAAACCCATGTGGTCCCTTCTTTTCCTTCATTTAATTATTTATTATTTATTTTATATTTATTTTCTCTTACTATGTCCATATTATGTTTTTATATGTATATTTATGTGTGTGTGTGTTTGTGTTATACGTCTTACCAGCCTGATTATCATGTTGTTGTCAGTAAAGAAACATTTTTCTGCATTGAGCACGCTGAACGTGACTGCGATTGGTGCTCATTTGAAACGCTGTACTGGTGTTTGGTGCCCTCTAGTGGCAGCTATAGCTAATTGAATTGGGGTCAGGTGGAAAGTCAGCTGATTCCACCAAAAACAGGAAGGGGAAGCCACAGTTCAACAAAGTAGTCATGTTCAAACAGCCAGGTCATTAAAGTGCATGATCTTATTTAAGAGAAAAGGCTTCAGACTGTAAAGATGTTCGGCGGAGACGATGAGGACGGAGACTTCTTGTCTCCCACAGGAGGGTGAGTCTGTCTGTCTGTCTGTCTGTGAGGCTAATGCTATTAGCTCGCGAGCTAACAACTAGCTTAGCCGAGGTTAAGCTAGCTGATGTCCTGTATGGACCACATTTCATCTTCAAAATCTGGCAGTTTATTGCGACATAGTTTGTTGGTAATGTCTTCCAGAAAGTAATCCCATTCTCTGTAAGTTCTTCTCTTATTCGGCGCGCATTCTTTTCCACAATGAAGCACATGTTTCACTAAATGTTGAAAATGATTTTTGTTGTCCATATTTGTTCTTCTTCGTCAAAATCACTGAACCCCCCTCAGAGGAACATGTGTCTGTGATGTTTTCTCACAGTGTTTCCATGTATGTAAACGAGCCATCAGTGCACTGCTAGACATATGATGGGACTTAAATCAATGAATCAGAGAGATTAACTGCATGTCTTTTGTAACATGTCAAAGGAGAACTAACAATATTATAGGTGTAACAAACTAATAAGTGTCTACTTCATGGAGCATTAGAGCAAGTTCTGTCAGATTTTGCACTGATTTCATATCGACTGCATTTCTGCTCTGATGAGTTATCACATGCCTTCATTACCTCTACAGGCTGCCTCTTGTTAAGTTTCTTACATTACTGTCTTATTAAGCAAAGTCCCTATTCATCAAACTGTTTTGGGGCTAAATCAAAGCACTCAAAGATTTAAAAAGTTTCTATGTATTTAGTTGCTCAAAGCCCACTAAATAGAATCAATGAGTAAAATAAAAACATATTTCCCTCTTACCTGTAGTGCTGTTTATCCATCCAGATAGTCTTGGTGTGAGTTGCAGAGTTCTGGAGATATCAGCCGTAGCAATGTCTCCCTTCTCTCCAATATAATGGAACTAAATGGCACTGAGCTTGTGGTGCTCAAAAGTAAAAATTACAGTAGAAAAACTCAACAGCAGTGTCTCTTTCCAAAAATCATGACCTGGTTACTCAAGATAACCCACAGACCTTGTTGTGAGCAGTTTCATCTTGAAACAATTTTTCTTTCCACCAAACTACGCCTGCCAACCGCGTCACTGTGCAGAAGGAAGCGTGCACCTACTAATGGATGAGAGGCTCAAGCTCGTGACAGTGTGGGATGCAAACATTAGTGGCATCCTCCTCAGCTGAGCTGGAAGGTCCCAGTAGCGATATGGTGGGCAGGTGTAGTTTCCAACATGAAACACCATCTTGTGTAACTGGGTCACTGGTGCTTTGAGCGCCACAAGCTGAGTACCATCTGGTTCCATTATATTGGAGAGAAGGCAGACATCTCTACAGTCAGTGTCTCCAAAACTCAGCAACTCACACTGAAACTATCTAGATGGATAAAAAGCACCACAGGTAAGTGGAAAAATATGTATTTTTGATTTTGGGGTGAGCTGTCCCCTTTAAATTATAGTAAATTAAGTGTTTTAGAGCTAGCTCAAAGCACTCAAAGATGGTTAGAGTACAGAATAAATACCAAAACAGTTCATTTGTTGAAATTAAGAGAAACGTGTAGGTTTCAGGGTTCTTATGGATGCTGGAAATCCTTGAAAATGCCTAAATTTTAATTTAATGTTTTCAAGGTTTGAAAAGTGCTTTGCATTACGTTCATAAGTCTCTATAAAATATGTCTGCGATAAGAGAACAACCAATGACATTCTGAGAGGTTGTCGTCTCATGAGTGTTGACTTGACAACAAAAAAAATGTCGAAAAAAGGAAAGGATTTTATTGACATTGAAGTAATTTGTCTCATAATTTGTTTTATATTGGCTCAGCCAGGTTGTATAGAATTCCAAGTCTACTTACAGACAGGTGGCACATTTTGAAACATGAAAATTTGTTGTGGTTTTCTTTAACTTTTTCACCCTTCTGTCAAATTCTATCATGAAACATTATAGGGATGCAACTAAAGATTATTTTCATCATTGATTAATCAGTCATTTACTTTCTTGATTAATAGAGTATTAATCAGTTTGTGTTTTGGTCTGTAAAATGTCAGAAAATGGTGAAAAATGTTGATCAAGTTTTCAAAAGTCCAAGCTGACGTCTTCAAATATCTTCTTATTTCCAAAACCCAAAGAACCAGAAAATATTCGCATTTGAGAGATGGAAATCAGAGAATTTGGACATATTTTATTAACAAATAACTCAAAATCATTAATCAATTATCAGAATAGTTGGTGATTCATTTAATTATCGATTACTTATCAATTAATCGTTGTAGCTCTAAAACATAACTTATTATAGCTTATTTATAGCCCAGTGAGAGTCTGAGTTGATTTTATCATTAAATGAAATCATTCTGAATATACTATGTATAAAGCATGTATAAATATGTCACTTAACGGCTGTAAGGTGCTGGAAAAGCTTGAAAATGCACCTTGAAAGTGTTTGAAATGTGCTTGAGTTCTACTCTGAAAAAGATGTAGTAACCCTCTTTATTTTCTATGTTTGTGTGTATTTACTGAAAACCATTTAAAATCTAGGCTGTCGTGACGTTGCCAAACAAATGAGATGTTTCAGGAATCCAAACTGTGACCCTTTTGTTATGACTCAGTCACTATTAATATACCTTGCCTCTCAATTATGAGGCATTCGGTTCCAGCTTTGCCACATTTTCAGACTGACATCATTGTGTGATAGCAGCAGCACAGTGTGTGTGAGCCGCTGGACTGAGCAAGCCAGTGTAGGGCCCCGTCCTAGAGGGAGGAGGAGGAGTGTTATGGCGGCTAATTCCTCTCACATGCTGCCTGTTAGAGGAGTAAGGTAAAGGCTTCTGCCACAGCCCATCTCCGCTCAGTGGATACCCAGCCCTCAGTCTGAGCTCTGCTATGCTGTTGAATCTACCATGCTGGTGTGACTGCACCGGGGACAGAGAGATCAGGGGCAGCCCAGGGTAGGAGCGCTGGAAGGTACGCTAGAAGGATTTTGACTCACACATGCAAACGGACTGCCCCTCCTCATCCCACTTCCTGACCACTGGGGATGAGGGCCTGAAGGCTTTCAACATGTCCATACTGGGAGACACCAGTGATTACCAGTGGAAGGAGTTCCAGGGGTTAGTACACTTAGCTGGGCAGACTGGTCTTGTTTTGAAACCTCTTCACAGAAACTTTACAGAAATGTTGGTGTAACCTGGCAGGGTTGGTCTCATTGGTGCCTGTGATTGAGGCAGTAGTTGCAATGATGTTGCAGCATGGATTGATGTAGTAATGATCTAGTTGTTGCTGCACTGCAGTTTTTATAACATATTTGCCACTTCTTTCTGCTTTACATCAGTGCAAATGAATAAAAACAAAATAGTGGGTGAAAGTTCTAGAGCTGTAATGATTAGTCGATCAATCAAGTAGTGGTCAACAATTTTGATAATTGATTGTTTCGAGTTTCCAAATCCTCTGATTTCAGCTTCTCCAATGTGAATATTTTTGGGTTTCTTTACTCCTCTTTTACTGTAAACAGAATTTCTTTGGGTTGTGGACAAAACAAGACCTTTGAGGACATCATGTCGGACTTTTTTACTAGTTTCTGACATTCTATGGACCAAACAACAAATTGATTAATCAAAAACATGATTCTGAGATTAGAAAGTTAGAAAGGTCAGTCTTGACTTGGGAATCAGTAGGTTGACAAAAAAAACAACAAAAAAAAAAAACAATGTTAAGTGAACTTAAATCGTTGAGGAAGACCGTGAGATGAGGTAGAATGTTCCAGATAAATCTAGTAAGTGGTCTGTGAGTTAACATTTCTTTTTTTGTTGAATGAGTATCTGTGGATTTTGGTCAGACAAAAAAGCAAATTGTAAGTTGTGATGGCCTTTTTTTTTTTTATCCCCTTTCTAACATCTTTTTAAACTGAATGATTCAATGCAAGTTTGTGTAGCCTGTTCACCCACTGTCCTCTGGCTAGAGATACAGAAGTATCTCTACAAACCTGAATTTTATTATAAGACATTATGTTGTAAAATGACCATTAAATAAACCCTTGAACCCTTTAGAGAGAATGAACATAATGTGGCCCATTGTGGAGTTGACTTTTAAACCTTCATGTGGATTAAACTGGTGTTAGGAGCTGTTGAAGTGTGGCAGGCAGCTACAGTAACTCCTGAGATCCCTGAAATCAAGTGTATGAGCAGCTTTACCCTGTGAGTCGGAGCTGTGACCGTACAGCCAGTGCTGCGTCAGAGGCCGTATCTTATAGGCCTATCTGAGGCCGAGATATTTATATTCTATGAGTGTATCCATCATACATTTCATGGCAGACATACCCATATCTACATGATCTTTACACTTGTTCTCCTTTGCAGGGCCAAGTTGGCCTCCCTGTTCGGACTAGACCAAGAAGCCAGTCAGGGGAACGAGTCGTTCCAGTACACGGCACCCAAACAGCCCCGAAAGAGCTCCAATTCAGGTGAGAGACCATCAGAACAGAGACATCAGTGACTGTGTTTACATGCAGAAAGTATTCTGTTGTTTGCCTTTATTCTGAAAAAGACACTGGGCCTCATTCATTAACATGCGTAGAAATGTTCTTACCGTGCGCACAAAATAAGCGCCCATGCAAAATTGATGTCTGAGTCAGTTCAGTAAGAAGAAACATGGAGAAAGCAGTGAAGTTGTTTCAAATTCACATTCAGACAGAACCAGGTCCCTGTAAAACAATCAGGAAATAACTTTTTATGTCTCTCATTCCCCAGCTCAGTGCTCCCTTACTCCATTCAGTCTATAGGTCGCACGATCACAAGTGCGCAATATGTGAGGTGGAATCCAGTGTTCCCTCTGGAGTGATGATGGCAAAAGAAAAAAAAAAGAAGAATTCCTTGTGAAATAACTAAGGCAGTTTTACATTCAAGTTGATGGGGAAAAAAACAGAATGATAGATCAGAGGAAAACATGGAAACAGGTGGAGAAAAAGAACCATCTCATGTGTCAAAGATGAGACACTGCAATTACTTATTAAGTGGGATAAGAAATGAGATTAAAGGTGATGACATTCAGAAAAGATTTTCACCCTGAGGTCATTTATTTCATGACTATAAGGTGATATTTGTAAGTGCTTGTGTTTTTTGTAATTAAGGAACACAATTTAGTCAGAATAAGAGTTACTATTTCATGAGAATGAAAATGGCTGTGTAATAATAGTAATAATAATATTAATACTACTACTAATTATTATTTTCATTTTTTTATATGGTACAGATCTTACATAAAAGGCAACACAGAGTACTGAACATAAAAACAAATGATTATGACATTTATGATAAATCACTAAAAACAAGAGAAATAAAACTGTGTACACCTGGGCCCTAATCATTTATGCGTATACCTGAGGCACTTTTAAATTTGTTCGTAGAGTTCAAACAGTTCAAGTAAGAAAATATCAATAAATCCCAGATTCATATGTACAACGTTCATTTGTATGATTTAAGGACAAATTTGTGCATACACACTGTTTGTAAATGATTGCTTTTTACATGCAGCCGAGCATACTCCAGTTCATGTAATGATGTATACCCTAAGGCTTACAGTATATTATCTATAATATCCAAAGCATATCCAAAAACCTGTTGATATCCAACTCTTTCATAATGTTTAAAAGTAGGTGTGCGTCTCCATCCAACCAGAAATGCAGGCTTCTCTTTTGTGCATGCATCTCTGCCCTAGCTGGTTGGATAGTCGGTTTGTTTATAACGCACAGAGCCGACCATAAACAGGAAAAAGGCTGCATATCATTACCTGTGGTAAAAATCCCCAGTTGAGACACATATTCTGAATGTGCTGTATGTATGTCCCAAGAATGCTCCCAAAACCTGAATAATATCTGCATATCCCTCAATGCTGCCTTCACAACTGGCCTAATTAAAGATATCCAGACAGAATATGCTGTATACATGACCTGAATATTCTAAACAGTAATGGAAAATGAGTGTGCATGTAAACAAAGTCAGTGACTTAAAGTTCAGTCATGATGTGGAGGCTGAACTGAAATGTCTTTTGTCTGTTCACAGCACCATCCGCCCAGAAACCAGCTGCACCACCTGGAGCTCCTGCAGTGTTAAGCGCCACAGCAGTCCAAGCCTTCAGATAGTGAGGAGCCTGTTTTTAATCTTTTAAAACCACTTTCATGTTGCTTTTAATTGAATGTTTCAGCTTCCTTTATGTATTTTCTAAACGTAAAAGCTCAGTGGGCTGTAACTACTTACTCCACACATGAAACATTTTCTGCAAAGCTTAAAAACATAAAAATGAATTCCATAGTAAAGTCACGACTCCCCAAATCATCTTATACCAAGTCAAGTGAAAAGCCTTTCTGCTGCTTCTGTCCCATGTGCAGTATTAACGGACAGTATGTGAAGCAGGGCAAGCTGGGAGCAGCCGTGCTGGGCAGCCACACAACAAAGAGGTTGGAGCTTTGCTAATTGGTCACTTGTTTGAGATTATTGGTGTGACTTTTGATTTTTATGAATAATGCACTTCTTCTCTTCTGCAGTACAAGCTACTTCTGTACTTGAGCCAGCAGAAACAAGTGACCGCTGCCAAGATCCATGTGGGCTTTGTTTTCACGGTGGGTAGAGACACAGAAGATGGTGAATACATATGGATGAGCACATAATCTGATGCATTAGAGAGATATCACACTTCCGTGGGTGGAAAGTTTGACAGTGTATGGAAGCACATTTGGATCAGTTGTGTTTTAAAATGTTTCCTAAATAAAGAAAATACAGAGACGTGTTGCACAAAGCAGTCTTATCTGTTATTGTTGTTCACTGTCAACAGTACACAAGGAGAGCCACTGATATTTAACACATATTAGAGAGGGTTACATTTTTTTGTAAACATTTATAGATTCATAATTATAGATTTATAGATTCAGATTAGAATAGATCATAATCTGTTATTTAATTTAGATTAGTAAATAAGTTGACAGATTTAATAAGATGTTATAATTGGATTAAACATCTTGCCAATCAGAGCTCCTGTTTCCTGGGCGTAGGTTGGACTCAATTGAAATTTTAGGCGGCACACTGATGACTTACATGTCTTTGAATTAAAAATTAAATCACAAAATCACAAAACGGTAAAACATTAGATCAAAAGAGAAATGAATTGTGAGGTGGAACATGATAACTGATAAGTAAAAGGAATAAAAAAAAAATTAAAAAACTAATTTTGCAAAGTTATTTCTTCAAAATTTTATCATTCACTGTTTTTTAAAGAATAGGGAAGCTAAATTATTGCCAAATTTAATGATCATTTGCCATTATTTGTTATTTTGAGTATTTTATACATCACTTAAATACAAATATCATTACATAATTGTCTGCTAACTAGCTCTTTCCTGTATCAGCCGTGTACTGCCAGCTCCTTTTATTTTGGGATGGAGCCTTTCTATTAGAAGTGTTACGATAGGATGCTTAATGGCTACAACAGTATATAATTTCCTGCAAAAAAAATCATTTGTAGAGCAGCTTAGATGAGTGATTCCAAGTTTTCTTCTTTGGATGTCAGCGCCAGTAAAAATGGTTCTGCAAATGTAGTGCTTTTAATTGTACTAATCTCTTATGAGCAGAACTCTAAGGGGAGGGAGATTTTCTGAGATTAGTGGTGTCATATATACTGTATGTTGTAACAAAATTATGTTGTAAAGAAAAAGAATGATCTTTTCATCTTTATTTTAAACATTATGGGTGCTCTTTCCATTGCTTTAAAAAGCATTCTATGTCCATTACAGCTATGCAAGCAAAATATATAGACATCAAACCTTTATTAAATGTGATGATTTTCTCCCCTTTAAATTTATAATTGTCCTCTGAAATACATCACTTCATTATAATGAAACTTACAAAGCTTGACAGTAAACTCCAGACTCTGTATCAGTCTGTCACTTGGTAGATAAATAACTGTAAACCAAACAACAGGAACAACATATCAAAGTTCAAGACACATGACACAGATTGTAGAACGTATAACTTGAAAAATTGTGAAAAAAAGATGCCCAAGTGTTGAATATCTTGTCTTTTCTGTCTTCCTGACCACATGTTTATTCCCTCCTGCAGGTACAGCCCAACAATTACTGCACTTTTTATGATGACCAGAGGCAGAACTGGTCCCTGATGTTTGAATCAGAGAAAGCTTCATCAGACTTCTGCAAAGAGGTGAGCGGCACAGGATTAGATCTACCACCAAGCTTAGTGATCATTGCTTGACTAACAAAGTGTGCAACTAAGCAACCAGACTGTCTGTGTTGACAGCACAAAATCCACAAGTTCAGGATTTATCTTCAAAACCCCTTTATCCTCCTGAACCCCATTAGATACAAGCTTTAGCGATATTGTTTAATAGATGCCAACTTCTCTCCTTCTCTGCGCATTAGGTGTGTTTGGCGAAAGCGAACAGCGTAGCCTCGCTAGATACCGTGGTGCTCCAGGATCTGAGTCTCGGTGAGGGCCAGGCGGTGGAGAATGGAGACTCTCTGGAGGTGGTGTACACAGGCTGGCTCCTGCAGAACCACGCCATCGGACAGGTCACACACCTCCATTGTTATTTAACCAGCGTCATCATTTTGTCACCAGTTCATGTGGACTTTCCAGACATGATGGAACCCAACTCACTGAATCTAAAATATCATTTCAGATGTTTGACTCCAACCAGAACAAGGACAAGCTGCTACGACTTAAGGTTGGAGCTGGAAAAGTGATTAAAGTGAGTCAAATTTTTTTTATGTATTATTATTCTAAGTTTACCCTGGGCCTTCTATCGCAATGTGAGTATAGTGCTCTAAACAAGCCAAAACTGTCTTGGTTCATCTTTCCACAGCACCAACAATCACCAACTCTAGTTTGGTTGAAATAAACTCTTAATTCACTGAGTTAGATGTGAAAATATTCTCTATCAACATGCTGTTTTCTCCTTGGTTCCACAGTGAATTAAGGGTTTATTTCAACCAAACCAGAGTTGGTGATTGTTGGAGGAATGACAGTGGAAACAAGACATTTTTGATGGGTTTTATTTTGTGTCTGTTGAGTTTGAATGAAAGGTTATTTTACTATGATGAATATGATGGAAAGTCTATCTCACTCTAACAAAAAGCTTTGTCTCTGTAGGCAAAAAAAGCACTTTTAGTGGATGTACTTTGATGATGTGCAGCTGCACCATAAGGATTACAGTGCAGCCTGTTTCACAGCTCATGGCTGCAGTGGTCTCCCTCAATACTGGACCTATTAGTCACTTAGACTCACAAACCTGGGAGAATATTGTCCAGGTTGAAAATCCTGAAGTTAGCCTTCACCTTCAAAAGCCTACTGACCAATGACATCACAAGGAAAACTGAGTCCTTATTTTTTACAGGATCCCAACATGGACAGAAGTATAGAGTTGACATTAAAGTAAAAAAGAGCAATAGAGGATTTTTTCTAGTTAAGTATTCTCACACAAACATGAGATGATATTTTCATTGAACAGGAGTTTTACATTTCACTACAGGAGTAGTTCCTCTGAACATTTTTCCACCAATATTCAATGTTTATAAAGTTATACTGATGTTAGTTCCTCTCATTTTTGAGAAGTATGTCTCATTCATGTTTGTCTTCGTATTGCTCCTCTACTAATGGACCTAATCTGGTAAAACTGTTTTGAAATAAACTTGCTTTAAATGACCTGCTGAAGTGTAACTGCATCATGTTCATGTGATTATGTTATTATCTCATTACCCCTCTTCCTGTCCCTCTCTGTGTGACCAGGGCTGGGAGGAGGGGATGCTGGGGATGAAAAAGGCAGGCCGTCGTCTCATCATCATCCCACCCAACCTGGCTTACGGATCCAAGGGAGTCCCCAACCGTGTCCCGTCTAACAGCACTCTGATTTTTGAAGCAGAACTTCGACGGGTAAAACCTTCCCTCATCTTCCCTCATCTATTTTACCTTTTCTAACTTACCTGACCTGTCTAATGTCACATGAATGCTTCAGTTGTCTGTGTTTAAAGAGCTGACACTTCCCACATGACCTCTTAACTCAATGTAATGTTGGTGAAGTGAAGTCAAGTTCTCTTTGTTTTTTGTTCTTTTGCTTTAGGTCAAGTTTTCCAAGGACAGCGGTTCTGATCGGGCCAGTGCCAGCTCCAGAGACTCTGCTGCTCCCTCCCCTGCTCCTTCCCCAGCCCCCAGTGTGGAGAATCTGGCCCCGGAGCCCCGAGTACAGACGCCCTCCTCGGGTCCAAGCATACCAGGGTGAGATTTAAGACTCAGGAAATTGTTAACAGCATTAACCTCTGACTCTTTTGTCACCTAAGCTGATTTGTCTCTGCCATTTTCTTTGTTCTTCCAGGGAGCCACCACTTCGTGCAAAGTCGAACTCACTCAGTGAACAGCTGGCAGTAAGTTTTTTTTTCTACTTTGATATTAATTGTACAAGTTATTTTGCACCTTTATTGATGGGGGCTTTCTTTTTTTTTCTAACTTCAGAATCCAGACGCCACAAAAGCCAAGCTGATCTCCCGCATGGCAAAGATGGGTCAGCCCATGTTGCCTTTTCTGACAGGAGTGACCAGCCAGCCTGAATCCAGTGACTCAGAGCTCGAGGTAGGTTATTGGCACAATCCAGGGAAGAAAGTGTTTCTGCAGATGTAAACAGATTTCATGAAAAGGCCAAAAAACAACATTTAATGTATTCTACTAAGTATTATGTGCGAATCCAAAGCCTGATAGATCTCATTACCCTGAACACAAACACTGTAGTTTTAGCCATGTATTCTTCCTGCTTCCTCCAAGCTTTTGTGATGATTTTAGTTGTGTGTTTTCTTATTGTATCTGTATGTCTGTACCTCAGCGCCATTGTAAATGAGGGTTCTCCCTCAATGTGTTTCCTGAGGATTTAAATAAATAATTGATGATGAGTTTTTTTGACTCAGTCCCACGTACACCGTTCTGATGCACCAAATATTCACCACAGCACCTGCTGTGGTTTAATCTGCTGCTGAAAATAGTCCCTAACAAATGTCTTACTTCCTCTTGTTTGAGTAACGTTTGATAAAAGCTACAGCAGGTGGCTGCTTCAGGAAACTATTTAGACTTTTCAAAAGACTACAGATTTGTGTGATGTTTTTAAGATGTATGTCTTCAGTAGGAACCAGTGGGTTTTAGGGGTGAGAGCCTGTTGGGTTGATAAAGTCGGCAACACGTTTTGCTCTTTTAATGGGATTTATTGAAAGTAAGAAAAATATAGAATAACACCAGCCTTCTGCTGCATTCACATGGATTCAGGCAGATGGCAGACAGTAAATGAGGTGAGGTCGGCAGAGAATACTGGTAATGACAGATGGCATTTCTGTTCAGAGTTAAAATATTTAACTTTTGCCATCCTACATGATTGAACTGGATGATACCCTATGATCTATGAACTATGACAATACTAAACTACTATCACCTACTGGAACAGTCACACAGGACATACTTATACTAAAGATATTTTATCTATTTTGGCATCCTTCCATTCCGTCGATTTGTTTTTCCCCATGTGGTCCAGAAGGTGTTATTCGTCTGCCATTTACTGTCTGCCTGAATTCATATGAGTGCAGCCTTATCCTTTAAAGTCTGAAGATCATTTAAATGCTTTAATTTGCTTGAAGTTTTCTTGTAAGCCTGGCATGGAAACCCATATCTGCATCTATAAAACATTATTTTGAGAAACATGAAAGTCTCCAGCTTCTATCTGCAGAAAAACTCAAAGATAAAGGAACAGAATTTAATCATCAAGCTTGGAAAAAATCAGCTGAGCCAACAGAATGTCAGGAATAGCCAAAAAAGGACTGTGTAGAAAAATATCACTGTTTGGCATGCCAAAGTCAGTTTATAAGTCATGGGAGTAGTGTAATACTGTAGTATAATGCAGTGAATGGAGTTGTATAATGGCATCGCTTGAGCAATCTGAGCTCAAATTTTTCATCAGGATTTTAGCATTGAAAACTTGGTGTTTGGAGTTAAAAAGATGTGAGAATTTACCAGACAGGGAGGGTCTAATGAAAGATGCTTTTGAGTTTATGGTAAGAGTAGGATCCGATGTTTTTGGAGCCTGGCCCATTCTTTAGCAGCTTAAAGTCAGGATATTTTGGCCTCTGGTGCACTGATTGTTGACCGCTCTTTTTTTTTTGAGTGTGTCTTGCAAATTCCCCAACAGAATGTCATTACTGACTTTCTGTCACCCTGTGTCGATCTCTAGGACACCAGCGGCAGTAGAGCGAAGGATCGGCCTGCAGCTCCATCTCCAGTGCAGATATCCACTGCTGCTCCAGCTTCAGCACATGGTACACTTCTTCACCTCTTTATTGTTGCATTCCTCTTTCAGCTCGGGATTACAAAGGACACAATTTCTGACAGTATGTTTTACAATTTGTTGCTAAGTTCCATAAATTTGATGTGTTAAATTCTCTTGTTTTTTTCTTGCAGCACATCCTCATCCTCACACAGCTCCACCTTCTGCCTTAGTTCCTGTTATGACCACTGCGGCCCCACAGCCTGGACTGCCAGGCAGCAGCCATGCCTTTCAGGTGAGATTTAACCACATTTTGTGTGAACTGATCATTAGTATGTACATACAGTCAGAACAAATCTCCTCATATGTTTTTATATCATTGCATTGTGTTGTTTCATAGCCTTACTCCTACACACAGACCTCTGCGGCTCCATCTCAGCTGCAGCCTGTTGGCCAGGTCTACCCTGCACAAACTGTCCCATACATGGGTGAGCGCATTCATTTCAATCACAAAGAGTGTGAGTGGTTTATTTAGTGGGTTGTCTGGAGTGACTTTAGGATGTGTTTTACCGTTACATGATGCAGTTCTGCAACAGCAGCCTCAGTATTTCATGACGCTGCATAGCTGCAGTGCAGTTTTGTGTTTGATTAAAATGGAGAAAACTGTTGGGATTGTGTTGTTTTCTTTAGGCTCCAATGATGTGACTTCCTTCTTGATGACCGAAGCCCGACAACACAACACAGAGATCCGCTTATCTGTTGGAAAAGTGGCAGATAAAGTGGATCAGCTGGCCTCAAAGGTATAAACTCTGTGCAAGAATGTGTTCATTAAGTGGCTTTAACAGAAAGGAGGTACATCTGGTCTGGTCTTCTTTTTTACTTTATAACAGATAGATGACCTTCAACGGCAGGGAAGTCTTACCATGGCCATGCCCAGTATGTCGATGGAAACCTCCATGATCATGCACAACATCCAAAGAATTGTCCAGGTACACGCCTGAATAGTACGGTGCCTTGTGTTTTTAGAGGCTCTGTTTGTGGTTTTGGATTGATTCTTTTGTTGCATCTTTTAGGGTCTTGTAAGGAATCATACTGTGTTCTGAAAACTCCTCTTTTGTTTTCAGGAAAATGAATGTTTAAAAAAGGAAGTCTTTGAGAAGAGCTCTCGCATCGAGGAGCAAAACCGTAAGATCGGGGAACTCATCAACCAGAACCAGAGGTGAGTCAGAAAATGGCAAATAGTCTCAGTTATGACTGACCAAAGGCCAGAGCATCATGCATTACTGCGGTTTCCATAGACAAACAACAAACTAAACTGACTTGTGTTGCTCAAAGGGTCAAAGAAGTTATCTAAGTGTGTCTGAGGTGGATGTAATGTGTTGATGCTGTGGTGGTCCAGGTACATGGAGCAGAGTAACCTGCTGCTGGAAAAGAGGAACGACTCCCTCAAGTCATCCAGTGAACAGAACCAGGCCAGACTGCTGCAGGCTGAGCAGGACAAGGTGAGGACTTATCTTTAGTGGTTAAGAAGGGAACAACTGAGACTAATGCTGACAGATCACTTGTATTGGTATTTATTTAATTTGTCTGCTTACACGTGTGGTCAGACCCTAATGAAACACAGCTGGTCTGGAGACAGTGTCACATCAATTAAATAGCTTACAGTGTGTGAATTACCTTCAGACTGTGGATTTGATTTTTGGAAAACATGGATGAATATGCATCTCACCACTGTCCTCTAGCATTTCAGTGACTGGTCCAAAGTAGAGCATTGGTGGGACCAGTATTAAAGACAGATTTTAGTTTATCACACTTCTGTCCATTTTGGTGTATATTAGAGATAATAAGTGATGAGAAATGTCAAAGATATGTTTGAGGTAGTTTGGCCGCAGTTTCTATGTGTGTTTGTCTACCAGAGAGCACTGCCATGTTCATTTTAAGACAGTAAATGTCCTGCTCAGTACATATTTTGATTTTTAATTACCAGGCCCGTTACTAAAAATTTAATGAATTTAATTTGCTACTCGTTTTTTCCATAAATGAGTCATAAATCAGCCATTAAATACATTTTTTAACTTTTAAATATCAGTATTGGTATTAGGACTGGACCGAATAGATCTGAGCATTCAACAACATTTAAATGATGCACAGATTCTTTTTATCTATACATTGTGTTTTAAGCCAGTATTTCTGCACATTTGCAGATAAAAATTAGACTACACTAATATTATTAGTATTATACTATTTGTAGAATTAGACTCCAGTGGTGGCTGCATAGAATTCTTCCTGATGCATGTGATTCAAACATTTCCAATAACTCCAGAGCACCTTAAGTCCAAATTAATTTTAAAAAGATAGATGTAATCATCTCCAAAATTTACAACATGTTTCTATCTAACAAGATATTCTGCTTCAGTTCATATTTGATGGTGTCTAGCCTTTCAAAAACAACGTTTCACTGCAGTCCTAAAACTGTTTGCTCTCCCTTTGGCCATACACAAAGAGAGGCACACTATCAATGGGCCAGTCTGGCAGCAATCTTATCAGCATCATAAATGATATTTACATTAACAAAGTTGATGAGGTCTGTTCATTAGGAATAAAAAAAACACTACCTCATTTATTTCGGTGAATAGCTTAAATTCAAATCGAGGATTTTGTTTGAGGATGGTTATTTTTTAGGGTGATGATCTCAAGATATGACGACAGACATTTGAAGCTTCTTTCAAAAACCTCAGCAGAAGCTTTGAACGCAAAAAAATGACATTTGGTACAGCCCTAATCTGTATAAACTTCAGTGTTTCCCCTGTCCTGGTCCTCAGGGCTCACTACCCTGCATGTTTTGGATGTTTCCCTGCTCCAACACACCTGATTCAAATGATCAGCTCGTCATGAAGCCCCCGCAGAAGCCTGATAATGAGCTGATCATTTGAATCAGGTGTGTTGGAGCAGGGAAACATCTAAAACATGGAGGACAGTGAGCCCTGAGGACCAGGGTAAGGGAAACACTGAACCTCATAAACTCAGTACACTGTAAGGCTAAAGCACTAAGGTAGGTGGCGCTCTTTACAGTTAAAGGCCCAGTGTGTAAGATTACGGGGATTTATTGGCAGAAATGGCATGTAATATATTATATAATATTATGTATGTTTTCATTAGTGTATGATCACCGAATATGAAGTGTTGTGTTTTTGTTCTTTAGAATGAGCACTTTATATCTACAGAGGGAACAGGTCCTCATAGAGGCCACAATATTAGACTACCATGTTTTAATAGTAGCCCAGAATGGACAACCCAAAAACTGCCTCTAACACCTTTCATGTTTTTTGTGAGTTTCACAGCCACCGGAGATTCTCCTAAGTGTTTACGATCTGCAAGCTCACCACTAGATGCCAATAAATCCTGCACACTGGTCCTTTAAAGACTGAGTGGTTTTATTTAGATGGATTTTGTTACTATCTCCCAGCCTGGAAAGTGAACAAAATGAAATCTGGTGTGAGTGTGCAGCTGCCCCTCGCTACAGACTCTACTACATTTTTTCTCTATTTTACCATTTATTCACAGGAAAGTGATGAATGGCAAAATGACTTTTCAAAACTAACTGAACACTGATACTGTGATCTGTGTTAGAGATAAGCGGTACATTTGAGTACGTCTGCACAATCTGAATTTCACATTAAGATTTTCACTCAGTGATACACTTCACATATACAGCTATCAGTGGAGATTGGGTTGGATCTATCTCATGCTAATGATGCTTATGTGCTTCACTCTTGGCCAACTGCTCTCTGCCTGGTTATTTGCGCTGCTGTGCTGCTCTGAGGAAAATCTAGAATTCACTGCTCTCTCTTCTCAGCATGCACTGCCTCAGGACCTGGGCTCCGGCCAGGTGAGCCTGTTTTCTCTGTGTACTGCTACCAGACTCGGGTCAAATGGTATCTGCAAAATAAGACTAGAAATTGCAAAGTAAAACACCTCCAGAAGTTTGTGTTCAAACCAGCAACTCCACATTGAGTTTGACCAAAAAAAAAAGGCATGGGCAGTTTAAACTCGGTAAGAAAAACCTGCTCTTTCTGCCCAAAATAATTTAGGAGTGATGCCCATTTAAAGGAATCAAAGCTGATCAGGTCACTGAAACAAAAAATGGTGAAGTCCACCAAACAAGTTAGAAGACAGTAGTAAGTTTAGACAATCTCTGCAAATGATTTCAAATCATTTTGGAAACAAAACTGGAACCACTCAGCTGATCTGATCTGCTTGTCCTGATCACTCCCCACTAACTCCCCAAACATGCTGCACAAAATGTGAAGAAAGATGTGGAACTACTGTTTGACCCAGATCTGACCGCTGCCACTGGAATCATCCTGTTGATGTCATACTTCATTAGCATTTGAACTAACTTTTCTTTCTTCTTTTTCCCTTCTGCCCCCTTCTGCATCAGTCATCATCACTCACCATTTTTCTCCCACAGGCTCACGCTGCTCACACCACTAGCACCAGTAGCCACTCATCCAGGCTGTCACTCTGTTGTTCCACTGTCTTTATGTGGCCTGGGTTTGACTTAACTGTAGACAGCTGCTGGTTCATCCCCTCTACTCACCCTTCCCCCTGTCCGCCTGCATCTCCATCAGGTTCGTCTCACGGAGGATCTGGCCTCATCTGCGGCCCGGCTGTCACAGCTGCAGCTGGAGGCTTCAGCTCACCAGCAGAAGGCGTGGAGCTGCAGACCAAACTGAGCTCAGCGCTGCAGGACAGTGAGAGCCACAGCAAGCACATCGCTGCCCTGGAAACACAGCTGGAAGGTTCGTGCACATGTTGTGCTGTAATAAAATAATTTATCTGTTGTCTTTCAGATAGTTTGTGTCTGCACTCAGATTATTAGGTACACGTAGTTAAAACTATTGTGGTCTAATTCATCAGTTCTGAAATAAACCTTGCCTTCATGAAGGTTATAATGTTCAGTTTTTGCTGAAACTGTTTTAGAGAGATGTTCAACTTTACGATCATTTTGGAGGCTTTAGATTGTAATGCTTTTTAGTATTTAAAGCTTATGGAAATAGCAAAAATGCATATATGATATCAAAGTTTGGTGTCTCATAAGCCATCCACAGAAGTTAAAAGCTTAGTTCAAAATACAGCTCATCTTGCTGTTTTGACTATTTCTTAAGAATAATTATAAGCGTGGTAGATCACGTTTTGATTGCCATTTCATTCAGGAGTGCCAGTGTCAGCAGCAAAATGTATTTTAGACACCTTAAAAAAAACATAGCAGTTTAAGTGAACACTATTTCATCACTTTACCTTGATGTCAGACAGCCTTTACTGTTTTTTGATCAATTTTTTTTATTTAATCAAAATTTTGGAAAACACAATATGCAATAATAATCAATGTATTATAATTATATATAATTTCTTGGCTGCAGTGAAGACAGCAAGGATAAGCCTTTTCTGGTACCCTAAAGTTGGCATCAGACAGTGGCTAATGATGATGGCTGATGAGGTGAAGCCCTCTAGCTGACTTCAAAGCAACAAAACTCTTTTGACAAAAACAGTAATTTTACCTCAGAACACAGGAGTTGCTGGTCTGCTGCTGCCTCTTGGTTAGTTTGTTTGTTATGTTATTGTGTGTTTTCACACTTTACTTCAGATCCTAACTATCGTTACTTTCTGATCGAGGCATTAAATAGACCAGCAATTCCTGTGGTCTGTGAAGTGAAACTGAACAGCTTCAATTCCCCGTTGTTGAGTTGTCTCAGACACAAAGAGGCAGATTTGGCTGGAGCAGAGAGGTTTTGTTGCACCCATTTGGTGAGAAAACTGACACTGTGAATTTTCTGAGTTTGGTTCATGGAATTAATCATGTAACTTATGTAACATAGTATATCGAGGCATAATCACACCTAATTCAAACCCAATGTCAGGAAAGTGTACAAAAACATAGACGACAATATTTTGGATTGGACTGGATTAAAACTTATTTCTAATACTTTTTAGATGCTTATTCATATGTACATAAGACCCTAAATTACATACAGCTAGGTGGCTATTGGGGATTTGAGTTTCCAGTGGATTTAAAAATATATGGAAAAATATGTACTTTTGATTTTGGAGTGAAATGTCCACCCTCAATGATATAAATTAGATGGGCAAAATATTTGCAACATCTCTTCATAAAATGTAAATACAAATCACATCATGGGCTCCATAATGACAATAAAGTTGAATTAATGCCTTTGTTAAACAGCTCAAGCTCGTTTTTTATAGGTGATTTATTCCTGACTAAAAATAGCTAAAATAATCTTGTGTTTCTTAAACACAGAATGGAAGTATAAGTCTTGATTTTTTTCTTATTTTCAACAGCCTCATATATATAGTTTCAATTTTATAAAAGGCTCAGTAATTTCCTAAAGCAGCTGGTCACTGTAGTTTTTATGAAACGTGACTCAGACATGAGAGAGGGCATTTTTGGTGGGTATCAGCAGCAGATTAAACCACATTTGTTGCTCTAGTGAGTATTTCTGGCAGCAGGATGGTGTGTGTTTTGTGGGAATAAGTAGAAACAAACTAAAGTGTGTGTTCATGATAATGAAGGAAAATGTAACCTAGTGTAACAGTGTGATTCATTGGTATGTTTTAATAGTTTCTGAACAACAATGAAACTCTGTGGCACAGAGGAAGAGGATATATCAGGCTTTGGTCATGTGATTTGTTGATAGAAGAGAACTGTCTACCCTTAAATGTCACTGTCTGCTCAACATTATGTACTGGTTCCTCTGAAGAATTATGTCATTTGAATCTGAAAGTAGGGTTCACCTTGAAATGTCATGTTCTAGATTAACAGAGTATGACTCAGATGTGTGAATATGTGTGCATTTTCTGAACTCTGAAAAACTAAAAAATCCTGCTTGTATCAGATCATCAATAGTCACATCAGGCTAACTCCATGCACTAAGAACATGGCCCCGTAGTGTAAAAAGCAAAAGAAGAGCTGAAAATTTAAGAATGTTACACTGAGCCATGCTAACTTTAAAGAACACTCGCCTGACAGTTCTGTGTTTGTGTTTCAGAGCTGAAGGAGGCAGCAGAGAGGGCCCAGACTCAGTACCGCTCAGAGAAGCAAAGACGCAAAGAGATGGAGCTGAGAGTCAACAACATGGAGGAGGAGCTGCAGGACCTGAAGACTGATAAAGAGAGTCTAGAACGAGTAAGTAGATGTTATTTTTGTCCTTCTGTCAGTGAATGGGGACGCGATTTTAGTACTTAAATCCACTTAAAGGGCGAGTCCATTATTATGAGTATTATTTTTTCTTTCTTCTTTTTGTGTATCATTCTGTAGCTTCTCAGTAATCTTCCTTATTTATTCTAATCTGAACATTAGTGCCTACATCACTGCTTTTTGTAATGTCAAAGAAGAGTATTGTGTTTTTAAGTTAAAGTATTCAGATTTAGATAGAATTCAGGCAGGAGTTTTTAAAATGTAAATGCTGAAAAACAGTTGGTTCCCCTCCCTTTCAGACACTTTCAGAGAGGAAGAAGAAGTGGCAGGCTGAGCGTCAGCGTCGGGATGAGGAGGTAGAGGAGCTCCGAAAAAGCAGCCAGCAGGAACTGGACAATGTCCGAGCTCAACTTCGCAAGGCCAGGACCAGCACGGACAATGCTGCATCTGAACAGGTAGCAGCCATTCAAAAGGGCTCATCAGCAGAGAATATACTGAATGATAATGTGATGATTTTTTGGAAATTTATGAATGTTATAAAATGAATTCTCTCTGAGCATCTTTTGGATCAGAAGATCACTGGACATACATAGCAACACTAATAGCTTGTACCATGTGTGTTGCAGTTGTCTCAGCTGCAGGCGGAGCTGGAGGATGAGTGGAAGGGGAAGTGTGAGCAGATGTTGGCCGCTGCTAAAGAGCAGCACAGCAGAGAGCTGGCTGAGCTAACAGAGCAGAGAGATGCTCTGCAGGACAAGCTAACCCAGCTACAGGAAAAGGTGGATAAGCTAACCATAACAAAACACATACATTAAATTTATCTTAATGGTTGCTGACTTAAAGAGGAACTGAAACACTGATGAGGTCATCATCAGGGTCATTTGAGTCCAGCAACTCAGTGAAGTTGATGCGCCCCTTTAATAGGACTGTGATTTCTTTATAACATGGTATTTTGTATTTGTTTGATCTTTTCATGTAGTTCAAGATCATAATGCAGAGCAGGCTTAGTACAATATGTCATTAATGTTTTATTCTTTAATAAATGCAATAAGACCATAAACATTTAAATAACATATTAATATATAACATAATTAACATATTAAACTATTGCTGGGCAACATGAAAACCCTTGAACACAACTTTTCAATGGTTAAAAGATAACTGTGAGTGCAAGATATCTGTCAGATTTTTCTTCTAAGTGTCTGACAACATTATAAAAAGGATCCCTACAGAGACAGACCTTTTTTTAAGCAGAAACAGCTGTTTTATTGTTCTTGCCAAATCACCAGACTCCATTTACCATTTACAGGCACAGTAATTTTATCACTGCCATCGTTATCTTCATTCAAACTTAACAAACAAAATAAAATTCACCAAAACTGTCTTAAGTTATCGTTCCACTGTTTAACAATCACCAACTGTGGTTTGGTCAAAATAAACCCTTAATTCAAAGATTTAGAAGTGAAAATATCGGGAGAGGAGTGAGAGGGAGGTCAGACATCAGAGAAGCAGCAGTGAAATGCTGTGTAGAGCCAGAATATTTCCACATTGAAGTCAGTGAGATAAGGGTTTATTTCAACCAAACCAGAGTTTGTGATTGTTGGAACAGTGCGCAGTTGCATTTCTGTTGCAGCTCAGTTTCACTTCTGCCGGCTGTAGCAGTCACCCTGAAAAAGTTAAGTTTTAAAGTTACCCTATAAAATAAGTGCCAAAAATGCAAAGGCTCAAAAGCAGCTGATACCAAAGAAAACAAATATACAAAGCATGTTGAAATGTTTGTGGCTTGTGAGTTAGGTAAAAAAGCTAAAACAACTAAGTAGCTAAATGTCCAACTATTTAAGCTGATTAGCCAGTTAGTTATGTAAAACTTTTAGTTGTAACTGCTGTTATTTTTTTTTAAGTATGATACCACTACTTGTAGAAAAACCATTAAATATGTTCCCTTCACAAAGTAGAAAAAAAACCCATATATTTTTGAAGTGTGAACACCTCATTTTCTTCTGTAAAGCACACTTAAAAAAAATATTTAATTTGTTTAATTTGTTGATTTTTGAAACTTACAGTCATTGGAAACAAGAAAAAGTTGTCTAGTGTGATTGTGTGATTGTCTTATTTTTGGCCTCTCTCTTAACAGTTTACGGCTCTGAAGCAGTCGAGAGATTCAGAAGAGCAGAGTTTGCTTCAGCAGCGCGGGCAAACCGAGGAGCTGCAGGCACTTCAGGAAAAAGTACAATGGATGACTCGTTGTCAGTCAGCCTCTAATTAGCTTCTAATTAAATTAAACGGTCATCATTGGCAGGGAATGCATTCGTCAGGGATTACATCATATTTACATACAAAACTGCTATTCATTCCTTGAGAAAAATGTTGTGTATATGTTATCCTCTGTCAGTATGCGGCCTTAGAGCAGCAGGGAGCAGCTGTGAGGGAGAGACTGGAACGAAGAGTGGCTGAACTGGAGAAGAAACTGTCGGAGCAGGAGAGTTCAGGAGACACTGCAGCAGAGGTGAGGAGTCAGTCATGAACACACACATGAAAGCACAAATAGAACAATGAACTGAGGGTGTGCAGAGTGTTGTTTTGTTACTATGAAAGTCACAGAGTGAATAACAGAAATGGTAAGCAGTAGCACATAACCACCAGCAGATGTCAGTGAAGGACAGCTGAGCCTTCAGTCCCTCCCGTTCCTAGACCCAATCCCAGAGCCTCAAGCCCTGAACCCTCACAGACTTCAGCTGATGTCGCTGGAGTGCTTGAGTGTGAGAGGCTGCAAGGGGTTGAAATAACAGGTATAAACAGGAAGGAAAAGTGTTCAGTAATTTTGCAAAAGCTTTTTAAACATCAACCATTTTTGTGCTTATTGAAGTCACACATCCTCTATAACAGACACTTTGTGCTTTTTAGTGCTTTTCATTAGAAAGCTTCATGAAGCATCATGACCAGACTAACAGACAGTGTATAAATTTATTGTTGTATGTTTTGTTTTTATAGGTGTAGACAGATAAGCAGAGAATATTTTGTCCGCAACCTAATGCTACATAACACATCTCACAGTCATCATTTCTGAGCAGTGAAAGTGAGGCCAGCTGTGTGTACTTTCAGGTGAAGCGTGTGATGAACGGAGTGTTTCACTCCCTGCGAGGGGAGTTTGACCTCAGTGAATCTTACAGTGGCCAGGCTGTACTGGGGGTGATCGTCACGACTATTAAGGTGAGTACTGTTGCCTTAAAACAACAAAGCGGCCTCACTGTGGCAGTCTGGAATGTCAGGAATGAAAATACATCTCATCACATTTTGCAAATGGATGAAAAGAGGTGTTGCATAGAGCCTGTTTACACCTGGTATTAAAATGCGTCTTGTGTGATCTGATCACAAGTGGACAACTGTGAGTACATAGGTTCACATCTGGCATTAGAACAAATCAATACATGTGTCTTGAGTGAAAACTCACTTCCCCACTCGCGGTGCAAATAAATCGCTTGGGACAGTTTGGGACAAACAGACAGAATGCATTTTTTTTTCCACAAAGAAATAATTTAATGTTTACCATTGGCCGAATGTACAAGAAGGCCCAAGTAATCAAGAAATTGTTGTAGACAGTGGCTCACAAAGCTCATAAAGTTTCTTCTATCTCAACAAAGCCTATATTGGTTACTGTTTACTGTATTTTAAAATTTGACATGTTTACCATCAATAAAATGTTTTCTTTCTCATAAATTTAGTGTGAATGGTGAAATCAGTTGAAACAGTGTGTTCAAACAGCTGCTAAATACTGGCAGGTAGAGGCTCTTCATACAGGAAGAACCACTGGTACAACAATGCTACGACTGACAAGGAAAGAATATTAAATATATTGCTTTTAATGCTGAGTTTACAAGAAGTCACAAATTATGAAGAATTTGCCTTAGAAGTTTCTACTCACTCAACAATTCTCAAATTTGGGTCTTTTGGTAAGGGAGTCTTCAGACTTTCTGCGCATGAGAAAAGAAGTAGTGTGTTCATTACTGTTTACTGTACTTGTAAAATTTGACATATTTACTGTCAATTAAATGTTGTCTTCTTTCATAAATTTAGTGTAAATGTTGAAATCAGTTGAATCGGCTGCTAAATGTTGGCAGGTAGACACAATTCAGACATGGAGTCGCCACCGGTACAGAAATACCATGACTGACTGTGTTTTTCACAAGGAAAGAAATGACTTAATGAATTGCATTTCATGCTGAATGTACAAGAAGGCACAAATGATTAAAAATTTCTTGTAGACGGCGATCCACAAAGTTTATTAAGCTTCTCCTAACTCAGCAACTCGCAAAATTACATGCTTTTTGAAGGGAGTCTGGGAACTTTTTCCACAGGCAACAAAGAAATGGTTTATAATGATTACTGTTTACTGTCTTTGTAAAACTCTGACATGTTTAGTGTCAGTAGTGTGTGTGTTCAGGCAGCTGCTAAATGTTGGCAGGTAAAACAGCTTTACAAGAAAAGAAATAACTTAATATATTGCATTTAATGCTGATTATACCAGCAGGCACACATGATTAAGAATCTGTTGTAGACACAAAGTTTATAAAGCTTCTCCTGACTAAACAACTCACAAAATAGCACAATTTTATAAGGACGTCTGGGGCTTTTCTCCACAGGTGAAAAAGAAGAAGCATATTGGTTACCGTTTACTGTATTTGTAAAATTTAACATGTTTACAACAATAAGATGTTGTCTTCTTTTTTAAATGAATGTAAATGGTGAAATCAGTTGAAACATTAAGACGTGGAGTAGGCACCAGTACAGCAATGCTGTGACTGACCTGTGTTTTTACAAGGAAAGAAAAAACTTCATGCTTTGCAGAATTTATAAAAATGCACAACAACTCTCAAAGTTGCATGATTTTTGTAAGGGAGTCTAGTGATATTGTGGTTAAGAGTGAAATCATTTGCTGAGAGCCCAAACACATAATTAGCATTATAGTTTATTTTTGTTTATTTTACCTTTATTTAACCAGGAAGTCCTATTCAGATTGAAAATCTCTTTTACAAGAGAGAGACTGAACCAAACAGAAATCAGACATCTGTTTCATGTGGACTTACAGGACATCAGTTGCGTAGTCGGTCTTTGGCTTAGGCCATGCTGTGTACACTCTGCTGACAGAATGTGGCCCAGACCACCTCTTAATGTGGTCTGAGTGATCAGATCTCAATGTGTCTTGGGTGAGCTGTCTACTTGTAATCAGATCACCCAGGAGGCATGTTGATACCACATAAACAGGCTCATAACTAGTGGTATACATATATCACATTATGTAGTTGGTCAGCTATCAGTGATTTTAGCGTCGAGGCAAAAATGACTCTCACTAGCTGATAGTAGCTTCTAGGTCCAAACATGTTTTGGTGACTTTCCTTCAGTCATATGAATATTTCTCTCTTCCAGAATGTAACCCTGCAGCTGCTCAGTAGCACAGACAGATCTGCACTAAAGTCAAGTAAGAATGAAGAGGAAGCCGAGGAAGAGGAGGAGGAAGAAGAAAGTGATGATATGAGACAAAGAGAGGAGACAGCTCATCAGAATGTACATGTGAATGGAGAGAGAGAAGTCAAAGAGGAAGAAGAACATGTGGCTGAATCAGATTCTCACCAAGTCAGTGAGAGTCAGACAGTTCAGGATGAAGTAGCAGAGAAGGAGACGGACATAGCAAGTGAGTCAAAGACACAAAGCCAGGAGGAGACATTAGCAGCCACTGATTCATCCACTGAGTCCAAACCACAAGAGACACCAATAGCAGCAGCAGAGCCTGAAGTCCAGCAGAGCAGGCAGAACACGCTTCTCCTGAACCCTCCACTGAAGACAAAGACACCAACAAGTCTGCAGATCCACATGATGAACCTGTTGCGAGTCCACCTCAGGATGGAGAGGACACTGTGTCAGACAGGAATGCTGCTGCTGTGAGCAGTGAGGTGGGCAAGAAGACGTGGATGATATTGAAGAAATTAATGCTGCTTCTCAGAAAGCCTTCGGACCACCAGCCAACCCGCCCCCACCACCGACTACTCATCAGAACAGCACAAGAGAGGAAGCAGGGTGAGTCCTGGCACTTAAATGAGCGCTTACTGAGCGTCTGATGTGTCCTCCAGTGATTCCAGTAAGACAACTGGAGGAGGTGATGCACAAGCACTGATGCACCCAGCCTGGGAACCAGACAAATATGCAAGCTTATGTTTCATACATCCGGGCCCCCTCCCCTTCTAATAGTTTTCTCCTGTCCTGGCTTGTGTTGGGCCAATCACAGCTGTTTCTTCTATATGGTGCAGGTCTGAGGAGATGGATGGATAGAAATTCTCCATTGACACGGCTCAGCAATAAACATATAATGCACGTTTAGAACACATTCAGGAACACAGACATTCAAAAACACACATGTAGAGAGGGAATACTGTTAAAAACAGGTCCAAGTGCAGTGTCTTATACTGCCTGATCGCAATAACTGCAAGGACTGGTTTAGGGAGTTGTGAGGGGTGCTGCTTGACCAGACTGACTTTTCTGATCACTGAGGTGTACAGTTCAGATAGGGGAGTTTGGGGTTAACCAATTATTTTGCTGGCCTAACTGCTTATATGGCAGTTTATATGGTTTTGTTTTGTGCTTGGTGGTGAGGTCGTTGCATCAGGATGAGATGTTAAAGGTGATTCAGTTAGTGATAGTAATGATTTCAGAAACATATATTGGTGACGGTTTAACTGTAATTTGAAAAAGTTTGTCACCAGGCCACCATTTCTTTGTGCTTGAAAAGAAACCAAGCACCGCCCCAACTTCCATGTGTTGCTCAGCATTACGTCACATTTCGTGGCTCTGATTGTTTGTAGGTCTATCCAGCTGCATCCAGATGCATTTTAGTCTGCATCCCTTTGAAATAAAGAATGAAGAGATGAGAAGAGATTCCAAACTAATGTACATTTGTTCTGTGTGATGCCCAGCTTCACACACATCAAATCTATAATGGATTGGATGATTCCATAAATCCACAGTGGGGAAACTGCAGACAGCTCACATAAAATACACACTTCCAGAAAAATGGAAAAGATGTAAAATCTGATGGATTGGATGTCTTACGGAGTAGACAAAGTGTTAATTTTTTTCATTTTTAACCATAATTGTTATTTAACTTTCATTTAGAAGGGCTACAGAGTTGACATGTTATGGTTGAGATACATCTGATATCAATATTATTTAATGAATTTGTCTAAAAATAGAAAGTTTACCAGTGCTTGAACAGTATTCTCACTTTTTTTAAACCAGGAAGTGAGACAGGGGTTTTTAGGGTATAGCTAACTCTTTTTATGCCTGATTAAATCATGTTTTTACACAAATCTGATGGAGTTGACAAAAATCTGGGACACAACTTTAAAGGACCAACATTTTCATCGATTTTAAAACAGATTATTATAATAGCGCATTTTAATACCTATGTTATCAGTAGTTATTAGTTTTAGATTTTAAATTGCTTGAATTCTTGTGTGGGCCAAAGGTGTCTTCTTCCACAGAGCAAGTTTAGAAATAAAAAAAATTAAAGCAAACTGAAACATTTCATAAATTATATATATTTCATATCTATACATCCTTAAAGAATACGTTTTCACCAGCAAATTAGAATTAGAGTGTTAGTATAAATCACTTTTGAAGGTTTTTTTTGTTTGTTTGTTTTTTTTGGGTAGGACATGATTCGTCCCAGTCCTCTAGAATGGGTACTGTTCTAAGAGGGCATGCATAGCCACTAAATGAAAAAAAAAATCCAACTTAACAGAAAGTGAAACCTTAATTATGCCACACATAAAGCATGTATCTCAGAAAACATTAATAACCTTTAACCACTTCTTTGAATACTGTTGCTGTTAACACGTTCAAGATCACTCTGTAACTAAGTGCCAAATGTTCTTTCTTGCTTTTTTTACTCATATACTATGTGTTTTTTAGCATTCAACTTATAATTCTTGAATGCACCACAAAGTTTTTGAAATGGTTTGCTTATAACTGCGGTACTAGTGGAGGGACTAAGTGCTTTGGAACCCAATAAATAAAATATGCTGTTTGTAGCCAGTTTTTATTTGATCATATGAAGATCAAATCTTATGAAGTCATTTTGACCTGTGGACTTGCATGTTCTCAGATGCAGTGGTGAAGGCCAATAGAATGTAGAGTTACTGACCAGATTTCATTTAACCTGACGACAACTCTAACATATTTGTGCCCCCCCCCCCCCCCCCCCCCCATCTCTACTAATGTGTGCATGTATTCCTGCAAACTAACTGCCCTTGTCAACTGTTGTTTCTTGCCTGCCTCATCCCACATTTTCTTTTTCTCCTTCTTCATACATCCCTTCCTCCCCCACTCTTTTTCTGCTATTCTCTCAGTCTGACTGGGGGAATGGGTGAGGAAAATGGAGAGGAGCCATTTTTCCAGATCACAACTCCTGCCAAACCCCCCGCAGCACCCAGCGAGGAAGAAGAGGAGGAGGAGATGGTGAGGAAGGATCAGTCTGAGCTCTTTGTGTCATCCTCCAACCCCCTTGTGTTTTGTCTCAATGTTAAATGATGTTTTTATTGCCAAATTCTGTCTGAGCAACACTGATGGACAGAATTCATGTGTTCATGTCTCTTGTTTGTGCCCAGAGCTTGAAGGGTCGCCCCCCTCCTGCCCCCCTGTTTGGTGACGATGAGGACGATGAGGATCTGGACTGGCTGAACTGAGATGGAACCCCAATAATAAAAGTCTGCGTCTTAATTTTCAACACTAAAAACCAGGCACAGGGTGCTTTACCAGCTGTCAGTATGACGAGAGGAGCCTCTGCTGATGAACTCGATTGGACAGAGACGTCGGACAGCCTGGCTCTTCACCTCCGTGTTGTCCTGCTGACTGACAGCTGCTGCTGCCACCAGATCATCCTGGAGAACAAAGCTGCAGTTCCAGGCTGATTGTGGTTGAAATAACAAGCCTGTATTTCACAGAAGAATCAAAGCAAATACTTGTCATTAATTATGTGATATCTGTTGGTGATTTTTACATGGCACTGTAGCAGAAGAGTTTGTTGAATCAGCAGTAATCCTGTTATCAGTGGTTTCAGACTCAACCATCTCATGGTTTTTAATTAATAGCTTGCTGCTTTAAGAATAGAACTTTTACACAGTTTTGCTAACCTGAAATTCATTCCAGAAAATAAATGACATGGAGGCATGTTGTTAAGTGTGTCCAATCAGTTTTGTCTGCAGTAGTTCATCATTTGTGGTAAAAGAAAATTCACCACTTTTCCTGTGGATGTCCAATCAGCGTTGATGGTAAATGTAGTCAACTGAAGCAATAAATTCCTCAGTGCTGTGATATTGACTGAGAAAGCTGAGTTTACCTGCTGCAAAATCTGCTGTTCTTACTCAAGATAATTCACAGACCCAGTTTCATGTAGAAACTGCTTTGTTTTTGAAGTAGTATCTCCTGGAACTACTTTCTTTCTACTAGAAAGAGAGTAGTTCTGAAATGAAACTGCTTACAACAAGGTCTGTGGATTACCTCGAGTGACCATCATGATTTTTTGGAAAGAGATTTTCTTTTGAATTTTTCAAATATATTAAGCACCACAAGCAGAATGCCATTTACTTCCACTATATTGGTGAGAAAGCAGACATCTTTATGGCCGATATCTCCAAAACTCTGCAACTCACAACAGAAAAATCTAGCAAAATCTAATCTTTTTGATTTAGGGGTGAACTGTCCCTTTAAGGAAGAACTACAGGCTAGTTCACCTTGGAATTCTTGTCTCCTCCTCTGGGTAGCCAGGGGTCATGCAAGATGAGTATGTTTGTCTCCTACCACTATGTTTTTGGCCAACAAGGTAATAAGTATAGGCTAGGGTGGTGATACACAGCAATGTGTGTGTCAGAAGCTCACGTGCAATGCATCCTGGTATCTATAGTCCTTGCCAGTGTTCTGACTGTCTGGGCTTCCTACTCAGGACACTAGTAGCTCTTCCTATCAGATTGGTCTGATGAGCTCTCTCCTAATGACCTACCAGAGCAAAAAACACATTGTTTAGTAGCTACACTAACCATCACCAAATAAAATAATCCTTTATTAGTCCCACAATGGGGAAATTTTCAGTGTTACATCAACAAGTAAAATAGAAAGAAGCATCAAAGTAAATAGAAATATGAACAGAGAAAATATAAAACATACCATCAATATAAACAAGAAGTATAAATAATAGGAACAATATAGTAATAATAAGTAATCAAGATATAAACAATGTTAGAATAAAGATGGAATAAAATTATACAACACATATACATATACAACAATAGGAAACACCCAGTGATTGAGTTAACACTAATGTGGTTAAAAGTAGAGTAACTCATTCTGTCAGTATTATATAATCAGAAAGGACTACTACTATATAACTGTGATTAAAAATAGGGCAGCTCGACTGTGAGCAGGAGAACTCAGCTTTCTCTGTCACTATAGCAGCACTGAGGAATTTATTGCTTCAGGTGACTACATTTACCATCAACACAGGCTGGACATTCACATGAAAAGTGGTGAATTTTCCTGTTAGCATTTAGTTTCAAATTTGCCACATCAGAAACTTGTGAAATAAACAAGTTCAGTGATTTGTATGAAGTTGTCTGTAAGTACTTAATAATGAATTTTATGTCAGTCTTTTGATTATCAAACAAAGTGCATGTTCATAAGTTATTATTACACCTTAATCTTACCAACTAGGGTATCCACAGACCCCACAGGTACTTTTTGTTGTCTCACAGGTGCTTTATTCTATCATTCTCATTTTTCATGACTGTCAATTTGTTCAAATGACTTTGTATAGAAAATATTTATTGACTTAGTTCATGTTTGCCATGGTTCCTAATTTAAAGTAGGGTAGGTAGGTAGGGGCACTCTGTCAGTCATTGTGAAGAAGACAGATTTCCTTGTATGTTCTGTTTACACAATATGCAACATTTTCTTCAGATGACATTAATTACATAACTAATGATGTTGTGAGATAAAATAAGTCACAGCTTTATTAATCCTGAAGGAAATTTTTGTGCCAGATTGCTGCAAAATGAAAGAAAATAGCATCAAATATAAGTGAAATATAAAGTGAATGAGTAAAACAAAAAAACGGTGCTTAATAGAATGACAATAGAAGTAAGATAAGATAGAAAAGGTTGTATTGGCAGTTGCATACAGAGTATTATTGGCAGTGATATTGAGAGGTAATAAAAAGTAATATTGCACCAAATAATGAATGTAAAAATAGCAAATGATATTAAACTTAATATTGTAAATGATAATAATGAAAAGTAATACTGAACATGATATTAAGACATGACATTAAATGCAATAGAAAAACAATATTGCACATGATACATAATATAGCCCGTGATATTTAAAAGTAATATTACACATGAAATTAAAACATTGGTATGATAATTCAACGTAATATTGCAAATCATTTTAAAACAACTGAATTAAAATTAAACTAAAAATTAAACGAAATAGAAAAATAATATTGCACAGGATGATGAACTGACAGGCAGAGGCCAGCAGGGGGTGCTCGAGACCGCAGTAAAGCTACAGTGTTGCTAAGCAACACAACATGAACTGTGCCAGATTGCATAAAGTTGACGGTCAAACATCTGATCAGTCACTTGACAGGTAAGGTCTAAATGTTTTATATTTAGTGGGTAAAGTTACATGTGACGAAGCTAAATTCGGAATAAAATTGAAAAAATAAAGTGACACGCCAAACTGCTTTTTTTTTTTCTCACTTAGAGTAGAAATCACTGAAAACAACGGAGAGTCGACTTGAATCTTCATGAGTAGGTTAGCTTTAGTTAGCTAACCTAGCATTGCAGGCTAACAGATGTGCATGTTAGGGTTTAGGTGTAAGATAAAACTCTGTCAAGAAGAAAAAGACGTTTTTTCACGGCATGTTGATGAGAAATATTAAAGTTCAGCACCGGTGTAGTGTGTCAGACCGTTTCCAGTGAGATAACATAGTCAAAAGAAGTCATCATCACTGGCAGCACCTGTGTTGACCTGCATCTGTTATCAGCTCACCTAATTACCACTTTATATCCAAGATGTGGGAGGCTGTAAAATAGACCTACTACTACTGCATGTAGTCGTGTCAGTGCTGCTGACATGTGTTCTACACGGCTGGCAAACCTCATCTTCTTCAGACGTAGCGTGGTGCTCTGACAGTCGCATGTCTCTCAGGATGAGCTGACTTGAGTGATCAGTGGAGCAAAAGTACTTTTAAGTGAAGTATATCATCCAGGTGGGACTGTGTTATCAAAATAAACTCCATGTATTTTGCTCATTCAAAAATACATGTTTCTCCTGACCTGAAGTGCTAATTATAGGTCTTGATTTCTTTGATGTGAGTTGCAGAGTTTTGGAGATATCAGCACTAATAAAATACATGACATTGTTAGAAATAAAACCAGTAGTCTCCAACCTTTTTACAGAGTGAAGTCACATTTCAGATGTCCAAAGGGATTTCAACCCTAAATTTCTCACATGGTCTAATTTAAATAACCGTTAAATGCCCAAAGAGGAAAATGTTCCATTCTTTCCCCAAACATAGTGTTACATGCCACAGTGTGTGTGTGTTGCTGTGCACGCCTGTGCCCAGGCACAGCCCTCCCCCCCGTCCTTACAGCTGCAGTCAATCTGCAATCAGGGCCTGGTGCTTAAAAGAAGTGAGTGTGCAGCTGAAAAATTATGTCCAAAAAGTTAAAACAAATTTGAGTATCAGATTTTCATCACACATCTCTTATATTCTGACCCCCAGCTTTGCTTTGTGCTGCTGAGATGTGCTGGCTTACACATCAGATTCTACAGACTTAAGAAAACATCTTTGAAGGGTTGCAACTAATGATTATTTTCATCATCAATTAATCTGACAGTCATTTTTTTATCATTAATCAATTAGGTGTTTGGTTCATAAAATGTCAGAAGATCAGTGACCAGTGTTTCCCTAAGTCCAAGATGACATCCTCAAATGTCTTGTTTTGTCCACAACCCAAAAATATTCAGTTTTCTGTCAGAGAGGAGTAAAGAAACCGTAAGATGTTTCAACTTTAATGTTTTTTAATGAAAATGAGAATGATGATGTAAAAATGGTCATTCCTAAAAATAATCGCAAGTAGATATTTTTTCAAAATTGGTCAGGCCCATGCTATATTGATTCTCAAAAACACTGTATTGTGAGATATGCAAGGATTCATTGCAGTGGTTCATTTTGGGTTGCATTTTAACCCCTGATTGCTGGATAACAGTGATGTTATCAGTGTTTCATAAAAAAGTACACTCTTAAAACTCAAATTTTATGCATGCAATGTGAAAAAAAGTTGAGAAAACCTTTTGAGATTTCAGTCAAACTCAAAACATTTTTCTTCTCCAGATGTACTTAAATCTTTGAGCTTTAGAAAAGAATATATATGTTTTTTAAATCTTAACATTAAGCCGTGAATCTGATTTGTCATTATATACATTAAATGGTTGCAATTGCAATTTAAGAGTTTGAGTTTAATTCAAAAGTCAGAAATTTGAGGATAGACTGAAGACAGATTACCTACAACAAATAGCAATGAATTGCTAACATTGCGCGCAGGTTCCATATTATTTAATTCTGCGTCCTTTTATGAATGAACGACAGGTATTTCTGCGTCCTTCCTCTGTCAGCCTTGGCATGGACAGCCCTTTCAGCCCCACTGTGGATGAGGTTCATTGTCTCTGGCCTATGTGCACCCACACCTGTTGCTGGGAGTCTGAGCAGCGGATCCGAGAAGGCAGACCTCGACAGGTGAAGGCCCCTCCACCTGCGTCAGCAGCAGCCTCTGAGGGTGAGCACACTTTGTAAGCCTCATGTAACCCTACATTCAAAGTGCTACTTTGACTTGATGGCTGGCATGTGTTAGTGATAGACTGTCTGTATGTAATCTGATGTACCAGTTGTAACAGTAGTCATATCATTGTCTTCCTTTGTTATCAGAGGACAGGTTGCCAATCATCACTGTGGTTAATGCATCAGAGTGGCCTGATCCTGTTGAGGTCCTTCCTCTTAAAAGTGAAGATAATTTCTCAGAAGCTGCTACAAACACTCTGATCAGCCAGGTGGTTTTACCGAAGGAACCAAGAAGACAGTATGTTGTTTTGTTAATTCTACTATATTTGGAGTTGATTATGCATGAAGTAGTGGTAGACGGTCTGATTAATTGCAACGATTATCTGGCATTTTGAGGTCATTGGTATGGGGGGTGGGAGAAATAATTAATTCTGAGATGCATCGCAATTCTCTCATGAAAGATTATGAATCAATGCAGAAAAGACAATAATCAGAATTTTATCAGGTGTAACAAATTTGTAGTACAGGCTGTATGTTCCTTATGACTAAACCAACTGAAATTTGAAATGCACATGGACATGTGCATTATGTTTACATTCTAAACTAACTGGCTTTTATTAAGTTTTTGTGAGGATGGCTGAGAGTAAGCAACTACTCAAGATACATCAACAGTCGTTTTATAATTGTATTCCCAGGTTCAACTCAGCTGTGCCAACTCATCTGGATACACACAGAGAAAACAAGACAGTCCAGGTTGGTTCTGCAAACATCACTGAGGGTTACACTGTAATACAGAGAGCAACATATAGAGAGACAGGACTTCCACACATATCTGAAGTCAATGATATGTAAAGATGAGTATGCTGCCAAGTAGATAAATATTATTTCTATATAGACTGGTGACAAATATAATGATGGATCTGAATAAATGAGTTCAGAAATATAAGGAATGCTTCCATGCAAAAGAGTGCTCAATGAATTGTTTGGTTAAGTATGAAAATGATGTGAATCATATATTATGGCCTTCACATTCACTAGATCTCAGCCCAACTGAACATCTATGGGAAATTTTGGAGCGACATGTTAGACTGTGCTCTCCACCATCATTAAGCACCAAATCTATTGGAAGACAGAGCTGTGGAGAATCTGTGACAAGCAGCACTGAAGCTGCTTTTGAGGCTGGTGGTGGAACAGTGCTTCATTTTGTTATTTTCCCTTTCATTTGTCACCCATCTGTAGCAGTTTTCAAATGAGGAAGTGCCTTATGTAGAGAAAAGGAAGAAAAGAGAAGAAGGGTAGAAACAGAGGCGAGATGATTTGTTGTTATAGTTAAAAGCACGTCTGCTTCATGGCAATATTGGATTTTGCAGGAATGTGATGAAACCTCTTGGTTTGTCAAGATGTTTTATTCACTAGCCTAGCCAACAACACATTCATATGTGATTGCTTTATTGTTGTTTCTCAGTTGAATTCCCAGAAACTCCATTTTATCACATATATAATAATATATCACCACCTGTTATATGTAAAATCAGTTTTTATTGATGTTATGATTATTGCAGCTATGGACCGTCCATATCAGCCCCTTGCCCCGGAACACCAGTACTGCCCAGTCCTCAAAGCCCATACTGATGTGGGTTCCCAGTTCTTGTTGCGTTCCACCTCATGGCTCCCAACACAGGTGATGAACAGACAATCTGCCACGCTGAGCTATGAGTTTGAGATGACAGGATAATATAATACAACACAACATAACATTACGTGACATGACATGTTGCAACAACATAACCCTTGCAACAAAATGGAAGAAACAACATAGCATTTGATTAACATGTGTAATGCAACTTAACATACCATCCTCTGACATGACATAAAGAACTATAACTATGAATAATGTAGTTCTAAAATCTCAAGTTGACTCAAGTTGATGGTGGAGTCCACATCAACAACTATAAAGTTGCTGTCTAGGCCCCACCATCCACTTGAGTTTGAATGATTTTAGAACTATATTTCTCATAGTGACAGTTTACTTCTCAGTGTGGACGGCCCTTAAAAAAGAGGAACATAACAGACAGAATCATTGTGTATTATCTGTACCAGCCTTTATTTTTAACTTCATTTTCAATGAGATTGCGCACTAATGCTATCTCTTGTTATGATGTAGTGTTTTTTTGATTATTAAGAGATCAGACTTTTTGTTGGTTAGTGACATGTGTTGTTAGTGTTGTTGTATGATGCACTTATCTATAGTCAGTGTATAACCTACAGTAGATGGCTAAGCAATGTACTGCTGTGGACAGGGTCAACAGCAAAACGTATTTTAGACACTTAAAAAAAAAATTATTATCAGTTGAAGTGTACGCTGTATTTAGACTATTTTCATTGCTTTAGTTTGCTGTCAGACAAACTTTTCCGACAGAAAATCACTGTAATATAAGGCAAGTATCACTCTGTCCAAAGCGTCCAGGCTCCACTGGCAAAGACAGTAATTTTAAATTGCAGAACACAGGAATGGCTGGTCTGCTGCCTCGATTTGTTTGCGTTATTGTGTGACTTTGGTGAATCTGAAATAACCCTTTAATTCACATAAGTTATACAATAACACAAACAAACTAACCAATCGAGGCAGTGGTCGACTAGGAACTCAAATGTTCGTTGAGGTAAAATGACTGTTTTTGCCAATGGAATCTGGTTGGTTTGGAGAGAGCAATATTTGGTTCACTGAACAGTGGTTTCCCGAATGAAAAGTCTGTCTGACAGCAAGGTAAAGATGAAAAATATTTTAGATATAGCACACACTTAAACTGATACTGAGTTTTGTGTCTATGATGTGCTTTCCTGCTGACCCTGTCCACAGCAGGACATTGTTTAGCTTCCTACACCACTACTCCTGCTGCTTCTCCAAACTGGGGGCGTGTTGACCGCCATCTACTGTAGGTAATACACTGACTGTGAAGAAGAACCTCATACAACCTCACGTCAAAAAATCCAAACTATCCCTTTAATATGTCATACTGTGGCATAATATAAAGCAAAACACGGTCTACCAAAATACAGTCAGACAGTGTAACAGGACAAATATATATTTTTTATTTTCAGTACACACCTTTATTTTGCACTCTATCTTCTTTTACATTTTTATTCAATCTCTTGTTAAGATGGAGAATTTTTTGATTATTAAAGCCATTCTTAGTCACCAACAACAGTGGCCTGCTGTAACCATTTGTCTTTTTGACCACAGTGCTAAGTCTCCTCGACAGGCAGTCAAGAAACTGTTTTTTCTCCCCTCTGTTGAGATGACCAAGTCTGCTGAACACAAGGTGAGAAACAAGTTACCTTACAGACAGTGTGTAACCTGTGAAGTGAATTTCTGCAGTTAAGTTCAACCATAAATGTGTTGTGTGGCACAGAAAAGACTCAAAAAGGACAAGTCAAGGAAGAGAGCTCTTCTGAAGTCTCAGCTGAACCAGGAAGGGAAGGACTCTCTGAAGCCGGAGACGGGCAATGACCTGTCAGATCCTGGTTTGTCCTGGCTGGGCCCGGACAGTGAGCTCCAGGTGAAGAAGGCCTCTGCCCCTCCTCAGGTTCACCATCTTGTTCCTGAGGGTCAGACTGTGGCTGCCGCCCCTGAGGCCAAAGACGAGCAGCAGCCTCCCAGGTCCACCCAGAACCTCCACCTCAGGAATAATCCGAGGGCCCTTCCGCCTGTCCGGGAGAGGATACAGAGGAGGCACACCCAAGAGGAGCACCATCCTTCCAAACATAAACTGGACCTGAAGGTTAAAGTTAACTTTTAGTTGTGTTTTTTCTGTGTGTCACAGACTGCCGGTCTTGAAATCTTTAAAAGAAACAGAATAAGGTGAAAAACACTCAAATAACATAGTGTGAGAAACAAGAGCACTTGACACTTTGACATCCCAGAGTAACAAATGCTCTTTCAATCACCACATCACACATTATGAGAAAAGTGGACACACAAGTGTCACAGTTAGGGAAGGTTGTGTTAAAATTGTGTTGTTTTTACATAAGTTTACATTTGGGCTACAAAAATGTACTTTTGCCAGGGTGTAAAAATATTAGCGTCTATCCCTGACTACATGGCACGCTGAATTTTGGAGAAATATGCTAAAATGAATGCACAATATGTCTTAAATATTTCTGTTTGATGGAATGATGCAGCCATAAAAACAGGGTGTTGGATTTGAATATTTCACTTGGTGTAAACATCACGGCTGCGCAAGTAATCACAATTTTATTGAAATCGCAATGTGGCCAAGTGCAATATCCAAATTGCAGAATCAGAGCCAAATTGCAATTTTTTGAAAAAGTAAAAGTGTGAGAGAAAACATCATTATAATGAGGTACTGTAGTGCTGCAGAGATGACCTGGCCTAAAAACCTCACTTTCCTGATGAAAGAAAACATGTTTGTGTTGTGCACACCTTAACAAATATCACATCATCATGTTTTTGTTTTTATCAGTGAAAATGAAATATGTAATGCAGAAATGATCATTCCCACTATTAATATTGAACCTTGCAATTGTAATTTCAGTCAAAATAATCACAATGTCACTTTTTTTTACCATATCGTGCAGCCCTAGTAAACATCATACAGTGTAACTCCAAAATAGAGCTAAAACAGTGTGTGACACTGCCACATATGGTGGAATAAGATGATTTTTCCAATTTATAAACTCCTGTAGGAGAATAAGGAGAGGAGAGTGGAGGGTGTTTGTAAATGGATTACATTGAAAAATGGCATGATAACCTGTTAGACTTTGTATTATTTAGTAATATTCATAAAGCAAGAAAAAGAGAAATGAGGGTTATTGTGCAGGCTTTTCTGGTTTATCTGAAATTTCATGCTCAGTCTTTGTTAGCATAACTTCATTATCATTCTCTGGCCTCAGAATGTCTCTGATCAAAATCCTGTCACCCTCAGTCCTCTCTCAGTGATTTGACAGTCTTGAAATTGAAAGCACTGACATGTGAAGACTCACTCAGTTGGTCCTGATTACACACATCTCCAACAGTATATGTGTGCATTTATCCATCAGTAACAACCCCTGCGAGTGCGTAAGAGAAAGTGCAAAGTGAGAGTGGGCATCGGATTCCAGAGATGCCAACCCCGATAGGCATCACAAACACAACACTTTTCTAATGGCTTTATTTGGTGTTTTCAACATCTCACGTAGAGGCTGGATGTTTGTCATGTACTTGGTCACGTACCCTGATTGCTCAGGCCTTAGTACAGGAAGGCTGGAAGGAATTCATTCTTGGCTGCTCATAAACAAATGAATTAAAGAATTTAAATGATGTAAGCCAAGGACAGCTTGTAAAGGGAAACACTGTGTTGTTGTGTGTCTAATTTTCTGTCAGTGTGTAAAATTAATATTGAAATGATGCTGCAAAGCAAAAATTCTTTACATTAGGTCATTATTTTGTGACAAATGTGATTCAAATGTAGCTAGTATATTTGTTTTCAAAATATTCAAACTATTCAGATTGGTTATTGTCAATGTGGGATGAGACAGTATTGTATTTATAGCTACAGTATATACACTCAGTCTTTTTTTCTCTGCTTTGTGAACCTAGACTGGAGTGGATGGGATTGACTGGGAGAGCCTGAAGAGACAAACGTCCCTGTGGAGGAAACCAGCTCAGCCTGTTGGTCCTGAGTGTCAGAGGCCTTCACCTTCAGAGGGCAAGGCAGACTATGTCCCATGCTGCCTCCACCCAGTCCCCAAAATGAGTTCACACCGCCAGTCCAAGAGCTCTTCAACCACAGGTAACTGCAAACTGAGAGCCCCTACCCCATTCCTCAACCCTGACCCCAACAGCAGGTGTGAGCAGGCCCATAAATATGCTTAAATCAATCTATTAAAGTGAGCATGTGTTGTCCATAAATCATGTGTAATATTGAGCTCAAGAACATCAGCAGCTAGAGATCAGATTTGGTTCCTGATCTTTAACATGGTTGGGTTTTTGTTTCTGTTGGGCACTAGGTGTCACTGTAGAGTCACTGAAGCTCATAAAAACTGAACCACTGAGGGAAAAAGACAACTCGACAGAACAGAAATACAAACATCATTGACTGATTAACATGGAAGATATATTTTTTTTGACTGAGGCATCAGATATATTGGAATATAATTATGAATAATATTTTTAATTATTTGAATCCAGGGGGAAATGACATGATATTCAGTTATCTCTGCTGTATTTAACATTGGAGGGTTGGCGTAATCCGTTGAAATGGGGTCATTGTAGGGTCAGAGAAGAAGTAGAAACTGTAGAAGAAACTGAGAAGAGAATAAAATCATTAAAAACAAAACATCCCAACATGGAAAAAAATAAAACAGTGGATAAATATGGATCACACATAAAAAAGACAACATCTCCCCTAATAGAATTGAGACTAAATGGGCCACATATTAGATCGTCAACCTGTATTTATCATGTTTGTTTCATCTACTGAGAGAAACATGAGGCTGATAGAAACAGCTTCCAGAAGCACAAATGATTTAATGCACTCTAGTAGGTCAATTCAAGACAATTTCCCACTTTATTGGAAAAAATAAGGCTGTGTAGGAGCCTGAGTGAACACTCACAGTGTTGTGAAGGGAGTTACGAGGTTTTCATATTAAGACTGGCTGTCTGGCAGCATAACAAATGAGTGTGTGTTGTTGTTGCTGATGTGTCTGTTGCTGCGGTTGGTTGCATGATGTCACTGTCAAACCACCGTGTTCTTTGGTTGTTTCAGCTTTGCTCAGCTCTCAGTTCTCCGCCTGGGGATGATGTAGTTACAGTATGTGTGGTGTGTAGTCCAGCGCTCCACATTTAAACAGTCTGAAGTTGTTGTTTTTTTTAGTGCATTGGCTTATGATTTTATGGTGTAACTGTGTAATAAATAGAGGGTGTGGTCTATGGTAACATCATGGAGACCACGTGGCTTTATTCGGCTCCGGCCATTGACATTTTTGCAGTTCCAGCTAATTCCTGGGTAATCCAAAAATGGCCAAAGAGGTGGAGCTAAGGCAGCCAAATAAAGCGGCTACTTAGCGGCTAGCCACTTGTGAGGGTGTCACAGTGGCACTCCTCTAATTTTGCATAATTTTAAGTCAAAAAATAATTTAAACCAGCAAATTATATAAAAATTCAGCCTCTGTCAGTCTGTGGGACTGACTCACTTTTGGAGTCAGCCTCAAGTAGCCATTCAGCTCCGGAAGTTTAAATTAAATTTAAATAAATTGATTGTTAATGAACTATTAATTTGACAAGTATTATGATAGTTTTGGTCTTTGGGCTTTGGGAAACACTAATCAACGTTTTTCACCATTTTCTGACATTTTATGACCAAACAACTAATTGATTAATTGAGAAAATAAATGACAGATTAATTAATAATGAAAATAATCATTAGTTGAAGCCCTAATATACAGCAACACAAATTTTTCTAATGATCCCTCAGATGTGCTTATTGAACCCTTGTGAGACATATATTGAATAGAGGCAGGATATTTTAACAGTTTTGTTTTTTTGAGAAATATTTTTATTTACAATATATTTTACAGTTTAACAACAAACTTCATTGTCCAATAGACAACAAATACACCAATGCTGATATAGCTGTGATAATAATAATATTTGCCAACTGTGCTCTAGTGACAATTCGTTTGCTTTACCAACTTCCTGAAAACCTTAATAAATTGTTGACACAATTAATATAAGAATCAGAATCAGAAATACTTTACTGATCCCAGGGGGAAATTTGTTGTGTTACAGTTGTCCCATTCAAGAACAGAAATATATATAAGCATATAGAAGTTATAAAAATAAACATAGAAATTGTAAGTATGTAAAAAATATGTGCATGATACCACTGTATACAACAATATCTAGAAAAATAGAAGACGAGAAATATGTAAAAAAAAAAAAAAAAGTATACAATGTATACTACATATCCAGTTTCTAGTTTCCCAACCACTCAGAGTTCGCTGCCCGGAGGAGCTGCTTAACCTAAAATGTTGGTGTTGTGTTGAGCTTTACTGCCCTATGATATTTAAATCCTTTGTTTTAGAAGCTCTCCCATGTTGATAGCATAACGGGAAGCATTGAAACACCGTGATACAGAGTTGTTGCATTTACTTTATTGTCATTGCAACAAATGTTGTAAGGAGCTTGACTCGGGAAGCTCATAGTGAACTCACCAAATTAGATGTCAAGATATTGAAAGAGGAGTGAGAGGGAGTTTGGACATCAGAGAAGCAGCAGAGAGAAACCACAGTTGGTGATTGCTGGAACAGTGGAAAGACGAGCAAAGACGTTTTTGTTGAGTTTTATTTTCTTTCTGTCCAGTTAGAATGAAATGTGTTTTTTGATGATAAAATGACTGTTTCTGTAAATAGAGTCTGTTGGCTTTGAAAAGAGCATTAAAACAGCTGTTTTTGGTTAAATAAAAAGGATGTTAATTTTAACAAAAAGGTCTCTCTCTGTAGGGATCCTTTCCATAAAGTTGTCAGACACTAAGAAGAACATGCTGAGCCTCTCAGCGGCAAAAAACAATTAAATATTGTTAGTTACTTAGACACAAAAACATGGGGAAATAGAGTCCAGGTTGAAAAATACCAAAGTTGCCCTTTAATGTAGCCAAAAAATGTTTTTAGTGAGGATCATGACCTAACTTTATGTGTGGTATATTGATGCTGGAGAGGTCTAGATTTCAACAGCAGCTCTAAAGCATATTGTCCATCCAGGTTGGTCTGTTTCTCTCACTTTGAAATGATTGAAGACTTTCGCACCCCAAACCTTGAAGACATTTCAAAGAGCCCTTTGAATAAATGACCTCAATCCAGTTGAATATCAGCGCAAACACTCCTGCCTAATTTTAGAAGCCAATAACACTGAATATTTGTCATTGGGTATTAGTGCATGCTGCTAGCTGCTGAACAAACAAATGATCTCGCTAGTTAGCTGAAGGAGACTAATTGTGCAGTGAGCTGCTACGCCAAGGTTGCGTGTATCCAGGCCTGTTCTTACTCACACATACAATAGCTTCTGTGCTGTCATTTCTTGATTAAAAGTGACTTAATTTCCATTTACTGTATATTGGTTTTCCAGCAGCCTGTGGCACAGTGAGCTTTATGTGTTTGTGTCCCAGTTCCCGTAGGGGAGCCCTGGAACGTTTTCTGTTTACGGCTTTACTGTGATAACATTTTCCCCTCTGAATCACAGGCAGCGCTGTGTAGTGGTGCCACCTTTCCCCTGCCCACTAACAGGACACTCTCTGTCAGTTGGCTACACAGCCAGCTCCCACACTAAAGTCCCTTTGAAATACCAGTTTGTTTATTCTAGTGTACTAAATATGCAGTGTGCAGTTTAAGAAATGTCAGATCCACTGCAGGGAAAGGCAGCATCTGTGTTGATGGCTCTGGCCTCTGTCATTTTTAGCTCAATCCTGCTGTTCCCTCAATTGTACTCAGTGTGTTTTCATGCAAACATACTTTGTTGGTACAGTGTATCCCAACACTTTGCTTTACCTTCTCCTTTTTTTAGTTTTCAACCTGGGATGTCATGGAGGGCGTCTCCACCCATTACCCACCTTTCTATTTGCAGAAATCAGTTTGACTTTCATTAGGCCTTTGGGTATCAGTTTTTAGAAACAAGCATAAATCTGCAATTAGTTGCGGGCCTGTATGTGCGTGTGTGTTCACACACGCACATACAGTACATGCTGGGCTCCTCTGTATTGTAGGCCACTCCCACCATCACACCCCCTTTGTCCAATTGGCATGAACAGTTCATCAGTTGTCCTTTTGCTCAAGACCAACCATTCCACAAAATCACTTGCAAGTTTGGTTAGGTTTGGGCTTAAAAATTATTTGGTTTGGTTTGGGATAAGACCATGTTTGGGGTTACAATAACTACATTGATTATGTACGTCACGTGATGTCACTGAAGTGACTCGAAGGAAAAAAGTCATATGACAAACAGAACCCTTAATAACATTTTGGGTTCACATGGGACATGAACCCCGGTCTCCTGGGTGAATGTTTGAGCCATCCATCCACCCCACCTCCTCCAGATGTGGACTTTTCTCTCTATTTATACTACGCCAAGAGCCTGGTGTGTCTCATACAGTTGTGGATGGGTTTGCATTGAAGTCACTTGAAAAGCCTGGTGTGTCACTTTGAGCTGCTAATGGGTACTCTGTGTGTCTGCATGAGTTGCAGAGCGGCGGTGATAAATTATGTATGTGACGAGTTGGGAATGACACTGGGCTGGTCTGTGAATTCATTTGGAAGTTATGCATCTTTTTTACTCCCATTGCCACGCCTCCTGTTAGCCAATTGGCATGAACACCAGACTTTGAATTTCATCATTTTAGAGACAAGGCCACTTGGCTTTTGGTGCTGTACTGGTATTTGGCCTTTAATGGCCAAGCACAACAGCATGATAAATATGCTGCATCCAAAAACTACTTGGTTGGACTTAGGAAAAGATCATGGTTTGGGTTAAAATGAGTATGTAAGTTCATGTACGCAACAAAACTTATGTATGTAACCTATGTATGTTATGTGACTTAAAAAGAAGCCAACAGTGACTTTTGGTTTCACTGTGACACAAACCTGAGTTTCCTGGTTGAATGTCCTGTGTTTTTTGACCCATGCATCCACCCTATAATGTATGTGGACTTTCTTACTACGTCACCTGACTGTCACTTCAATACATGACGCTGAAGGGCCACCTCCAGAAATGACATTAGTGGTGTACTTACAAGGGCTGGGCATCGATTTCCCAAATAGATTTTAATCATTTCACCAGGTCCAGATTTGATTTGATTTGATTCATTATTGATATTGATTCGGTTTTGCTTGGATATGAAAGAGATTCTCAGAGAATTAATGCTGTATATTGTACAAGGCAAAAGCAAAAGTGAAATATATTTTATGTTGTGAATTCTTCACTTTTAGATGTTTTTTTCAGAGACTTTTATTTTTAAATTTTATTTTGAAAGTATGGACTTGTTTCCTTCCTGTCGCTTTGCCATCTTTAATGTGTCTGGCTTCGTCATAGACTAGAAGTCACAGATGATGTGCTATCAGGCTTGTGTTGCACAATAACTGGATTCTCTCTGTTCATGATGTTGCTTTGTCTAGTTGATGTTAAGTGTATTTATTGGACCACTAATGTCGGTAAAGACTTGTTTCAGTAAGTAGCCTGTAGCCTTGCCAAGTGATAAGCTAATTGACTAGCCCAGACAGCTTGACCTGTATTACTGTGAACACACAGTTAATGTGGTCACTGCAACAGTTGTTAAGTATTCACAGAGTCACACAGGGAGTTTGTTGGTCTCATTTTACAGTCCTTAAATGCTTTAGTTAATGTTGCAGTCAGTGTCAAGTCATGGATATGCAGCAAGGAGCTGAAATACAACTGCTGACTCTGTTCTCTGACTGGGGCCATGTAGTGATCTACCCCCTCCCACCACCTTGCAGTGCATCAGTGAGATCTTGCACCAAAGGCTGGTCATGCAAGACTAACAGGGTTAAAACTATAGGCTGTACCACACATCCACAGGAGAAAAGACATTATGAAAGATCGATTTGGGGATTTTATGAATCCATATCAGCCCATGCAAAGTAAAAACGATCTCAAATCAGTTAATTGATTTGAATCACCCAGCCTTAGCAGCTACAGTGCATAAGCATCTGATCAAACTGCTGTATTTGATGCATTGGGAGTGAGAACAGGCTGCGGTTGATTGTGATGCACAATTGTATGAATGATGTCACACTGTTCTACTGATAAACATGTGGCGGTAACTCACCAATATATACTACAGTGTGCCAGCAAAAGCAGAGAAGAAGAGGACTGGTAAACGTGAATGTGAACAATATTAGATTTAGTATCCTTAAAAAATAGGGTTTCCAGTTGTTTTATGAGGAAGGAAATGCACTTGGCACATTTGTTAGCATATACACACAATGCATTTTGATGAGTTACACTGAATGTAAACATAAAATTTGTTTGTTTACAAGAATTCTCCACAGGACACCTTTAAGCCCACTTGTTGAATACCTCAGCCTCGGCGTGGAAGGGATATGTCCATCACTACCTGTAGCACACCTGCTCATGCCAGACACACAATGGCCAGGTTATTGCTCGCACTGTGGCCAGTTATTGCTGCTCTGTGCTCCCTGCTGTCATCACTCCTATTAGATGCTGCGGAGGAATGTGCAGGCCACAGCTTCCCTCTGCCCCGCTGCTTGGGCACCTGCCAGCTCAAATCACGACCCCTTTTGTATGTGGCTGCAGGACAGCCACACCTGCAGCCACCACATGTGGGACCAGCCTACTTTTTCATTAACTTTTATTCATCCCAAGAGTTTACGAGTTTGTGGAACTGCCTCATCCCGCTAATGAAAAGCCATCCAACCAAAGCCTTGTTAAAGGAAGTGAGAATGGAACAAATTTCTCCAAATGGGTGCTTTTGTAGGAGTAGTGTTTTGTAGTTTATATTTTAGTATATGTTTTCCATCTTTCACACATTTTTTCAGAGAGATGTAGTGTACGTTTAACTTATCAAACACCTTCTACGTCCTCTAGAACTGATGCAAATGTTTTCCATACATATGTTAAACATGTTAGTTTGAAGGTGATTCCAGAGCATGCATATTAACTTCTGTAGAGTAAGTAAGTAACTGGTTTTCTACCATAACAACCTGTTAAAAAGTGTTAGGGAATTTTCCATTCTCTAGTAGTCATGCTAAGGCCTTCGAGCCATACCATTAAGATACCTGTTTTAACCTTTAACAGACATACTGTCTCTCCTCTAGGACAGTAGATGCAGCTGTCTTCTCCTTTCGGATAAACAAGTGAACAACCTTATAGTGTTGCTATGGCAGCTAAGGTCGAAGAGGTGTTTGTCTTCTCTCTCTGACCGGAGAAGACGTAAACTGTAATCTGTTTTGGATAACACTGACCCTGAGCTGTAGAGCCAGAGGTGTTGAACTGTGGTCTCAGACCTTGTGTATTCATAATTCCTGTGTTTGCATATTCAGACCAATAAGCTAACTCAATGTGTTGGGTCTGACCATATTTGGGCATAGATTCATCATGACCTTATCTGTGAATGCTTAAAGACTATCCCGGAGGACAGAAACGCCAGAATTGAAGGGAACATTAATGCCAACTGTGTACTGGTTCTTCCTTCATTCTCCTTGGCCAAGAATTATTAAACCAGTTTCATTGTAAGACATATTGGACTCCTGAGTACTTCTTCCTTCGGATACATGGGCAAGGGGATAAAATCCACAACAAACAGTAGCACTTAAAGGAGCAATATCTAGCAATTGCATGTGCAGAAATGCAATTGCAACAGTGCAGCAGTCCAAACTGCGAGCTGGTGCCATAGACTGAGTATTGAATAGGTTGAAGTCCAGTTTAATATACGATCTATAATTTAAGTGAGTTGCCCCCCTCCCCCCAACAGACTTTGGGCAGGCTGCAGGAGTGCAAGATGCGCAGAACATTGTAAACTGACAATAACAATGAGGATGAGTCCTCCACTGCAAGTTGATCAGCTGTTTATAACCATCAGCCTGTTAGCCTGAAGAAAGCCCACTGCTCTGAAAATACACACTCTGGAAATTGAGTCAGGTGCCTGTCTCACTGCCTGCCAAACTCCATTCTGCTCAGTTTAACCATTATAAACATCTTTGTCTTCTACAAGATTATTAACCCTTGTGCATCCCTAGGGGTATTTTTTACCTTTTGGACTAACTTTGGCTGTGTTGATGCATTTGGCATAAATTTTGCTACAGGTGTGTATTTTGGGGTGGATTTTGGTATTTCAGGAAAGAAAGTGTTTTTAAGTCTTTAATACACTGATTACAAAAAATAGTCACACCTTTGTCCCTAAGGGTATTTTTTACCCCATTGACTGCCATTAAAAACACCCTTTTTTGATAATTTTTTATATTGTGTAAATTCAAAAAATCAAAACTTTTTTTTTGTTTATTTACAAAAGGACCCTTCCAAAATTTATATTTTTTTGTTTTCCAGAGATTTGCATAATTTTTCCATTAACCCCATCAGTGCCATTGAAAGCCTGTGGATTGTCTGCTACCACCTAGGGGGTTAGTATAGTACTGCAATCCAGTTGATTTTTTTTTTTTTTTTCAAATTTTTTTTTGCTGAATTTAGTTGAGGGGATTCCTGTGACTTAGCCTGAATACAAATATTTACATATTTATGTCTTTTACTGTGTATAGGACATGATACAAAACTTGACCCTAAATCATGATAGAGTAAATCAGCCTATGTAAATCTATGAAAAACGTCATTTTTTCAGCTTATCGCCATTACAGCAAAATATCTTTTTTTTTTCTTTATCAATGCTTTTAACCTGATGCCAGGACCTAAGAATTTAAGTTTTTACAAAATTTTAGCTGATTTTTTTTTTATTGTGTCTGCCCCTGCAGGAGTAAATGCACCATATGAAATTCAGAGAAATAATATGCATTTTTACCATTGTCAAGTTTTGCAAGCTGGTTTGGCAAAAAAAAAATTTAAAAAGTTGGCTATTTTGCATCAAATTAAAGCCTAAGGACTGTGTCTATGTGGGGAATAAGAAATAAGTGTGGGTTTGTGTGTATAACTGCAGCTACAGAGGTCATTTGTGGGGCAACTACTGTAGGCTATATGGATCAAAAGAGCCACCTGCTGCACACTGCACAAAAACCAAGTGTGTGTGTGTGCGTGTGTATGCATGTGTGTGCATGTGTGCGCACGCACGTGTGTGTTGTGTGTGTGTGTGTGTGTGTGTGTGTGCTTCTGATGTCCATCTTGCGGGACATCAGAAGCTTTCCCACAAGTGACCCAAAACAAAAGCCTGGGAAAGTCCGGCTTTGTTTACACAGGTGCGATCACACATAAACACATAAATATATGTGCATCGGATCGGTTCTCATTTCATCCTACCTGATCAAGATGAGCACACGGTGCAGACACAGCATCTCTGAGGCCCTCAGCCTCATTCAGCTGGAGGATGAGCAAGAGCTCAAGTGGAGACACAGATGAGGATGATAACTGGGTTCTTAAGCATTTTTTTGCATTGATAACTGGGTTCTTAAGCATTTTTGCCATTGTGAACTGGGTTCATGGAGACCATTTTGGGTTGATAATGGGTTCTTAAGCATTTTTTGCATTGATAAACTGGGTTCTTAAGCATTTTTTGCATTGATAATGGGTTCTTGAGCATTTCTTGCTTTGATAATGGGGTTCTTAAGCATTTTTTGCATTGATAACTGGGTTCTTAAGCATTTTTTTGCATTGATAACTGGGTTCTGGACCATTTTTTGCATTGATAACTGGGTTCTGGACCATTTTTTGCTTTGATAATGGGGTTCTTAAGCATTTTTTGCATTCATAACTGGGTTCTGGACCATTTATTGCAATGATAATGGGGTTCTTAAGCATTTTTTGCATTCATAACTGGGTTCTTAAGCATTTTTTGCATTGATGATTTTTTGTTTGAAGTAAAAATCAAGTTCTAATCACAAAAACTGGCATTTAAGGGATTAAAATTTTGAAACAGAATGAATATTTGCTGTGTTTGGTGAGAGCTGAAGTTACTAATAGTATTCATAAAAAAAATGGAATTACACACTAATACATAATATTTATATTACAGTCTTTATTGAGGGGTATTTTTTACCCTTAGGGACACAAGTGTTGCACTTTTTTTACATCTGACTTTCCAAAAAAAATAAGAATGCATCAAAATCAATTTTTATTTCAATCTTTGATACTCCCAGGCTCTGATAATTCAACACAAAAAAAAAAAAAAAATCCATTTTGCATTTATGGAATAGAAAATAATTCACTTTTTGTGTTTTTTGTTTGAAGTAAAAATCAAGTTCTAATCACAAAAACTGGCATTTAAGGGGTTAAAATTTTGAAACAGAATGAATATTTGCTATGTATGGTGAGAGCTGAAGTTACTAATAGTATTCATAAAAAAAAAATGGAATTACACACTAATACATAATATTTATATTATAGTCTTTATTGAGGGGTATTTTTTACCCTTAGGGACACAAGTGTTGCACTTTTTTAAGGGATGCACAAGGGTTAAAGCAATATTCCACCGCTGAGTAATAGTCCACTCAATATGTACTCACCCCTATGCCGATGTGAAGATGGGTGAAGATCTTCAGTTCACAAAACAATCCTGGAGTTTCAGCAGAAAACAGAGTTGCAGCTAGTGGCAGTGAATGGAGACCAAATGTAAATGTAAAAAAAAGAACACAAAACAAAGATGTCTGTGAAGGTTCATCTTAAATTGAAGCGCAGATGGTTCCTATGGTCCGCTAGTTTTCTGGAAGTCTTCTCATACTCCCGCACCAGTCGAAGGGTGTGTTTTCCGAACACAAAACAAACACAAAATGTCTCTATCCTGCTTGTGTGGTGTAATCCAAGTGTCTGCGAGCCGCGACATTAAAATTTAACCACAAAAGACACCATTTACACCATGTTTTTAGCTGAAATGTCAACTGTAGCATGTAGCAGGTAGGATGTAAACATGGCGTCGATCTCGCGAGACTTCATATATCTCTTAATGGACACGCGTGTGAAAATATCGCAAGAACGACGCCATGTTTACATGCTACATGCTACAGTTGACATTTCAGCTAAAAACATGGCATAGGGCGGATGTTTAGCTCAGTTGGTAGAGCGTCCGACCCATGTATGGAGGCTGTTAGTCCTCTGCAGCGGCCGCTGGTTTGATTCCCGCCTTTGGCCCTTTGCTGCATGTCGTCCCCCGTCTCTCTCTGCCCCCTTTCCTGTCTACTTTCTGGCTGTCCTATCAAATAAAGGCAAAAATGCCACCAAAAAAAAAAAAAAAAAAAAAAACTTAAAAAAAAACAAAAAACATGGCATGTAAATGGCGTCTTTTGTGGTTAAATTTTAATGTCGCGGCACTTGGATTACACCACACAAGCAGGATGGAGACATTTTGTGTTTGTTTTGTGTTCTTTTTTTTTTTACATTTACATTTGATCTCCATTCACTGCCATTAGCTGCAACCCTGTTTTCTGCTGAAACTCCAGATGTTGTGAACTGAGATCTTCACCATTTCACATCGGCATAGGGGTGAGTACATATTGAGTGGACTATTACTCAGCGGTGGAATATTGCTTTAATGATTTCTTACAACTCACTCTTACTCATTTGGTGAACATTCGCCATTAATTTGAACTCTAATTAACGTGAGTATTTCAACTTAACATGTTTCCTTGAGCTCTGATGATATATTGTGTTCATTTTATGACTTATGACACTAAATATATTACAGATTTCTCCTTTAATATTTTATGAATATATGTTCTCCTCATTTCAATAACAATACATGGATTACTGACAGATGTACAACTAATACTCTACTAACATTTGATCTAGTGGGACAACACAGTCTCACGACAGTTCGTGAAGTACTCACAAAACTTAAAGTTGCTGTAAACAATTCTGGATAAAGATAATTGATTTTGAGTCTCATTTCCAGGTCATTAAATACTTAATTTTTTGGCAGCTGAGTCGCTTAGCTTCCTCCATTGTCCTCTTCAGTCTCTTAGACCCTGCCATGATGTCCATGAAGGCTTCTGAGGCCAGTTCCGAGCCTGTTGGCTGCTCATTTTGGAACTGCTCTGTGCCAGCATTCCCCGCGGACTCCCTCGGCCCCAAGCTTGTGTGCTAGCGAAGCAAACACTAATGCTCCCCTGGTGCTGCAAGTTTTCGATCTAGTTCAGCTAACTAGCTAACAACTACAGTTAGCGGGATTTAGCAGTTATTTTAGCAATAAGTAAAGTTATCTGTCCATCAGGAAACAGGACAGGTGTCCATCAGGAGGTGAGGCAGAGCAGCCTGGGGACATTGGAGGGAAAACCAGAAAACATTTTCTCCATAAAATATGATCCAGAACTGAGATCCTACTCTGCAACCCAAGTTACAGAGTGCAAAAACAGTCGTTTTGGGCTCAAAGTAGGAATGAAAGAGGCACCATTCTCCTTAGTACAAGTCAGTGTACCATTAAAATGATTTTGAAGCTGTTATTTTAAGGTAGAATAGTTACATAATGTTGTTTTAATGAAGACCAGAAGTACAGAAATGAACACCAATGTGTAGGAAAGCGATGAAGGAAAGTTTTGTATTTGCAGGCACCAGAGGGCTGATTGCCCGCTGCCAGTCATGGGCATCCAAACGCACCACAGCTCATGACATAATCTGCTCACACTCATCTATGAAATCTAATACTCAGCTGGTGATCAGCTCTGGGTGCTCAGGATGAGTGTATACAGTATAGACAGTATGTGTATGGAGGGAAAAATGGAGCCCATTCAGGCTAACAGAGGGATGAGTGATGACTGCAGTGTACCAGGAGCTTTTTAAGGACACTAGCATGAGGAATGTGCCAGAGACGTAACCTGTGGAGGCGGTGTCATGCCTGGGGCTGGTGTGCAGCCTTCACACACGCACTGACACACAGAGACACAGACACACAGAGACACACACACACACACACACACTCTCATACAGCTGATTCCACACTAAACTTACATGTACATTTAACTACTTGAATGTGGAGATGTGTGAAATGTGTTGAGGTGTTCCTCTTAGTTCTTTTTGCATCTACTATAAAAAGACAACCAGGATGGTAAAGAAGAGCTCATAAGAATGTTGGTTGTAGTTCCATTATGTTAAAGGGATAGTTTGCATTGTTTGAATTATTTATCCATAGTAAGTGTATTACCTACAGTAGATGGATGACGATCAACATGCCCCCAGTTTGGAGAAGCAGCAGGAGTACTGGTATAGGAAGCTAAGCAAGTTCCTGCTGTGGACAGGGTCAGCAGCAAATTTTAGACACCTAAAAAAAAATTAGGTACGTAAGTGTTAGGTAAGTGTACACTACATTTAGAATATTTTCACAGCTTTACCTCACCGTTAGATGGCATTTTTCAATAGGAAACTAAGTTATTCAAGCCAAATATCACACTCTCCAAGGCCACCAGACTCCTTTGACAAAAACCGTAATCTTACCTTGCAGACACGAGAGTTGCTTGTGTACCACTTGGTTAATTTGTTAGTATTATTGTGTGACTTTGGTGTTTTAAAGGGTTAGTTTGTATTAACTGAAATCACACAATAACACAAATAACTGATTGAGGCAGCAGTAGACCAACACCTCCTGTATTCTGTGAGGGAAATTTACTGTTTTTGCCAAAGCAGTCTATGAAGGTTTATATGAAGGTGGTTTTCCATCAGGAAAAACTGTCTGACAGCAAGGTAAAGTGTTAGGTTTGGTCTCTTTCTCTACCCTGTCACCCTCTGTTTCCTTGTTTTTCTGCTCATTCTCTGCTGTGTTTCTGCTGTTGTCATAGTGCAGAAGTCACAGACGATGTTGCACAGTAACTCAATTTTCTCTGAGTTGTTCATGATGTTACGTTGCCTTGTTAAGTGCATTTATTGTACTACTGTAATGTGGTTTAAGTAATTAGCCTGATCAGTAATTAGCCTCCTCAAGTATTAAGCTAACTGGCTAGCCTCAGTTAGCTTTCTCTGTAGTACTGTGAACACACAGTTAACGTGGTCCAGCCCATCCTCACCAAATGAAAATGAAAATGGCTCACATCTGGAGGAGGTGGTGTGGATGAATGGCTCAAACAAACACAAGCAAACACAAGACTTTTACCCAGGAGACTAGGGTTCAAGCCCTGTGTGGAACAAAAAGTAAACATAATTATTTAAAGCTTTTAGTAACTTTAAATTTTGTTATGGACATGGTGTCTGTCGTGTCACTTCCATTGCATGAGTGACGTCACTTCTGTTATGTGACATTCATAACATAGTTATTTTAACCCAAACCACAACCTTTTCCAAGTGATTTTTAAACCAAACTGTGATTGCTGTAGTATGTAGTTTACATAACTACAACAGTCACAGTTTGGTTATGTTATGTTACGTAAACTACATGTGTCACGTGAGTTATGTTGTTGCATGAGTGATGTCAAGTCTGTCACAGACATACATAATCAGAATAAGAGTCAGAAATACTTTATTGATCCCTGGGGGGAAATTGTTAGTGTTACAGTTAGACCCATTCAAGAAAGACTAGAATATAAGTATAAGTATATATTTAACATATGGAAATATAGAATATAGAAATTAAGATAGAAATATTATTCAGAGATAAAACTTTAAGAAATAAAAATAAAATATTAAAAAAATATGTGCATTATTACATTAAACTATATACAACAATAGAAAAAAATAAACTAAAAGGTGTAAAAATATGTAAACATATACAATCTTATGTAAGTGAATATATATAAATACAACAGTATTTACAGCAGTGGTACACATACGAATGTAGTTATTTTAACATGCTAATGTAGTTATTTTAACCCAAACCATGATCTCTTCCTAACCCTAACCAAGTAGTTTTATTACCTAATCATGAGTTATGTCACATGACCTATTTAACTACTTAATGTAGTTAAGGCCTGGTGAGCCTGTCCCTGCTGTTACTCTCCAATATGTCATTTTGGGAGTTTAGGTATAAGGATGTGTTGCAGCAACAGTTGTTTAATGTTCACACAGTCACACAGTATGCTGATCTCATTTTACAGTCCTTAAATGCTTGTAGTTAATGTTGGCTTTCACTAAAAAAAGCACAAGGACATACAATATGGACACTGTGAGGAGTGTTACTTATATAAACCAGTGAGCCTGCTTATGAGCGTCTTTTAATTTTTACAAACTCATACTTTGCCTTTCATGAGCTTTTCTTAAACTCTGTCTAATCCATCCACTGCTGTCTGGTTCCTGTTGTGTCTTCTTAGTCGTCTGTGATTGACTCAGGCGTTACAGCACCTCTTCCTGCATGCTGCACACACTTCCTGTTTATCCTTTGGATTGCTATGAAAGTGTGACTCGGAGGAGGATTTGCCCTTTTTGTTAGCACATTTCAAGGAAACCTCACTCTGAAAGCAGTCTGTGGTTACAAAGTGAGAGCAGATTGAAGAAAATTCAAGATACTATTTGGCTTGAAACAAGTGTTCTCACAAAAACCCTTAGAAGTTTTAAAAACACGTTATACGACTGCCTCTTCAAGCTGCTGGCTGGTGTCAGATATCGAGCTGAGAAAACAAACGGGGGCAACAGCGTGATGAATCGCCGACAACTCCTGACCTCCATGTGTTTTGGAAATGTTTGCCTGGCTTGACAAACAATGGTTGGCACATGGCCAGGCAGTAGGCTGCCAAACTGGCAACCCCCCACCCCACCCCTCTCAACTCCCCCGTCCTCCCGCTCCTCCATCAGTGTCCGACGCAGCGTGGCCAGTACACACATCCTGCCTTTGTGGGCCAGGAATGCCAAGAATCCAGACTGCTGCCCTCCTCCCTGCTGCTGCCCAACAAGGTGCTCTCTCCCCTACTCCCCCATCTCACCCCAGCCACCCCCCACCTCTCCCTACTACAGCGTCCCAGTGGTTTTACAGCCCAGCCGGCCGGGTGTCTGGGTGTCTGCGTGTGGTTTGTTTCTGCACTCGCTCTGCACACAGTAACATCAGCGCTTCAGTGTGGAGCTACAGCACCTGCTCTCAGGAAGTGAGCTGTGTGTAGTGGGACCAGCTTTGAACCTGAAGGCCACACGTTTGGTCTCAGTAACAAGTTTGATGAGGTTTTCAGGGTGGGCTGTGGGGCACTGAGGTTAGTCTTTTTTCATATGTAAATCATCTTTAATGTGACTTCTTTAATGCCAGAAAGTGTTGAAAGGTTTCTGAAACATCAGGGCCCACAACTTTTACTCCAAGGAACCGCTTTTCAAGGAACTAAAAGTTCCTTCAGCCCGTTGTTGTCTGTTCTGCATTTATGATCTAAAAACCCACGAAGATGATACTTTTTCATTTACCAGACGATTAATTTGTCCACATTTCTGCACGTCATTTCTGCATGCGACTAAACAACGATCATTGTTTGTCCATCTGTCATGTGCTTTCTTCTGTAACTCCATGTTGATGTGTTTAAGCACAATAAACAAAAAGCAAACTGGTTTGCAGCTACAGCTTTTTTAAAATGGTGGCTGAAATAAAATGCTAGTATGCAAGTACTCATCCAATCAGAAACAATCACAAATTGGGGACTTTTGGGGTATAAAATAATGTTTCTGGAGCTTAATTTCGAACTTGGTCCCTCCAGTGGAAACACACTGAGTTCTTCCAGGTTGGTCTTTTTTCACCTTTAAAACATCTTTAAATGTAACTTCTTTAATGCCAGAGTGTGTGGAAATGCTTCTGAAACATCATGGCATTAAAATTCTTTCTCAATGAAATCCACAAAATTCTTAAGTCTTTTTAATTCTTACACATGTAGCTGCAATTCCACCTTAAATACCCATAACTTTTAGTCCTAGCTACTTCTCAAGGAAATAAATGGTTCCTTCAGCTTGTCGTCTGTGTTTCCACAACAGTCAAAAGACTTGTGAAGATTAGGCAAATTAGTACACTGATGAATGAAAAAGAATTTTTGCGTGCAACTATACAAAAATGGTCATTGATGGTCCATCTGTTGTATGTTGTAAGCAAACTGGTTTGCAGCTACAGATTTTTAAAAATGATGACTGAAATAAAATGCTAGTATGCAAATGCTCAACCAATCAAAAATGTTCAGTGATACAAGCCCCACCATCAAAGTTCTGTGTTTTGGAAACCCTCTGATCAGGGACTTACTGGGGGATAAAATGATGTTCTTGGAACTTAATTGGAAGCCTGGTCCCTGTGGTGGAAATGCACTGAGTTCCTCTAAAGGTTCCTAGTCCCTGATGAAAGTTCCCGCGGTGGAAACGTGGCTTGTTGATGGTAATAATAGTTCTCTCATCACTATAAATCAGTGGTTTACGCACTTTTTGGTTTGTGGCCCCTTAAAGCAACTATGAACAGTATTTTTATGGGTCAAATGACTGTGTATAATGTGAATGTGGTTACTTGGAACACACAATTATTACCCAAGTGTGCAGTTAACCTCAGCTCTATGAAGCATTTAAGCATCAACTCAGCTCAGATAGACAGGCAAAGTTAGAGACTAGCTGGTGAAGATATCATTTAGCATTTAAGAGCCATATATTTCCCTCAAGAATAAGTGGAGACCAAAACAGGGCTAAAAGAAAGTAAATGATGAAGCAACATTCATCAGGTGGCATGGAACTCGACTCCATTATGTCTAAAGTTAGACAGAACAACTTACAAACTTACAAAGTGCTTTTAGAATCCTGAAGATGTGAAAGTGTTCAGTGTTTTACATGGTAAAAAGCAAAACGAAGAAAACACTAACTAAAAATTGAAAATGAATTCTTGATTCTGAAACACTAATAAAAACAAGCTCACCACAAAATCCACTCACTTGGAGCTTTTGATGATCTTGCTCAATAGATAGAGGCCCTGGTGTTATGAAAATGTAGATTTTCTTTTTTTTCTGAGCACTTCAAAGAGACAGTTCACCCAAAATCAAAAATACTCATTTGCCCCTTACTTGTGTAACCATTTATCCATCTAAATTAGACGGATAAATAGATGGGTAAAAAAAACCAAAAACTCTGCAACTCACACCAGAATTAGAATTCTGGTGTGAGTTGCAGAGTTTTGGAGATATCTGCCGTAGAGATGTCTGCTTTCTCTCTAGTATAATGAGACTGAAGGGCACTCAGCCTTTGGTGCTCAAAGTGCCAGAAAATACATTTGGAAAACTCTCTTTCCAGAAATCATGATCTGGTTACTCAAGATAATCCGCACTCCTTGTTGTGAGCAGTTTCATCTAGGAACTACTTTCTGTCGAAGATAGTATCTACCAGAACTACCTTCTCTCTTCTAGAAAGAAAAATACATTGCTGTTGAGTTTTTCCAAACAGAGATTTTTTTTTTTTGCGCTTTGAGCACCGCATGCCGAGTGTAGTGCCATTTGTCCCATTATATTGGATAGATGGCAGACAACTCGGCCATCTCTACTATCAAAATGGATAAATAGCACTACAGACCAGAGGAAAAATACGTATTTTTGGTTTTTGTGTGACTGTCCCTTTCAATCTCCAGAGCAGCTATTGCACCAACATGGACAAGGTCCAGTGTGTAAGATTCAGGGGGATTTATTTGCAGGAATGGAATATAATATTTCTCAGTGTGTTTTCGCCAGTGTATAATCAACTGAAAATTGTTACCTTAAAATGAGCCATTTCCATCAACAGAGGGCACGGGTCACCCTCCATGAAATCTGCCATGTTCTACTGCCATGTTTCTACAGTCCAGAACAGACAAAACAAACACTGGCTCTAGAGAGGGTTCTTTGTGACTTTTTACAGCCACTGTGGGTTCTCCTACAAGCTTGGAGGGGGAGAGTGAGGCAAGCTGTTTGCAGTTACCACTAGATGCTGCTAAATATCACCCACTGGTCCTTTTAAAGTGCACAGAAAAATGAGAAAGCATCTACACTTCCATTACAGTTGGGCAACTTCATCTCCTGAGGAAGATCATTTTGTATGAGCAAAAGCCCCAGAACAGCTACTGAGAAGAGTTCAAACATCTGCGATTGTTTTTGTCAAAAACATAATTTTATGTAACAGGAATATTCTTTCTTATCCCTTCAATCATCTGGCGCCTTGTAGATTTCTCTAACCCTCAGGCTGGGAATCACTGCTATAAAATGTACGTTCTCCTCAGAGGTCCCACAGAAAGCCTCAGTTATTCTGTAATTATGTAATGCGTAATTACTGCATCATATCCTCATATATATATATACTCTTATATAATTATGATATATATATCTTCTCTCTGCAGACTGTGTACAGCATGTTTTTTAGGGAACAAGGGGAGACCTTCAGCAGCCTTATCAAACGCGCCAAATTACATTTCCCATGTTTCATGACAGTGCGAGCCAACGCTTAATGTGAGCACCTTCCTGCTCTCCAACAAAACACTTTTTACGTGCCCCTGGGATGACAATGGGAATGCAGAGTTTTTCCTACCAATCATGGGAACCTGAGGACGGGCCTGTATTTCCTGGAATGCGGCCCATTAGGAAAGAGATGGAGGGAACACAGGATGTCCTGAGCACACAAAGTGTCCCGCAGAACACTGAGGACAGAGCGGGGACGCTTGGCCGGAGCTGCTGGAAGACTTGTTCACAGGGATTTTCTCCACATCACCACTTCCCCTCTTAAAGAAGTGGGATTCCCTACTCAGGTTTTCCATTACACCTGTCCCACCATTGTTTTCTTTTTGCTTACAGACCTGACCTGTCTAATAGCCCTGGGTGTGTGTGGGAGGGTTGGGGTTCCCCTTAAAGCTTGAAGTACAATGCATCTGAATCACTCTTTGGTTGCTTGCATATACCAGTTACTATTCATTATTAGTCTCTTGCATACATTTTTGACACCTTGACATTTCTCCCTGCGGGGATTTATGCACGTCTCTGTCACTGTTTCACACCACCTCCTCCCTCTGGACACTCTCCAGCGTCCAGTCTTGAGAGGAGAGTCGATGATATCACCGCAGGGGCGGGAGCATGTGTGTCTATAAGTACAGGCCCCGCGCAGGGAAACCTCTCTATGAAACAGAGCTGAGTTGTGCTGACCTGTGCAGACACCAAGATACTGTAGGAGAGCAAGACGGGTGTACCTCTGGGTGCATGGACGGAATCTCAACTGTGGATACATTTTTATTCTGGAGCTGGAAAACGAGACTTTTCTCCTCTTTGGACTCTGGAAGGTCGATTTGGACAACTTCTATAATTCTTTTATTGGTTTAAAAAGTTTTGCCAGTTTGTTCTTCTAGTTTATCTGCTGTAATCAGGATGCTTAGCCCTGTTACTCTGCAGCAGATCATTTCCACCCTGTTTGTGCTGGCCAGCGCTGCAGTGATGGTGAGTTTCTGACACTTGTTTTTTTAAACTGATGTTTATTCATTTCTGTTTGTGAAATTTCCTAGTTTTGAGCAGCCAACTTAATCTTTTGATTTCTATCTTTTAAAATCATATCCATATACGATCACACACCCTGATCTGACCTCTGACCCTGTTCTCCAGGCAGAGGGTGATTGCCCGGCCGAGTGCTCCTGCGCACCATTGCCCCCGCCGTGCCCGCCGGGCGTCAGCTGGGTGACCGACCACTGCGGCTGCTGCAAAGTTTGTGCCAGGCAGTTCAATGAGGACTGTAGCGCCACCGAACCCTGCGATCACATCAAGGGGCTCCGCTGCCATCTGGGGGCTGGAGGAGACCCAGAGAGAGGACTGTGTCGAGGTGAGGCACTCTTTGGTTTCAAAGCTCACATGTCATTAGGTCTCACAAGCAGACATGCATTCATTTTAAAGTTCCACAAGCCAAAAGATTTCCGAACCACTGGACTAGATAATGTTACTCACTTCTTTTAGGGAGGAAAATAATGGCTGCCAGTATAAATCACATGGTAGATAATCAGGTTTATCAACTAGGTCTGTCCGTTTACCTGAATTATAAGCTTTGATACAATACTACTGTAAAAAAATATACTCAATACCTCTTTTGATACCACAGCAAAAAAGAAAAAAAGCAGGCAAGTAATTCTTACTCACCTGCACACAGCGCTGATGCTGAAAAAGTCACTGAACACTGTCTGATTTAGCTGGTTTATAGATACTGTACTTTCAGTACTAATGTTAGTATTGTAATGTTTTAAACATGTGGTATTGAAAAAGTATTGAAGTACTGATACCTTTTACAACCTCATTGTCAACAAATATTTACAGGAGTTATTTAAAGGAGTTCTTTAATGATTGTACAAATGATGATCTCTTTGCTTGGAATTCTTGTGTGAAGTACTCCCCAGCCTGTGGAGACAGCTGTAAAGGTCTTCTGCGGCTCTGTTGGAGCTCTTTAAAGTCTGACAAAATAACCCTGGTGATGTCATCAGGGTTATTTTGGGAGAAAATCTACATTACAAACAGGAGGTGTGAAGTTTTAAAGATGTAAGTGGGAAGAGTCTAATAAAAGGCGCTATGGAGTTGCATTATGGGAACTGTAGCATCCACAAGCTTGACCCGTAGTGGGGACTGACAAACAGGATATTTCTACATCTGTTGAACAAATTTTGACCATTCTGTTTTAATGTGGAATTGCAACACAAAATCACCCCTTTAAAAGGATAGTTTGGACTTTTTTAAGTGGAGTTGTATGAGATTCTTTTCCATAGTCAGTGTGTTACCTACAGTAGGTGGTGGTTGACATGCCGCCAGTTTGGAGAAGCAGCAGGAGCACTGGTGTAGGAAGCTAAGCCATGTTCTGCTGTGGACAGGGTCAGCAGCAAAAAAGTCAATATCTGTTGAAGTGTTCACGATATTTACAATAATTTCACTGCATAACCTTGTGGCCAGGCAGCCTTTTCTGATAGGAAACCACTGTTATATAAGCCAAATATCACTCTCTCCAAAGCAACCAGACTCCTTTGGCAAAAACAGTCATTTTTTCCTCGCAGAACACAGGAGTTGCAGATCTACCACTGCCTTGATCTCTTTGTTTGTGTATCTGGGTGACTTCTGTGAATCTGAGCTTACCCTTTAAAACCCAGAAGTTACACAAACTAACAGACCGAGACAGCGGTAGACCAGTCTTTGCAAAATAAAATTACAGTTTTTGCCAAAACAGCCTGGTGGTTGTGGAGAGAGAGTGATATTTGGCTAATGTAACTGTGGTTTCCCACATGCTGACTATGGTTAAGTACTTCATACAGTCCCTTTAAATTCTTCTAAAAGCTTGACATTATGAAATATCCACTTCAGAAATTATATTTCTTTGTGCAGTTTGATCCCGCAGACTGTGATGCATTAGATGTGTTTGCATGCAGCTTTTCTCCAGTATCCAGTATATCAAAGTTCACTTCACAGCTCTGTTTCCTGTTCTCTGTTGACAGCTGAGGACCAGGGTCTGCCCTGCGAGTTCAGCGGGCGGGTATACCAGCACGGCGAGGACTTCCAGCCCAGCTGCCAGCACCAATGCACCTGCATGGACGGGGTGGTGGGCTGCATGCCCCTCTGTCCTCACCATTTGCCCCTGCCCGACTGGCGCTGCTCGCGGCCCCGGCTGGCCAGGCCCAAGGGCGGCTGCTGCGAGGAATGGGTGTGTGACGACGACAACCACATCAGTGAGGAGCCAGACGAGCCGACACACACCTCCCCGCCAGACGGCCAGGCCCTTCCCAACCACATCAGTGTCCTGCTGCAGACCCAGCTGCAGCCTCGGCACCCAGCTGCCACCAGAGGGAACACATTCAGAGGTAAACATCACAGCCTATCCCAGCACGGCTTCTCCTCGTGCTCCACCAGCAGTAAATATGGTCTGAGTGAGCTTTTTCATGTTGATTTGCAAGAAATAGGCCAAGCTCAGTGTCAAAAACTTTGAACGCAAAACTTTCCACAATATGATACAATTGCATGGTTAAAGAAGTTCTATGAAACTTTTACTTTGGAATCTCTGTGGTTTCAGAGAGATTATAAACTTCTGACTAACAATAAGTTGCATTTGGGTGTAACACTAATTATGTGATCTTTGCTCCTCACTGGTGCAGGCCATTACTCTAAGACTGGTTTGACCAACAAAGATAAATTTAATGTAAGATTAGTTTTAATCAGAGTTCAGCAAAACTAGGTTTAAAATGAGTAAATCCAGATTTAAAATTAAGAACAGTGCTGTTGCACAATTAAAAAATAATCTCCTTTTTTTAAAGCCAAGTTTATTGATGTAAACTGAAATTAAAGAGTTTAATCAACATGAAAATGCTTGCGTATTCAATTTTAAATAAATTCAAAATAAAGTGTGCTGTCGGAATGTAGTAGCTCAGTAGCTCAGGGGTGGGGGGGCGCACTAACTTTCGGCTGCTCTGTATTCCTTAATAAAGCATTACAGGCATGCAAACATTGTTTGCTAGTTAGCTAAAAAGTTAACGGAACAATACAGTTTTTGATAGCTAGCTACAAAGTTAACAAAATGTTATATTGTTTGCTAACTAGCTAAAAAATGTTATCAGGAAGAAGGAAAGCAGGAAGAGATGCATCATAACACTTAATTGGATTAAGTTTGTCCCTTAACTTTTCAATGAACTTGATTATTTTGCTCAATGCATCTCAAAAAGCAGCTAGTTTAAAATTTAAACCACTTCAGAGTAAAAACTAAAGGTTCAAAGAGAGATTTGAATTGAATCTTTCTTAATTTTTAGATAATCTAAAAGTTTGGTAAAAGATCATTTGAAATTAAACCATGATTTGGTCATGTTTAATAATGGATCCTTGTTGGAATCCCTGTGCCATCCAGCTATTTTCATTAGAGATGTAAACACTTCAGAATCCAATGCTGTTTCATTTTGTTGGAAAGGCATTAACCTCAGAGGAGCATGAATGTACTCAGCTAAATTCATGAACGTGTGTCCCATGTTTGTTAGGATATCGCACTCAGGATCCAAGTGTGTAAAACAAAACAAGCAACTGACATCTCTACCCCCGGTTCCTTAAATACTGGGGCAAAAATAGCATCACATAAGCATAATGTAAATTATAGGTCATGAATAGATGGAAATACATCATAATGACCAAATGTTTGCTGGGACTGATTGTTTAATCAACTTTTGTTTTTTCCCCACAGAGATGGTATCGTTCCCCGTGTCTGAGGAGATCATCAAATCCATCTGTTTCCGACAAACCACAGAGTGGACCGAGTGTTCCACCACGTGCGGGATGGGCATTTCAAGTCGTGTGACCAATGACAACCCAGAGTGTCAGCTGGTCAAAGAAACCAGACTGTGCAAGATCCGGCAGTGTGAGCTGCAGCTCCCCAAAGCTACCAAGGTATGCTAAAAACCATATCCGTTAGGAAAGAAAAGAATACTGGAGATAAACATAAAATACTTGTAGGATTTAAAGGGTATTACATTACAAATGCATCTTAATTTCTTTGAACAGGCCAATTAAAGTATTGTGTGTTCATGTGAATTTGACATAGTATGGAAAATGAATATATAATTTCTGTTTGCATCCAGGTGAAAATAGTCACATAGCTATATCTATAAGAGTAAAGACTGTAGAGAGGAGGTTGTGGTGGATGAATGGATTAAAAACAGGACTCTACCCTGGGATACTGGGGTTTGAGTCCTGCTTGAAACTACAAGTCAGTATTATCTTTTGAGTTTTTGATTTAGTTTACTTGTTCTTTTCATCATTTTAATTGCCATTTTCAGTTTTCAGTTGCAGTTTAGGTAACAAAATTACTTGGTTAGGTTAAGGAAAAGATCATAGTTTGTCTCTGCCATCCCCTGGCTGCAAAAAGGATCATTGGCTATGCACACCTGGGTGCTCGTCTCTGCCAAAATAGGCTTTTTACACCCCAAGTGCAAATAGCACTGTTGGATATGGACACCTGCCATGCTAGGCTATTTCTATCCAGGGTCTAAAAAGCCAACAATGCTATTTACACCCAGGGTGTAATATCTAACAATACTATTTACACCTGGGTGCTGATATTATCTTCCATAAATATATCAATAAAACAATAAACACCGCATTGTCCCATGATGAGTATTTACCAGGAGCTTCATGATGTCATTGTAATAGTGGCTCTGTGTCTGTCTTCCAGAAAGGGAAGAAGTGTCAGCGAACGGTCCGTGCTCAGGAGCCAATCAGAATCACCTTTGCCGGATGCTCGACAGCACGGCAGTACCGGCCCCGCACCTGTGGGACATGCGCTGACGGCCGCTGCTGCACACCCAGCCTCTCTCGCACTGTGAGGCTTCGCTTCCACTGCTCGGATGGAGAGAGCTTCTATAGGAACATGATGTGGATCCAGCGCTGCAGCTGCAACGCCAGCTGTCCGACACACGGCGGGCCGTCCAGACCCTCAGTCAGCCTCCACTACGACATCCACACCTTCAAGCACTGAGGCTGACTCAGCACTCTCAGCCCCGGCCTGGCACACAGGGCACAGACTCTGCCACCCTCCCCTCCTCCTCCTCAAACCCCAAACCCACCGCCTGCCACCCTGTGTGTCAGCTGGGTGAGCTCCTGACACCCCCACCCCCAACAAAGCAATACGCTTGCTTGCACTTTAAGCTTGCTGCCACGATGACGTCAGTTTGTCCACACTAGAGGTGTGTGCAGCTCTGAGGACACACACTGCAGTGTGTTGGACTGTTGGCAGAGAGCTTTACTGAAACTTCTTTTATTTATTTGTAACTTTGTGTCCTCTCCACAGAGGACAACAGGACAGTCTGTCAGACAGAAGGATGGTTGTTTTGACCAGTAACAGACAGAGAACATTTATAAGAAGTGATGGGAATTATTATGAACATGCATTTTAAATGAGTGAAAAAGAACTAGATGATATAAGACATATCCATTAGTGACTATAGGGACTGTGTGTTCATTATTGCCTGTCCTTTGTGACACAATGTTTCCTACATGCGTATTGATTGTGGAAGTCATTAAGCTTGTGTGTGTCTGTGTGTGTGTGTCTGTTTGAAGTATGAGAAACTTTCACAGGAGAGAGTTTACAGAGAATGTGCTCATTATGCTACTACAGTATATAGATGAAAGCATACAGTGTGTATAGACTTCACTCTTAGTCGTGGAGTGGTAAATTCTAGGATCACCTCATTTTTCGGGGTGTGAAATTTTTTTAATGTTTTTTGTGTGTTGTGTCCTTCACAGTGTACATACATTGCTGTATTTTGAGGGGTGAAATGATGCTATATATTTAAGACATATTACACGTGTTCGTTGGATGTTTTTGTGTATAAACTCCCGTACATCTACTGTACATCAAATAAAAACGTATCAACCTGTAATGTCTCTTATTTATTGCTAATGTTTGAATTACTGTAAAAAGTGTTAGCAGTGGGATTCTGAACCTGGGGAACAAAGGAACTTTTAGTATCTCTTGTAGTGTTTAGACTCAATTACTGTTGTGGGGAAACTCACTGGATAGTCCAATTAGGCACTCTACTCCAAAATATTAACTTTACATTTTTTGCAGTGTTGTAGTGCAGGGTGTATATATGCAGGTATACCCACCCTGCTCTGCCTCTGATTGGCTAGGTTGGTTGGGTTTAGGCATGAGGAATAATAATTGTCTAGGGTCAGGGTAGCAGTACAGTCACATGTTTGAATTCATGTCTTCGCTTCGTGTGGAGTTGAACTTTGGCAAAGTTGCAGGCTTGACCAATCGCAAAGCTACAGACTTTTCATCTGCTTGCTGGTATTGATTGTAAAATCTGCACCTCTTCTCTTACCCCCCGAATTCAAATAACTAAATATGCAACAGTAGACCCCTATGCCACTTTAAATGTATTTGAGACATAAGAGTATATCTTAGTGTCCTCCTCTCACCACAGAGCTCCTCAGTACACATTTTGAGGCAGAGCTGTGCGTTCATGTTGCCTCGTGGCCTTACACAATACTCCAGCTGGCTCTGGAGCACAAACATTACGCCGGACTACCAGATTCCTCACCCTGGCCCCTGCCTGCTCCTGAGAGAGACGAGGAACACTTTGACCTCCTGACTGCCCCAGTCAGTACCACTGGTGTGGGTTTCATCTCTACCAAGTCTCCTGCCTCCACTACATCTGGTCCGGAGATATTTAGTGTGGTCGGATCATACCTGAGTCAGTATCTTGGTAGGTACTACAAGCTCAAGCTTAAGGAAATGTATCACTCCTACCTGATTCTTTAGGGAGCGTGAATATTTTCAGTAAATTTAAAGGACCAGTGTGTAGGATTTAGTGGCATCTAGCAGTGAGCTTGCAGATTGCAAACACCTTTCTTCACAATTCCCTTCCAAGTGTACCTACGGTGGCTGTGAAACCTGCAGAAAACATGAAGGCCACATCTTGAGCTGGTGACTGGTTTGTCTGTTCTGGGTTACTGTAGAAACATGGTGATGCAACCTGGCACCCTCTGTGGAACCTGCTCCTTCTGCACATATAAAGGGCTCATTCTAAGGTATTGAAAACACAATGATTCTTATTTTCAGGTGATTATACAGCATGGCACACGCGTAAATATCAGCGGCTGATGTCACTGTGATCTGGTTAGCTCAGCGGTGCTATTACAGCTCAGCCGAGGAGCCATTAATGTTTACATCCCACACTGTCACGACCTCGTCCATGAGTAGATGCACACTTCCTTGTATGCGATGTTATGATCAGTGGGTGTGGTTCGGTAGAAAGTAGTTCCTTCAGACATTCAACTGGCAGACATCTCTACAGCTGATATCTCTAAAACTCGGCAGCTTTCACCAAAAAAAATCTAGATGGATAAATAGCACTACAGGTGGAGGAGAAAAATATACATTAATACTTGGGTTGCACTGTTCCTTTAATGGTGGATCAAATGAATATGTCTTAAGTGAATTTATGCAAGAACGACACAAAAATGGGTTGTAAAATTATTTTATTTTTTAATGGGTCATAACAGAAATTGAGTGCTCCAATTCTACACAGCTTTTTGATGATGAACAACAGAACGATGGACATTTACATTTCACTGATGCAATCAAACAACTGAATAATATATAATGCATACATGGTGATGCATTATAGGCATGGGCATCGTTGAAAGTGTTATTATAACCTGTCCACAGAACATGGCTGACTGCAGTCTCTCTTGCAATAGAAGAGCAAACTTTGGTGTGTTGAACACTTTTCATCATGGCTCTTCTAACTTGGTCTGGATAATATGTTGGTACATTTTCTTATTGATCTTAAACTCAACTGACGGCAGGTCAGATATTTGTTTCCCTCTACACATCATCGGTCAGATGAGGCTGAATTCTTCTACCATCTGACCGACAAGCAGGAACCAAAGAGCACACATGGCATACCATCTCACCATGGAGACCTCCTTACCATCTGCTGACGTCACTGATGGCGCCACTGGTTCCCATTTGACTCAGAATGTTCAACATTATCCCCGATGACGATGTTTGTCTGCTTGGTGTAAATTCAGGGAAGTGATCCGTCCAGTAGAGTTGTTGTACACGAAAGCTGGTGTCCCATGACAACGTTTGACTGCTCATTTGTTTAAGAGCCATCCTGACATTTCAGTGAAACTCATGGACCTATGAGAATCAGAGGCTGCAGATATTAGAGAAATATTTCAGAGGCAGTTTCGCAACCTGGTCAATTCCAAACATTCACTGAGGCTCAGTTGTTGGTCAAGCTCAATCGATCACTGCGTTGCTGAGATTAATTTCCTAAAAATGTTTGTGAGATATCTCAAAGTTATCTCAAAAACTTCATAAATGTTGAAATGCATGCTTGCCTGTGATTTAAAACCGCACCAAAAGACACATGTAGCCGTCTCACTACCTCTTTGAGTCCCCCCAGTGCAGACACACAGATTCAGCCCTCTTATCGTGTGACTCCTGGTCAAAAGGCTACAACATAACTCGACAATGCAAGACATGTTTCTGCAGCTGCCCGGCTCCTGCAGCACATGTCCTCCGGCCAACTCGAAAGCAACCAAAAACCCAGGCAGAGTTCTTCTTTGTTGTGGGAGCAGAAGTTATCTGAGGACCAGCACACTACTGCATTATATGGAGAGAGGGTAATCAGGAAAACCAGCAGCAACTCACCTGACGCTACTGTCATATGAGCCATCTCCTTCACCTCTGTCTCTGTTGCAGCTGTCTGTTAACCACACCTACCTCTGCAACACATTTTCATTTTCTCCAAGTTCAGAACTACTGTGCACTGAGTAAAAAAACTCCCCAGACTACTCTAGAAATGAACTGTTCATTAATAAGAAATGACAGTTATGTATCAGTTCCTCTCAGATCTGTCATGTTAACTGTTATCAAACTTGGTAGTTCACCTTGGCAAGCTTTGTTTGGGGAGTTTTTGGAGTCCTGTTGGGGGTGAGGTGAGCTGCCCCCCCCCCCCCCCCCCCCCCCAAGACAGTAGACAGGGGCCCAACAATTCCCACCATGAGCAAGCACTAGGCGACAGTCGCCAGGAAAAACAGAATCCACTGCGACTAGTTTGATGTGTTACAAGTTAAAATACTCTTTATTTATTCTCTCTCTCTCTCTCTCTCTCTCTCAAGGACCTCGTTTGTCCCTGGACTCCATTTTGAAAACTGGAGTGGTTACTGACCATGACTTATATAATTTCGGACTTGTCCATGGACTTTCCGTTATAATCTCTTCCATGACCTGATCATCTGATATTATAGAGTGCAGTCTAAAAGTTTAACAAGTGGGAAAAAACATTCTTCTGTTTTCATAGATCTCCACAGAGAAATGACAAAGTTGCTGACTTTCTCTTTCTGTTCCAAACTCCATCAGTCCAGTACCCGTGAACTGTGGAGATATCTCGGATGACTCACTAACACCACAAAACTCAGCTGACACTGAGGTGCTTACCCTCAACAGAGAGAAAATAGAGCCTGAGATGGAAGGATGTGTCCACATCACAGTGAGGGGGCTTCATAAATGTGATTGTCTTGGCAGCGAGTGGTGCCGCGATGCTCCACAGAGGTTTGTATTGGCTGGGAACCCAGACTGGAAGTTACAGGTGTTGTCCAGCCTCACAGAGAGCTGTGACTTTCAGCACAGCCTTGACAGAGGAACAGGAAATGTGTCGGAAATCGACGGAGGCCTCAGAGAGCGGTGGAAGCTGGACTCGGCCCGCCACGCCGACCACGGCAGAGGAAATCCCTCCACCGCCACCGCCATGCACTCTGACAGAGGATGTGTCCAAGTGGTTCCTCTTCAACACAATGTGGAATAATAACACACATCTCCATATGACTTGTTATTGGCTTGTTGTGGTGAGAACGAATGTGTGACTCATCCTCTTTGTGTCACAGTGAACATGTTTTATGGAACCAAAGTCCACAAAGGATCCTGTTTAGACTGACGCTTCACAGTCGAGTAAACAGTGTGACGTCAAAATGGACTCAAAGAACCCCCACCACTAAAACTACCACTACCACTGCCACTAGTGCTGCTACTGCTCATGATGATGATGCTGCAGCATTTGCTCCTCTCACTCTTAGTCCAATCATCTTGCTCCCCTGCTCCACTAAATCTGTCATTTTGGAGATATTTCTTTCTAACATTATGTCAGTGACTGCAGTGACTTTAGGAAAGTATATGCACAGGTGACCCCAGTGGTGGAGGAGCTATTCAGATCTTTTAAAGGTGTCATCTGCAACATTTTCCTAATCCCCTTCAATCATCACTTATGACCCACTGTCAGTGTGTGGGGGTGTCTGTATCTGCAGAGAACCTGCTCTCTGCCTTATTTTTTCCTCATTATTCTGCTGCTTGGGACATTTCACCAACCCAGAATGTTGGTATTTGATGTCCTGATGCATTTACGAACAGCTCGAAATCCCGCGGACTCTACCTTTACCTAAGTAAAAGTATTAACACCATGCTGCAAAATACTCCATTGCAAGTAAAAGTCCTGCTTTGGAAATGTTATTTAAGTTAAAGTATTTAGGACAATGTATTTAAAGTATCAAAAGTAAAGTACAGAAAAATGCCCAGTGTATCTGGTGATATATATGCTACAATCATATCTTATTACTCTTATTACTTTTAGTTGTTTTATAAAGAGCTGCAACTAATGATTTAATTTCATAATTTAAAAACTCAGTGACTGAAAAAATATGGTGAATCAGGTTTCTGTTGTTATGCACCAACAATATGGAACAAAACGTGTTAGTTACTTTCACTTTTTCCTTAAAAAAAGTTTCTTATATTTGCTTTTCAACCATAATGAACTTTATTTATTTTTATTACTATCATCTTTTTTTTTTTTTTTAAATCTCTTTAAGATTGCATTATTTTAACTCTTTGTGTCTCAATAAATGTAAACATGACTGGCTGAAAAAAATATCACAACACTCACTGATTATTTGTTAAAACCCATTCACTGATCAATTAATTTATTACTTGTCTAATAATTTAAGCTCAAAATTTATATGATGTTTGATAGTTATATTTTTACATCCTATTTTAAAAGTTCCTCATGTATATATATTGTTGTATTATATTTGTATGGTGTCACTCTGTTTATATTTAGCTTTGAAATACAAAATATAAACACAGGAATAAGAAACCATAATGTTTGTAATTAAAGTTGAAATCAGAATTTGAGTTGTAAAGCAGAGTGTATTATTTTACAGCCTATCAGATTAAGAATCCTGGCCACTGCTCCTTACAACCTTATACTGTAGGATGCTGTCCTCTACTGGATCTCAACTGGAAGTACAGCAGGGTGACAGGTAGCTGTGCAGACCTGTGCTGATGTAACTGTGAGCTCAGGAGCTGCTGAGACCTGATCTGACCTACTGAAGTGTTCATGAGCAACATTGAATCCCTGACCTTCCTCTGAGGAGATTAGTGTGTCCTCTAGACAACAGAGGTTCTCTTTTTTTCTCAGCTGAGGACCCCTTCCAAGATAGTAATAAACCAGTGATCCCTCATTATGTCCCCTGGAATAATTTGACGCTGCCTATTTTTTACACCTCTACTTAGTTATGTCTGACCATCTGCCTGGACTCATAGAGCTGTGTAAAGAGCGCTGGTTTCACCAGTAATAGGTGACGTGTGGGTGACTGGCAAGAGGAAGATTATCGTTGGATTAGAATGTAATCTGTGAACTATTTTAGATTTTAAAATTAAAATATTTGTAGAAGCCTTTTGCAAACAAATCATTTTTATATTATGATAATGTACATGAATGAATCTGAAAACTTTTCACAACCCCCCTGACAAAGTACCAGAGACTATACTCACTATCTGAAAACAACTGTACATTTTATGACTGTTGAATGATGTATCAAAAAAATAATGGAAGAATGGATGGAAGGATGAGATATTGACTTGCAGACACACATTCACTTACACTTACACACACACACACACACACACACACACACACACACACACACACACACGCACACACCATTTCATTAACCTTGTACTAATACTGTGTGTGATGTGCTGGTATAAAACTGGCCTCTTTGTTAAAGTGATATATAATTAAATCATAAGTTGTATTAATGAATCTGGCAAAGTACTGGAACTTAACAAGCTGCCATTGCTGCAGTGGTGTGCCCCTGTAGTTTGAGCATGAATGAATACAATCCGTCATAAAAGGTTTACAATTTTCTACTTTTACACTTTTTGACTTTTTATGTAACATTACTTTTGACAACAACGTCTAGGAAGTCAGGAAGAACCTTTGCAGTTCAGCTGCTCCGACAGTCAAGTCAAATTTTTGGATAAAGGCAGAATGCAAAATACAAAAAGCCTGATGAAGAGAGCTGCTGTCTGAGACCAAACACTCAACAGCGATTCACTGAGTGTACAGAGGACCACCATGTGTCATAGTGGATCAAAAATAACAACAGAAAAGAAGTTTGTCCCTGAAAATCTTGAATACTTTATGAAAAATGTGTATTTATAGATATATTTTAATGTGTATTAAACAGTACTTCATCACTTAAATGTGGTGGAGGTGGTCCGTTTTTTCTCTTCTCCATTATCCATTTCTGGCTGTTGTCACAACCAACATCTAACTATGTCTGAAGAACAGACACCACACTTCTCGTGAGAGTGAACATTCTGATCGAACCGATGAAAAATCTTGCAAGAATCTTTCAAATTTGGGGTTCTCTTCTAGACAGGACCAGCAGACATTGAGGGTGAAGGACACAACGTGCCACCGCAGCAATGGTGGCGCCGGAAGGTGGTGGAGCACACAAAGTGGTTGCTGGATTCCTTTATATACATATTGCAAAGAAATTTTGTTATATGTACTTGAATATTATCCATGTATCTTTTTTTTTTTTTAACCTTATAATTAGGGATGCACAATGAATATGGGACTGACAAATTATGGTCTACAAATGAGGACTTTATATTGTTATTTATTATTTTGATAATGAAATTATAGTTGATAACTATTAGCTAAAATAATATCTGATTTGACAGATTATGTCAAAGAATTTAAGTTTTTAACTGCTTATGAAACAGTCTCAGTTTAATACTGATGCCTCTATTTGACCCACATAAGTCTACATGGCTGCCAAGGGGGTTGGATTCTCTGTGAAATCACATGAAACAAGTTTGTATTTACATTTTCCTCCACAAAAGTTACAGCAGTGGCTCCCAAACTTTTTCTGACATACTCTCCTTCAGAGGCTGAAAGAAGTTCAGGGCCCCCCACCCCACAGGAATTATCACTTATTCACAATAATTGGGAAAGCAAGTGATAAAAAAGGACTCAAACTGAATTTTAGTGAAATAAAGTTCAGTATGATAGCATCAGTAGACTCCTGTTTGTTTATTTCCCTACATAAATCATATTAATTTAACCGTTTCACTCCGTATTTCTCCCCAGGTTATCCATGCCCCACCTGCAGTAGTTCTGTGCACACCCAGGGGGGTCACCCCTCAGTTTGGGAACCACTGAGTTACAGTGAGCAGTATCTTAGCCAGTTAAGAAGAAGGAGGAGGAGATTTTTATTTAGATAATTTTATTTTTGACATTATATTTTGTGGTTATTATAATGGAAACACTACCGCTTTTGTCCACAGGGGGCTCCAAAATCAACACAATGTGAAAGTTTGTTGTAGCTTTAATTTGAATTCTTTGATGAAATGCTCTAAAAAAGCCAAAGAATGTTTGTGAAGTTATTTGCCTGAAGTTTGCTCAAAAAAAATAAAATAAAGAAACATCTGAAGAGTCAGAGGTGTTCTCTGTTTTTGTTCTAACAGTGATGTTGCTTAGATTTGTTTCAGTCAGAGTTATGAAATATTAAATCATCCATCTTTGATCACTAAATACGAGCCTTTCTTACCCTCAGGTGTGCATAAACTACAGGTAATTATCTGACTAACTTGTCTTGGACATATGAAATTCATTTTTCCATGAGTTGTATTTTTGTCATACTGTCCTGAGCCTTTCTTTTTTACGTATTAATCAAAACTTACTTGGTCTGAATCATTGTTTTGTTGACTTTGTGACATGGTTAGCATGTGTCAAGGTCAATGTGTCTAGCTAGCACATGATGTTAGGGGACAGGGTAGTGATAGGATGGGGACAGTTGCAACATGTTGTTGCATCTGTCCCCAAGCTAAACAGCTTTATCAAAACAAACGACACAACAGTATTTTTCAACATAAACAAGTCATTGTGGGAAACATTAAAGGATAGTTCAAGTGTTTAATAAAAGTTTTTTGTATTGCAAATTATTCTACACTTCCTGTCTCACATTGAAGTATACACAAATTGACATACTCAAGATGGGTCTATGTTCTACACAAAACAAACTAAACTAAAACATTTTACTAAACAAGTAAATAATGTTATAATATTATTGTAAATTTATACATTTTCAGAATACTGTGCTCATTGAGAGAAAAAGCAAAAATTAATCAGTGAAATTTAATGCATTTTTAATTTGTTGCAGCTGTCCCCTTATCCCTTGTCCTTCTTATCTGACTTCTTCCTTTCAAATAAATATTGTAAACTACATGTCATATGTCATTATCCATAAATGATATGCAGAATTAGGAGACAGATGCAAGTTTAATAGGATTTGGTCCAAATAGTCTCTGAGAAATGCTGCAACTGTCCCCAGTCTCCGCTATGATAGCCCAAGTGAACACATTGTTTTATTAATTTAATTTTTTTAAAATTTTTATTTTATTTTCAAGACTATTATCTGATTAATTAAGACATGTTGAACATTCAATAAAATGTACACTTTTGTCAGTCTCAAAGAGGATTTGATGATCTACATCCATGTAAAATATAAAAAAGTGTATAATGCATAATTTGCTTTCATTGCTGTTTCCCATGTCAAACACACACGCAGACGCACACATACACAAACACACACTATGGGGATCTTAAGGGGATGTGAATGTGCATATTAATAAGCCACTATAAACTCATAAATCATTTTGACTGCGGACACGCCCCCTGCTCTCCTATTGGCTGTTGCGCGCTTCGTGTCGGCTGCGTCCCCTCTCGGTAATTTAAATAGCCCCCTTGCGCAATTTGATGAATAGTGTCGCTGCTGTCAAAAGCGTTGTAGACAGGAGAAGTGAGGACAGAAGGCGTGTTGATGGACAGACAGCTGAGGAAGAGGAGAAGCTGCGTCACGTCTCTTCCTCGCGGCTTCATGTAGTTGTTTATGAGCGGAGCGGAGCTGCATGTCGGCGGAGAGAGTTTGCTCAACTAGTCCCGTCACCGAGCCGCCGTCCCGGGCTTCATGTTGTGCTGCTTCGCCTGTTTTGTGGAGAGTCATGGAGAGCAGGACGTGTCGAGTCTGAGTGCGGTGAACAGACTCTAACTTAAGCGTGTCGAGCTGTTTGTGAATATTGTTCCAGCCTCGTCAAAGTTCAGCACAGGAGGGAAAAGCTTCGGCCCGTGAAGGTAACACGTCTCTTCTTCTTCTACTCTTTTTTTTTCCTTTTCCATCCGCGCGCGCGCTTCTAAAAGCAGCTTTACTTGAAGGTAACACCTCCTGACTGTAAACAGAATGTTAAAGAAGATCTAATAATTCAAATAACGCTTTGTCTTCTCTAAGTATATAGTACATGCAGTTGATAATGTATTATTTGATTTTATGTTATTCCATGTTGATGTTTTTTTCTTGCCTACATTACACGTGTATGGTGTCATGTGTTATTATTATTATTCATCTTTCATTTGTTTTTATTCCCTTGTGGAAATTATAGACTGTATCTGTTTTTTTTTCTTTATTTAATTATGTACTGTCGCGCAAGGAAGGGTGGGATGGGAATCATCAGCAACAAGATTTAATATATTTGCCCTGTTTTGAGGGAAGCAATGTCAATGTGTTTCCCTATAGGCTATAATAAAAAAAATAATAATAATAACACGATTATTTAAAAAAATAACGTCACCATGGAAAGTGAATAAATAGTTAATGCAGAATAAAATACTTAAAATGCTTTAAACATTACATTTAGTGTCATTAACTTTACTGGCATTCTTCCAAAAAGTCCTATTTGGTGACTTTCCATCAAAATATACCACTGACATCATCTTAAAGGCTGTTCAATAAGACTGCTTTTGATATATTAAAAGTTCTAGAGCTGTAGATTGAACACAAAACTAATATAAGTGACATGTTATTTGCTGCTTCCTGTATACAAGATATCAGTGGGGATGTTTGACTTATTCCTTCTTGTATTGATCAGTATGACAGTGTTCAGGTCAACCTGTTACAGCTCTTAAAGTGACCGTGTTATCAATCTGCTGCAGTCAGCCTGAAGCTAGTGTGAATGCTGATGATGTGTGTGTGGTCATAAATACAATATGAGCTCCTACTTGTAATTATTTTAATTAATATGGTTTAAATAAATGTCAGAATCAGAATGGGCTTTATTGGCCAAGTACGTGTTCACATACAAGGAATCTGACAATGTATTTACACAGAAATAGAATAGACCTGACAGCTAAGAACAAGGACAGCAAAACTAAATAAATAAAGGTAAAGAGTAAGGATATAACAATATATGGAATATTATGATACTGCTATAAAAATGTATCAGTACCTTTCAGGCTGTGACCATATCTACTATGATATTACATGGTTAATTATGTTGTTATTTTTATTTTATTTTATAAAAAGACTGCCACTGACTGCTGCATTGTTTGTTTGTTTTTTGTAGTTGTACAGACAATTTAAACATTCAGCGCCAAAGACAATTCATGCCATTTTTTTTGCACATGCTTAGCTCATGGCTGACTATTTTTATTTTATTATGGGAGAAAAGCAGAGGCACTTTAAGTTAAAGAAAAAAATGCGGTAACATCAGATTTATTATTTATTAAAGAACATTTTTTCGAGTTGTTTGTTTTCTAATATTGTGATAAAATATCATATTGTGTTTTAAAGTACCTTGAGGTTTTTTGGTCCTTAGTAAAAAGTAGACCAGAACATCCACAGCACCATCCACTAATTGAAACTAAAATAATCATATTTTACCCCAAAATTATGCTTTTAAGATGACTCTTTCAGACATTTTTCATTATTATCTGTTGTAGCGTGGACATAGCTGGGTGTAGCCGTTCCACCTGTCTCAGTTGTCAAACGTCTCTCCTGTGTGTCCAGGAGCCTCTGAGGGCAGCATGGTGAACAGCCAAGCGGCAGGCGTACCGCCGGCCCCCAGGTCGTGTGCAGGATGCGGGGGGAAGATCGCCGACCGCTTCCTGCTCTTCTCCATGGAACGCTACTGGCACACTCGCTGCCTCAAGTGCTCTTGCTGCCAAGCCCAGCTGGGGGACATTGGCACCACCTGCTACAGCAAAGGGGGCATGATTCTGTGTCGGAGCGACTACATCAGGTGAGAGGAAGGAAGAGGTGGTGGAGGAGGAGGAGGAGGAGGAGGAGGAGGAGGGGGAGGGAGGGAGGGAGGGAAAGAGGAGGAGGAGATGAAGCTGCTGGTTTTAGTTTTTGGAGGCCGTACAGACTGAGCAATCTGTGTTTTTGTGTTTGCAGACTGTTCGGGCACAGCGGGGCGTGCAGTGCCTGCGGCCAGTCGATCCCAGCCAACGAAATGGTGATGAGGGCGCAGGGAAATGTTTACCACCTCAAGGTAAATCCCCAGCGCTCACATCAGCACGCTCTGTCTCCTGCTGCTTGTTTGACAGGAACATCTGGGATTTGGTGGGGAGAGACAGTGAGAAGGGGAGATGTGTCCCCGCAGTATCAGGAGAGGAGGAACTGTGCCCTCCATCTCCTCCGAAACTTTGTTTGAGACACATTATAAAGGTTTTTTACATCAGATTAGACTGCAATATTTCATATTTTTCATTCATATTTATCCATCCATTTTTAGTTTATCTCATTAGGTGACTTCAAGGGGAATTTTTCTTCATTTTTTTCCATCTAAATGTGTTTTAATGGCCTGAATTTGATCAATTTCCATCTCTTATGTGCAGTGTTTCAGCTGTGCCACCTGTAGAAACAGGCTGATGCCAGGCGATCGCTTCCATTACATCAACGGGACAATCTTCTGTGAGCATGACAGACCCGGCGCTGCCTTGCTCAGCAGCCACCTGCCTCCACTTCAGAGCAATTCCGTGCTGACAGACCAGAAGGTGAATAAAGGGCTTGCTGATATGACACTACAGAACCATCTGTACTTACAGCAGAGCCTAAACAGTCCTCATACTGTATGAATATCACTGTGCTACAAAGTAAAAATTAGAAAATGGTGAGAGGGAAACTGACTGCCACAGCAGGATGTGTTATTCATCTGAAGACGATGATGCAGTGGATAAAAATGTGATAAAAATCAGAGGTGCTATTTTCGCAAACAACAGTGTTTACATGGCCATGTGTCAGTGCAGGAATGTTGTAAGTAGAACTGCAAAGATTAATCAATGAATCAATTAGCTGTCAAGTATTAAATTAATTATCAACTATTTGATATGCAATTAAATTTGCTTTAGTAATTTTTTAAAGAAAAAAAGTGAACATTCTCTCTGATTGCAGCTTCTTACATGTAAATATTTTCTGGCTTCTATACTCCTCTATGACAGTAAACTGATTAATTTGGTTGTTTGAGAGGATTTTGTCTTCAGGAATACCCTCTGAGTAATATTTTTTAATTTTAGCTTTGAAGATAAAAAAGTCATAGTAGTCAATCAATGATCAAACTAGGATAGCTGTAAATTACAATCGATCAAAACAGCTAACGCTGTTTCTTCCCTTGTACCAGTTTCCAAATAATGTGGTAAAAGTTTAAATATTCTATACCTCTGTTTGCCAGGGACCCCCTGCAACCCGCAGGGTACTTTTAGGTACTTTACTTAAGTATTTCCATTTTATGCTTCTATTTCACTACCTTTTAGAGGGAAATATTTTACTTTTTATTATTATTTTATATACAAAACATAAAACAGGCCTACAGTTTCAGATTAAACTCCTCCACATGATGTAGGATTGTTTAAAACTTGCTTCACCTTGACCAGCTACAACACTGCTCACAATACACAACATAACACTGACAAGCACTGTTCAGCTGCATAATGATCACCGTCATACTTCAACTATATGTTGTTGTTAATACTATTGCCCTAATATTTACTTATACAGTATTATTTTGAATGCTTTAACTTGTAATTTTTTTTAATATAGTGTGGTGGGGCTACAACTGACAGTTGTTTTCATATTGTTTCATCTGTCAGTTATTTTCATGATTAATGGTTTAGTCTATAAAATGTCAAATAATTGTGAAAAATGCCTGTCACAATTTCCCAGAGCCCAAAGCAACATGTTCAATTTGCTTCTTTTATCCAACTAACTCCTCATTTGCTGTCATAAATGATAAAGAAAAGCAGCAAATCCTCACATTTAAGAAGCTGGAATCAGCAGATGTTTTACTTTTCTGCTCGACAAATTACTGAAACAATTAATCGATTAATAGTAAAGTTTAGCAATAAATTTTCTCTCGAATGACTAGTGGATTAATCAACTAAACACTGCATCTCTATAATGTGGTGTTGCTATATTTACTTAACAAAAGTTTGAACACTTCTCTTACCATTGAAAATAATGATCAAAAAGCCAATATATCTGAAGAATAAAAATGCTACGTGGTAACTGAAAGTCTTACTACTGATGTTACGATGCCCATTACAACCAGTGAATGATTATAATCTAACAAAGAGTTTAGTTTAATAGAGAGTTTGGAGTTTAGTTTGTATTTTGTAGATTAATTCATCCTTTGGTATTATACAATAGTATATGATACATTTTCATCTATGCGTCTATTAGGGATGCAATGATTAGTCAATTCAGTGACTAGTAGATTGAAAGAGAATTTGTTGCCTATTATGTATTATTACTACTTTGATAACAATTCATCATCTCTGTCATTTTTTAAGCAAAAAGGTCAAACATTTGCTGCTTCCAGCTTCTTAAATGTGAGGGTTTGCTGCTTTTCTTTGTCATTTATGACAGTAAATGAAGAGTCTTTGGGTTTTGGACTGCTGGTTGGACATAAGAAGTAATTGGAAGAGGGTAATTGTGATGAGCATTTTCCACAATTTTTTGACATTTTATAGACTAAATGATTAATCAATGAATCATGAAAATAATCTGCAGATTTATTGATAATGAAAATAATCATTAGTTGCAGTCGTAGTAGCTATAAGCTACAATTAACTTTTAATTGAAGAGAACTCTCGAATAAGAAGGAAACAGAACCTTTAGACTTTGTATGACACATCCATAACCACTACAGTTCAACATCAGTGACCCTTCCCCCTGTCTCTGGTCTTGGGTGCAGGTATGCTGAGGGGCAGGACTCCTGCGTGCTGCCCTCGTCTCTCCACCCGAGCTTCACTTCTCCTCGGTGCACTATCCTCCTCCTGCTACTGTCGCCGTCATTGTGGATTCTCCTCATCACTGCCCCGCCTCTCTTCCCCCGGAGAGGACCAACTTATCCTGCCTGTCACCATATCAGACTCTATATACCGCGTACAAAGTCCCATTTATGTTGTGTTCGATGTTAAAGTGGTCTGTGCGTCATGCAAAGACTTACTGTACATACAGTGTGTGTGTGGACCGCGCTGGCGAAAGGCTCCGTCGGGACTCAGAGAATGCTGGAGGAAAACAATGACGATGAAAGCCCGCGCCAACTGGAAGAGGGAACAAAAGACGCTTGAATGAATGTTTGATGGACTGCTGTAAAGTGACTGTCAGAGCTTTGCTTATGCCATGTGGCATTATTTCCCCTGAGCGTCAGTGCTTTTAATGAACTCTTGATCTCTCTCTTGTATATGTTAATCTGAACACTCAAGGAAAACGTTGCTGTCACGTATGATAACTGATTTTCCAGACGCCCTGCACAAAGAACTGAAATGATCCAGTGAAGGTTTTGTTTTGTAGAGTTTTATTTCTTTATCAGATGCTTGTTCAGTGTGTGAAAAAAAAACAAAAAATCCTATTAAAATGATTTTCCTGTAACATGTCACAAAGCGAGCTGAGGTCATTTGGAAGCCCCTCGGCGGGCGGCGTTACAGTGGCGTGGTACCTAGCGTGGTGGAAGTGACTGTCTCCCTCACTCTCTTTAGCCCTGTATGGTGAAAACATGCCTGATTACCCAGAGGAATGGAATTAGGGGGCTTGAGCTCTGACCATTTACAGAAGCAATTAAACATGAGCCCTGTATCTGTGCTGCTGGAGCTCCTGGGAGGCTGAACTTGGGGCATATCCCGTGGCTGACTGGCTCGGTGGCTGCCTGCCTGCCTGCCTGCCTCTAATAAAGCCTAATCTGAAAGCAGGCTAATTAAAGGGGAGTGGCCCCCTCTACATCCAGGGCATTTGAAACAATCTGATGTATTTACTGTTTACCATGTTCCAATTAAAGCTCCCACACAGCCTGGTTTGTTTCCCATCAGAGCTCTTTGTTCTCTGCCACTCTCCGCATGGCTTCTGAAAATTATTTTCCCGAGCTGCATCTAATTCGCTCTAGCTCGCTTCGCCTTTTAAATGCCATGTAAAAACTTAAAGTCTCAGCATACCATCGCTGGCTGGGAGTTAATCTTAGCGATGGAGTGTGCAGCAGCAGTATGCAGGAGATAGGATCTGCTCCACTTTCACACCTTGCCTGGGAGCATGGCAGCCATCACTCAACTCGCACCTTAATGCGCTTAGCTATTTCAAAACGTCCCACTTGTCATGGTAGGTGCTGATACTGCATCAATTATTTATTCCACGTCTGATCAAGAAGCGTCACGCAAATTCATTAACGTATGCAAATGATCACAATTACAATTATCTTTGTATCGTGATGGTGAAGAAATAAAACCTCGGCACATTCCCGAGTCCCACCGCACCACAAGTTACACTTTGCATTCAAACTAATCAAGCCTCATCTGCCTTTTCCTAATTAGCCGGAACGTTTTCAGATGCCAATTAGCAGGTCTCATGAAAAGGCTCTTTGCCATGAGGCGTTGTCTTTTATCAGAGCTTCTGCAGGTGTGTGGCTCACCATGTAGCCTGTGTCATAGGAAAGTGTTTATTCCTGCTAATTAATCATATTAACACATGCAGATGAGTGTAATTGCCTGAGCTCCTCCACCTCACACTGTGTGAAGACACAAGATGATGCCAAGGATATTTTTACATGCTCATGATGAAGAGGAAGAGGGCTGCGAAGCCTCCTTCTTGCCCAGGCACTCCTGTGATACAGATCCAAGATGGCTGCCTGTCTTTAGCCCAATTTCCTTCTGATAATGATCCGCTGGTCTGTCAGCCAGAAGCTAGGCCTCTGTTTGTGTGGAGAGCGTTTTTGGAGTCGTGCTTTGTGCTGGTGTTAGCTGACACATCTCTGTGACAGTTCAGTGTGCTCTGTGTCACCAGATGTGAACTGAGTCTGAACAGCAGGAGAACACAGGGCTCAGTTCTCACTTTGGTTAATAACTGTTGTCAGGAATGTTTTCAAAATGAAATTATTATAATAACTCCCACTTTATTGTCAGCTAAATTTTGACTCCGTCTTAAAGGGATAATTCAGATAAGATAAGTGTGGTTGTACGAGGTATTTATCCATAGTCAGTATAGATGCCGGTTGACACGGCTCCAGTTTGGAGAAGCAGCAGGAGTATCAGTGTAGGAAGCTAAGCCATGTACTGCTGTGCAAAATGTGTTTTACACGCCTAAAGTTTAAGTGTACGCTATATTTAGAATATTTTCACTGGTTTACCTTGTTGTCAGACAGCTTTTTCCAACAGGAAACCATTGTTACAGAAGCCCAATATTGCTCTATCCATACCAGACTCAATTGGCAAAATCAGTCATTTTTCATCTGTTAGTTTGTTTGTTGTTGTGTGACTTTGGTGTTTTAAAAGGTTAGATTGGATTCACCACAGTCACAAAAAACTATGAGGCAACGGTAGTCTAGCATCTCCTGTGTTCTGCCGGGTAAAATTGCTGGTTAGTTGCAGGACTCTGTTTGGTTTGGAGGGTGATATTTGGCTTGGTTTCCCATCAGAAAAGTCTGTCTGACAGCAAGCAATAAAAATATTCTAAGTATAGCATACACTTAAACTGATATTGATTTTTTTAGGTGCTAAAATACGTTTTGCTGCTTTACCCTGTCCACAGCAATATGTTGCTTACCTTCCTACACTCCTACAACTCCTGCTACTTATGTAGGTAAATAATCTGGTAGCTGTCACATCAATGTGATGGAGTAAAAACTTCCATATTTACCTCTGAGACATAGTGAAGTAGAAGTATAAAGTAGCAGAAGATGGAAATACTCATGTAAAGCACAACTGCCTCAAAATTGTACTGAAATAGGCTACAATACTTGAGTAAAAATACTTGTGATTTTTTTTATCTGTAAGCCCCACAGTTCCATCCATCTCTGCATCAGGGTGGAGGCATAAAGATTATCATAGATATCTCAAGACTGGGCAAGCCAAACTATCTGCATGCCTAGCTATCACTATTAGTAAGTGAGAGAATGTGTTTTTTCCTGGAATCTGGGTCCACTTCATGTTTAGTACTCAGTACCGTACAGGTACAGGACATTACAGTACCCAGTTGAGTTGGGCTCTGTGTGGAGATTTGTGGTCAGGACCATCATCCTTATGGACTAAATTCTGTATGGAGTTGATGAGGTTTGACTTTCTGTCTGTTCTGCTATGATGCCTGTCATTACTCATGCTTTATATATTCCAAACAAACTAGAAAGGTAAAGTGCATGCTTCCTGGAGTTCTCCCAGAAAAAGCTCATGCTGAGTGGGTAGAACAGTGTAAGAGCGGTCTTCAGCCGTAAACTGTACATTAGCTGTGTTTACATACTGTATTTCTTCAACTAGGTTGAAATGATTCTGATTAGAAACTAAACTGTTTACATGGACACAAAATACAACATAAAATGATCTGATAAGATGCGTGTTTATCCACCCCAAAGCCTTTAATCAAGAAGAAGTGGTTTCCACCTGCCAATACAAAGATCATCCATATGTGGCCTTGAGAATAAAAACTGGCTGGGTTGGAACCACTTTTGCCATTTTCATTTTTAGCCCTGTAATAGGCAGCCTTCAGACTTTTACAGCAGGTTTTGATTTGGTCAGTGATTAGTTGGATTCGGGCTTCGTTCATCCTCTCAAAACTCATTTGAACATTTTGTCCTTTGGAGGTTTTTGACCATCGAGGCATTGAACAATCATTAAATCTTTTAAACTCTTGAACGTATTTGCTACAGACCAGTTTTATTTTGCTACCACCATGTTTCTGTCCCTCCTGGAAACTCATTCATGACACCTAATGTTACACCGACATGGGGCAAATACATGGACAGTATTTCTTCAGTTAGGTTGAAACAGTTTTTGATTTGGTCAGTGGTTCGCTGGATTCGGGCTTCGTTCATCTTTTCAAAATTTGTTTGAACATCTTGTTGTTCGGAGGTTGTCTGAGCTACAGACCAGTTTGTTCAGGTCACCTAATGTTACGCTGACGTGGGCCAAAAATACACAGAAAGAATATATTTATTCCAACCACAAATGATTGGATAAAGCATTTACATGGTCATTTGGCTGTAATATTTTCCTATTGAATCAATTATCAAAGGTTTGTACTTCTCTTAACTTGATTGTAAATTCCTTCCCATCAGGAATAGATGGGCCCAATTGAAGTGGTTACATGAGACATTTTATTCTGACTGAGCTATTATTCTATTTGTTAGAGGGATATTAGGGTTCAAGTCAAAGCAACTATTGTTACATCCATCATTATATCACACATATAAAAACAGATTACAACAGTTTTAACATGAGGTTCCTACTGTTTAAATGGATATAAATGATTCTGCTTTAGTGGAAGAATAGGCCGATGAGCTTGAGTGAAGGATTGTCGAGGTGGAGTGTGTGTGTGGAGTTTGTGCTGTAGAAGAATGCTGATAGACAGGTCTTGTTCACCCTGAGGCACTGAGCTCAACCTAAGTGTGTCTGCAGTAAAACTGCCATCTGGTTGTCACCGTTTTCAAAACCAAAGCATGTAAATGCAATGGTGGTGTGTTGAGAGATGTGTATGGCATTTAGCTGTGCTGAAAATCCCTCTGAAAGCCGCCCGGGCTGCCAAAGCTATTTATGGTCGCTCCGATCCCCGAGCAGCAGATGACTGTTGAGAAGTAGCTACAACAACTACAGACACGTAATTTGTCCTGACCATAGTGTGCTAAATGTTCCGAGGATTTCTGAACGCTCTCTGAACTGGCTGAGGTCTCCTACTACGCTGCATACCCCGCATGGTATGGGAGTGAAACATGAGACAGTGCTGGAGCATGTAGGAAGCGAGGCATGTTGCAGCCATAACTCACTGCCTTCAGCATGGGAGCAGAGGAGCATAATGACAAAGAGAACGACTTTACAACTCCGAGCCTCATACAGGAATGTCAGGGAGGGGAGAGGGAGAAAAGTTCTCCTGGCCAATCGGAACGCTTTGAATAATTAAAGTGATCGGCTTAATTAGCTCAATTACGTTAATTTGACCACGGAACACGGCCATATGGTGAAAGGAAACAAAAGAGGGGGGAACTAATTAAAAGTAAAATAATGAGGATTTTAATTAACTGGCTCCCCAGACAGCGGAGCGCAGGGATCAGGAGCCTGCTACCATAATTAAAGTGCTGTAACGCTGGCAACATCTCTCCTCTCTTTCTTATATCTGTGAGGGCTCTATCCATCTAATTAAATCTGTAAATAAATTAGCAACATTGAGGGTTCCTGCTTGACTTAACACCGCCTGCAATCCACCCCCCACCTTCCCAATAACACGCTCACCTTACTTTCAGCACACTGCGCCACCCATATGTAGGCAAAGGTTGAGCTGAGGTCTGTCATTAACAGAGGGATGTGGGTAGAGGATTGTGTGTGTGTGTGTGTGTGTGTGTGCGTGTGTGTGTGATTCTCTCTATCATGTTTGTGCAGGCTGATGCTTGTGTTTGCTCCCTTTCATAACCCCGGATTGTGTTTTGAAGCTCTATCTGCTGGGAACACTGGCTGACACAGATCACAGGAGGCCACAGCGGAGGTGACAGCACTGTCACCTCCATGTGTTACACATGTTCAGGCTGCAACAAGCCACCATGTATGTTCGATACATGCCATCTGGGCTTCCATTCTCTGTCCCTCATATGTTGTACCTCTGTGGTTATGTATGACAATATGTCTTCACCGATCTGAGATTCCAGCTTAACTGTTTACAAAGGTTGGGCACCATTCTGGTTCAAGTAGTCATACCTGGAATTTGGTACTGGTACCAAACGGTACCTTTCTTTTTGGTGCTTTACTAATTTCTGATGCAGCCTTGGCTGATTGTCCATTGGACCCAGTAATGGTCTTTCATATGGTCTTTGTACTTATGATTGAAATGCCATCTATAGGCCCAGTGGATGAAAGAGTTGCATGTTGGGCAATTTGTGTAATTAGCTCATTATCAGACAAGATAAAGAAGGAAATCAAAAATCATCTAAAATTTCCCAGAGTAAGTAGTAATAAACTGCATAGTGCAAGAAAAATATTTTTAGCCCTATTGTCCTGTGCTTATTAGGATATTAACCATTAATAGCAACTTCCATATTTGCAACATTGTTTGTCTAATAGCCTATGTTGTTACTACAGTAACATAATAGTAAAAACTTATAATAGTAAATTAAGAAAAAAAAAACTGTTGTATCAAGGAGGTTGAATGATTTTGCAATCAGACAGCTGCAATCATACCTAAGCTATTCATGTTGGCCTACTAACTACAAGTTATCAAGGCTCAATCAGCATGCACACTCTCCTTAGTGGTGGTGCTGGGAACAGATCCCCAGTCAGATTCAACATAAAAAATCAACACTTGCTCCCGCACTCACTTGAAGCTCTTTTTATTGGGTCAACGTTTCGGTCTATCGACCTTCTTCAGGACCAATCATCACTACTAACTACAAGTAACAGGACTGAAAGTAACTAATTACAAATACTCAAATTACTGTACTTAAATGTTTTTTTTGGGGTACTTGTGCTTTTAAGAGTAAATTTTCAAGTCTGTACTTTTGCTCGTACTTAAATATTCATTACAAGATGTAATCTACATAGTTACTTTTAAAATCATAGTTGAGTACTGAGTACAATTTGAATTAATATCCAAACCGTTCATCTGCATTTTAGTAGCCAATCAGGTGATGTGATCACAAACAGGTCAATGAAAATCAGGACAGACAAATGAAAAACAGAACAAAGCAAAACACTGCAGCAGCACACATTTAGAGTAAGGATGTTAATGATTAATCATTAATCAATTAATTTTGCTTTAAGAATTTAACTAATTAAAAATGTATTCATGGATACTCATGGTGGTAATTGCACCTCATTTGACTTTGTTTTGTCAGGTGGAAAGGAAAGGAAAATTAAATGTAGAATTAAAATGAGAAAAAAAAGATGAAAAAAATAGAAATTGAGGAAATAAATGTGTTTTGCGTCTTATAAATTATTAATGAATAATCGATTGTAGGATAACACAAAATTTGTAACCCTAGTTTGGAGAGATGACGGTGACATCAGTGGTTAAAAGAAACTAATACTCTTTTTAGTTTTTGCATGGAATACTTAGTAGTTTTTACTTTTTCTAACACCAGTACTTTTACTTGTAATTGAGTAATATTTTAGCAATGTAACAGTACTTGTACACGAGTACACATACAGGTTGCAATGATAGTAGCAGCAAAAACAGAAGAAGAAGAACATAAACAACATGGATGTGCAGCACTGAGTTAATACAGTTACACTTTAATATAAAAGATACAGTTTGTTATCAATGAACACAGCACTGACCCCTTTCAAAATAAAGGTCTGATAATGGTTTAATGGGAAGCAAAATGTTATTTACTGTCTTTGCTAGACTTTTAATTTTTGGTATTTCCATGATGGCCTTGCGGGTCACATGAAACCTTTCAGGGGGCTGCATCTGGCCACTGGGCCGCATTTTGCCCAGGTCTAGTCTAGGGTCACTTCATCTTTCTCAATAGATTTCTTTTCTTAGAACATTCTACATTCAGTGGTAAGTCACTACTTATGTTGTCAGACAGCTCCCCACTAGCTTTTCAGTTGTTTTTCAGTTGTTTAAATCTGTTAGTGCTGCTAACAGATTTGCTCCCTCTATACAAAAGTCCCAGAAGGAAACTGCTGATTTAAGGCAGATGCAGCCTAAGCTTTATTTTGAATTGTATGGGGTATTCAATGCATTTAAATTTTTGAGGGCATTATTATTTAAGCCCTGTATGTATTTTGGTTTGTTATTAGGTGCTATTATTTTCCAATTAAACAGATTATCAAAGGTATACACCATCCCTCTCAAACTGTTTGAAAATTCCTTTCAGTCAAGCTGGATTGGCCCCCTCTCCTGATTGAGGTGATTACGTGGGTCTTTTTTTTTATTCTGATTGGGTTATTATTTCTGATTATTAGTGAAATATTATGTAGCTAGTGTCTTACTGCTGTTCTTCAGCCCTACCTCCCCTGTGCTCTCTGTTCAACCTGCCCCTGGCCTTTTTCTCTCCCCTGCACACACCACACACACACACACACACACACACACACACACACACACACACACACACACACACACCACATACACAGCCACACAGTCAACCTGCAGGCCCCCCCCCCCCCCCCCCCCCACCCTGTGGAAGCAGGAGCTTTTTCATTAAAATGCATTCAGATTGACAAGAGACTTATTTGCATATTAAATTAACAAGCACTTAAGAGTTCTGAGCGAACTGTTACACTGCCAGCTCCGAGTAAATGAGGAGCGAGCGAGCGTTCGACTGTCATTACCCACGGCTGTCACCGTTGGACACGGTTGAGGAATAGTGTGTTCAGAGATAGAGAGACACACAGAGACAGATAAATGCGAGTCAACAAATGGATCGTCTCTTCCACCTCTACTGTCCCAACTATGGTTAGAATGATGCATCGGCTGGATGATAATAAGCTGATACTGGTTTTTCATTATCAGTCAGTGTCGTCCGTATGATGGAGTTCTTAGAGAATTATTGATCAGTGCTAAACTGGTAGTGTCTGAAAAAGATACTGATGAGCCATTTAGAACAAACTTCAACCATGTATGGATGAGTATGTTTGCATTAGCAGGAGTGATGGTACAGTAGTAGTAGTAATGTCTTGGAGTAAATAAACCATCCTCTCTATGATTCAATCCATAACTAGGTCACACAAGCTTTGATGTTGCTGTTCTACACACCTGAGCCCTGATCTACAAACACAATTTTCAATGTTCATGTTCAAGTCCAAGACATTTTGAATAAATAAGACTGTAGCTTGAAGCTCAGTTGCAAGTAATCAGTCTTGATAAACAGAAATAAACCGCCACAAACTGTAAACCAGTGCAGCAACTTTCATTTATACACAACTCAGAACAACAACTTATGTTTGCAATTTTCCCTTTAAAGCTGGATTATTAGAATTTTTCTTGGCCACTTAGGGGAAGCTGTAAATACGACACTGACATTGTAAAGTTGTGTTTATTACACATCCAGCAGACACAGAGCAACATGGAGCTTAACAGTGAGGTTCCCATTCATATTCTGAAATATAGGATTTAGATTATTAATCATAATTTTGTAACCATCCAAGGCAGATTCACCATGAGGTATGAGATTGAGAAATGATGGCATGTTCTCCTGTACAAGCCGCAGGTCCTTGTTTTAAGAAAAATATGTTTAATTGAAGATGCCATGGAGTAGTACTACACTACCCACAATCCTAAAGTGCAACAGCGACGCCTCTGATCAGTGAGACTCGCTGTTACGGCAATGTTTACCACCCTCATGAACGCAGGCAGCTAATACAAATCAGTCAGTCAGTCAAATCAGCCTTTTTATCTGTTTTCTGATCTTTTTTTTTAATTGGTCTGAATAAAATGTTTTTACGTTTTACATCTCGTAGTTTGTTGTTTTGGTTCCAGACTGAATGGACAGGAAAAAATATGACTCTTTGGCTGCTAAATTCATCTTGATTTGATCGATTTCTTTGTGGAGTGAAAATCAATTAGCACTCTTGTGATAGGATCACACCAGCCATGGCGCACGTCAGCATGATCCAAACCATGAGTGTTCAGTGCTCATTATTACATTATTACATGAATACTGGTTGGACCACACCTCTCTTCAGACTCAGCCAGACCCACACAACTGTTTTGTGTGTGGTAGGTTCTGCTACAGTAGGTGTCTCCAGTGGGACTTTTCCTTTGGCGCTTTTTGCCATGTCTAATCGAATTGTGCTGGTCTGATTCCCATTCCCATTACCACTTTTAATGCACTGAGCTGAGCCGAGTCACGCCCGAGTTGGACCTTCTTTGGACTGGGCTAAAATGAGCCCTCCACCACAGCCAACCCGTCATGATCCTCCTTCTCCCCCTCAGACAAGCGTGTGTTTTGCGAGTGTGCAGGAGAGCAGAGGTTTATAGGTCTGTCTGAGTTCAGCTGCCAGTACTTTTGTAGCTTCTAACTGAATCTCTGTGCCTTGAGGTTTAGTTTCTCTCCTACATCACAGTGTCCTTATGTCCTGCATCCCTGTATTCATGTATCTGAATTACTTGATGCTTTTGTGGTCACTTTCAGTGCAATATGAGTCTTGTCAAGTCACTGTGGAAGAAAACCCAACATTTAATAAAAGCTTTTGAATTACAAAATAATGAGGGACCTTTGTGAATGAGCATGCACACACTTGTTGGAATTGCATTAATTTACCATTTCTTAAATCTACTTTAATATTATATTAACACGACAGTATATAGTTTCTTACATTGCTGTGTTTATCATTTTTATTTAAAAGACAAATAGTCCTAACAATCACAACACAACAGAGTGGCACCATACAAATAATATAAAGTAACTGAAATTGTACCTCCATGCTCCTTTTATCCTCAGGCTGTGAATTCATCCTCAGCATTCCATGAAAAATGGTTTCATTATTTTTATTTATTATTTATTTACCAATTTGCTGTATAACTAGCATCTAATTATGCAACTTCATGTCATAAAATGATCTATTAAGTAAATTAACATTGTAAAAAACTTTAAAGTAGGCTACATACATCCTGCCAATCATACTTGAGGATAATAGGGTGGCACTTCATGATGGCCAATCAGATTTCATGGGTGGCCAGTGCCCCCACCCCCCCACCCGCACAGCTGTCAGGGCTGGTAATAAAGGCTAAAACGTTGCAATTACGCACAGCTCTTATGTAGGTTCACAACTCCTTTCACATTACACATACATCCATTGATTTCCATGTGTGAAAATCAATTAGCAGACTCTTGAAACGCATGACTTAATCATTGCATGATAACGCAGGGTAGACCTCCAAAATCAATCTGTGATTAAACTAAATTATCACATCACGGTAATGTATCATTGACAAAAATTACTTGATGTTGATGGATTATGCAACTGAAGCACGTTTCAAGAGTCTAACTGATTTTCATACCATGTGAATGAAACCCAATGGATGCCTGAAACAGTAGGAAATACAAAACCATTTAGCCTGAAAATGGTTAGAAAAATGTAAAGTATAGAAGACTTGTAGTTAAGGAACTCAACACAGTCGTATGGTTCTTTAAAGGACTGAAGGGCTACAAGAAATTCACTCAATCCAGACTTCAAAAATCATTAGACAAAGACAAAAGCGTTTTTCAAAAGGTTACTTTGTGGAGCCTGTTAGACAGTGTTGATCACTGAGGGTGGTGGATTGTAGTTGGTCTTCCCCAGGCTTGGGGAGTAATGGATTACATGCAAATCACAGTACAGTGACAGCTCTGCTACCAGCTGTCATCATCCAAGAATTCAGCATCTGATATGAAGAGACATTTACAGCTAAGACCAGCCGCTAACGTTATCTACACAGTCCAAATGCTAATGTTAGCTACACAGACCAACCACTAATGTTGAAGAGAATACATTTTCCAGTTACAAGTAACAATATCAGGGAAAACTAATTTTAAGTTCATCCATAAACTATGGAACTATGGAAGGAACATTCATGAAGATGTTTTGGTGATGTCATCTGCTGAAAAGTTTTCGGAATTCACTTCATTCATTAAATTAAATCCTTGTTTGTATTTATTAAATGATACACCAAATTTCCAAAAGTGCAGAATATTAATTACTATAACATATTAAGCAAAGAAATGTCTTTTATTTTGGAAAAATGTATACCCTCCCACTTTTCAGCTGTTCTTGGAACAGTTATCAGAGTGACTGACTTTGGAAAAAAAAAAATCAGGGACATATCTTTCAAAAACTCTGGTCTTCATTATTTTTTTTTTACTTTTCATGAGGAGATAAATCAGACTCTCAATAGGATATTTTCTATACTTTTTTTTAAAACCTTTTTTTAAACCTTAAAACCTTAAACTTAAGAGCCTTTATATACACACCATAAATTATAGATTATGAAGTTGTTGTTACCATTTGGTCTCTTTTTTTAATTAATTAATTTAATTTATTCTTTTGTTTTGTTTTGTTTGGTTCTGTGCAGGTCTAAGTATACTTTTTTTCTTTTGCTTGCTTGTCTGTCATATTTGTTCTGGCTTATAGTACACTCTGAAATAAAATATGTCGAACGCCTTGATGAAAGTTAGCGACACAGACCAAATGCTAATGTGTAAAATTAGAGTGTAAAGCGTGTATAACGTACTTTACATTCATGAACAAACAATTAATAAAACTATGATGAACAAAAAACATTATAGGCAAAAGAAATTCACCATATTTGGTGCTAAGATGATCCAAAAGTACTGGAAAGTAATCAAGTTACATTATTTTGATATTGTGATACTTGGATTAGGTTACACTTTTTAACTGGTAACTAGCAACTGTATAGGAATACATTTCCAACCCTGGTCTCACCCTGGTTTGAAAGTTATGACCACAGAGCAGCGGTCTCAACAATTACCACTTTATATTGAATATTGGTTCCAATTATTATCTGTCAATAGCTTTTTACAGAGCCATGTTTGTCAATCTTTAATGGTGGCACATTGAAAAGGCTGCACCTCCAGTCTGTGTGATTGTGATGATGATGTTCCCAGCAGTGCCCGTGTTTCGGGGAGCACACGGGGTGTTGTATCAATACCGACCTTAGCAGGCTGTGGGAGACACCCGAGGGAGAGCCGCTCACCGCAGAGACTCACAGGCAAGCAGAAGGCTGTTTGCAAAGTGATTGAAGCTCCAGTTTAGACCCCTTTTCCCCGAAGTATTCCGCTGATGGAAAACACACACACACCATCAGCTACATATCCAGACTGCAGAGCGTGATGATGGCTGATCTGCTTCGTCCTCTGCTGCAATGCTTTTGAACAGTTTGGTCAGACTTTATCATGTGAAAAACTGTCATCTTTTCTCAAGTTTTATTGAAACAAAGCTGTTCATAGTCATTTCATTAGAGAAGAAATCCTGCGACAACTTGGTTTACAGTGGAAACAAGTGCCTAACAGAGTGGCCTCCTCAGCAGGGCTCCAGTTCTGTTGGAGAAGCTGCCAGACTCGTTCAGCCACCTCCTGCAAATCACTCCACAAACTCTGACAAACTTGTCCCGGTTTTGTTTTTGTGTTTGATTGATTGCTATCATCTTTCTGATTGTCATTTTATTATGTGTTCACTTTATTACTGTTCTCTGTGATTTATAATCTGTTCATTTTTATCACTTTTTTCATTTTGGTTTATTGCTTTTACTTGTATGGCACTTTGTAACGTTGTCTCAGAGAGTGCGTTAGGAACAAAGTTATCTCTATGTGGCTGTGCCGGCGACAGCCGTGTCTGGAGGCGTTCTGTTGTTGTCCGTCTTTCCAGTTCTTTTGAACACAATATCTCAAGACCTTCAGGAATTTCTTCAGATTTGCCACAAACATCCAATTGGACCCAAAGATGAACTGATTTTGGTGGTCAAAGGTGACTTCATGACCGTCCCATTCTTCTTGTGAACGCTTATCTTAAGAAAGCCTCGAGCAAAATTCAAACATCCATTTGGACTATGACAAAGTTTCACACAACTATATAACAGGATAAAATGATAAACATTTTATATCCAAAAGGTCAAAGGTCAACTTCACTGTGACATCATAATGTTCTGCTCTCTATCAGTCCTCTGTCCTCCTCTGTAAAAATAGGTCTGGTTGGTGGAGACACCGGGCAGTAATTCTAGTTCAGTAGGATGTGGTGAAAAACAAGTGGAATTATACAGAAATTCCGACTTTAATGCCGTGTATATCGCTGTATAGTGATGGTTTTAATTTTATTTGTTGCTGTAATGAAAGTTATTTGTTCTCATGACCAGCATCTCTCTTAAAGAAAACACGTCCACCTCAGTGAGACAACTCAGTAAGAGAGAAAGCTAACTTACTTTAGCGAGGAAAACAGAAAAAAGGTAACACTTTATTTTTAAGGGGTCTTCATGAATGTTTTTAACTGTTGACATTTCATCAGTTATGTCATTTTTAATGAAATGTTGCCATAGCAACATACCATAGCAGACCCAACTTTTAAACTTATTACTATTATTTCTATACTATTTAGCTTTAAAGGGGCTATATGCGAAGTACAGCTTTATTAGCTTCCAGGAATTTCACTTTTGCTATGTACACAACTAGTGGTGTATTGACCTCTGGAATAGAGAGTCACGTGACACGCCCTCTGCGTGCGCTGTTCTCGAGCCTCTGTTTTGGTAAGCCGGTCTGGCCGCGCGTGCATGTTAGTGCATGTGAACCCCTCCTCCTCTCCTCCACTGGAACCATTATGCCACCCCCCGCCCGCCCCCGTATGCAAAAGCGCCGCGGTCACGGAGGTGTGTCTGCTCACTTTGCGACAGCAACTCGTCAGCTGTTTCATCACTGGATGGGAAGTGCTGAAAACATGCAGGTAGAGGGGGTGGAGCAGACGGAGAGCAAGGGGAAGGCGAGCGGTAAGGGGGTGTGTGCCCCTGAGCCAGTTTTGTCTTGGTTTGATGCAGACCAGAGCTGCAACATCTAGCAGTGAAATTGAGATCGCATTTAGCCCCTTTAAGTCTTAACATTACATTAAACTGTAATATGTGGTTGGTTTGGACATAAGCTGCCATGAGACCATTATAATGTGTCATGAATTATTCCCTCGTCTCAAATACAGAGATACATTTTGTATTTGTCATAAAGATGTCGTTAAGTTTCATTACACTGTCAAATTCTTTTCTAACAGTTTAATGAATGCTTCCCTTTCCTTCACTTCAAAGTGGTGCTGTTTGGACTTGTCATAAAGATGTCATTGAATGTCATAAGGCCATGCACCAAAGTGATTTGCAATTATCTGATGGACAGATAGCTAAATTACTTGTTGCTAAAGTAGGCTGACAACCACACATCAAACAGGCAATATGTCATCAAGTCACAGTTGCCAAGGCCACACCCCCTTCTGGGGAAAACTCACAGTTTCATGTAATGAGAGAGATACAAAGATGCCAAAAAGCTGCAGGGTGTAAAACAAATAAACACACAAATCAATCACAGTCTCTAGTTCCTTACCCTTCTGAGAAAGGAGAGGGTTCCCAAGAAGATGGCAGATTCAGCCCTTCCAAGAACTAGAGGAGGAATGTGGTACGGAACTCAGGTCGGCGATGATGTTCAGCCCAGATCATGCGGTAATGTTCACAGTTTACAGATCTTCACCCCTCTGATTTGCTTTTTGAATCATCAGGGCCGCCCCAGTGATTTCCAACATGTTTGATATTCACAATTTAAAATCTGAATGATTACATCAGTACAGAAGTAAACCAGAGGTGTCAAGCAACAGTAAACTCTGGCCCTTGTCGCTAAACTACAGTGAGTTGTTCTGCTACGTCTGTCTCCATGGTTTACATCTGCTTCCACATGAAATCAAGAGGAATCTAGAAAATGTGATAAAGTACCCACTTTATCACATTTTCTCCACTAGAAGGGCACTCAAGAGGGCACTTAAGCATGTTCTTCCACTGGAAGGGCACTTCAGAGGGCACGTCATCATGTTTTCTCCACAGAAAGAGAACCCTAGACTTTACCATATTTACCATATTTTGTCCACTGGAGGCGTAGTCTAGAGCAGTGTTTCCCAACCCTGGTCCTCAGGGACCCCTGCCCTGCATGTTTTAGATGTTTCCCTGCTCCAACACACCCGATTCAAATGATCAGCTCATCATCAAGCCTCTGCAGAAGCCTGATAACAACCTGATCATTTGAATCAGGTGTGTTGGAGCAGGGAAACATCCAAAACTTACAGGGCAGGGGTCCCTGAGGACCAGGGTTGGGAAACACTGCTCTAGAGGGCACTTTACCAGTTTTTCTTCACTATTGGGGCAACCTGGAGGACACTTTATCATGTTTTGTCCACTGGAAGGGCACTCTAGAGGGCACTTGATCATGTTTTATTCACTGGGGGCATACTCTAGAGGGCAATTTAGCATGTTTTCTCCACTGGAGAGGCACTTAAGGGGCCAGTTTCTCATGTTGTCGTCACTGGAAAGGCTCTCCACAGGGCACTTCAGCATGTTTTTTTCCATGGGAAGGGCACTCTAGAGGGCACGTTACCACAATTTTCTCCACTAGAATGGCACCCTTTAGCACACTGGGCCACTCTGTAGGTAGGGGATTTGTCATGTTTAATCTGTCATAGAGACATCCAAAGGGGCACTTGTGCTGTGTTTTTTCAAAGATGGGGTCGATCACCCTCCCTTCCCCTCCCTTGAGTCCACAAATGATCTCAAATACAGGTGTCTCAAAAACTGCACAAGCAAAATGAAAGCTATATACATGGCTAGATACTACTGGAGGTAAGTGATTTCTTTTGTAATTTGCGTGAAGTGACCCTTTAAATATTGGAAGCTTGTTCATCCAGTAAGATGTAACAAGGATCCACGTTGCTGGATGAGTGAAGAGCAGATCAATATTCCAATAGATGTTTACAAGATCCTCAGCTCATTCTAACACATTGTGTGTTGGCACATTCTGTCTCAAAACATTCGTATCAGTGTCTGAACGCTCGTCCACTAGTAGAAGCATGACAGACACTGTGTAGTGTTATTCCCAGAGACATTTCCTCGGCTCTTCTCAGTCCTCCTCTGTAACGGGAACCTTATTTTTTTCCAGGTAGAGTCACAGTTGTGCCCAGCAGGGCCGCCGCTGAGCATCACCTTCATCATTAGAGGAGGAACCGCCAAACTGTTGTCAGATGAGCGTCTTGGGAACGAGCTCCCCTGTTTGTCTTGAGACAGTTTTTTACGATCGGAGAGCTGGGAAAGGCCAGGCCCTCATCAACCCCCCACTCCACCGAACCAGGTGGAACACACGTGCGTTCATTAGCGCCCTTTAATGAGGAGCAGATGCAACAATGCTGCCTCTCACTGCCTCGCTCTCACACACAAAGAGCTGTGCAGAAACACACACGCATGCACACATTCTGAGAACACAGATAGTCCTGCTAATGCTATGGAAGGTCATGGAAGGAATGGTAATGTTTATATTCATGCACACACACGCAGGCATTCATACAGACAGACTTTCACACATTAAAATAAATAGATCCTCACACATGAAAATACATACTGGATGTGTGTGTACATGTACTCACACACACACACACACACACACACACACACACACACACACACACACCCTCCCACACATTGGCCCATTCATTCAGTCCTATCGGGGGGGTCTTTCACAGCTCAGACGTGTGGGCCTCATTTGTCCAATTTAGATGAATGACTGAGATCATATATCATTCCCCTTATGTCAGACTATTTTTATCTCGGAGGAAGTCGATGCAAGCGAGCTGCAGGAGCCAGAAAAACTGCCCCATCTGTGGATCTGGGTTGAGCTTTTACTGGTGTGAGAGGCTCAACTTCTCATTGACAACAAAAGCAGATGGGGGTTCAGTGTCTCGCTGAAGGAAACATGCACAAACTGCTGACGGACATATTGGCTGTTGTTGTTACCACTTTATGTTAGAGCAGCCTCTTTGAGCCTGAGGGAGGAAATTCATGTAATGCCTAAATTGTTTGGCAAATATTCAAAGTTCATGCTTTGAATATTTACCAAAGCCAGTAAATCTACTCATTCTTGAGAAGTGGGACAAATCATGACCCACCAAAAAAAAAAAAAAACTTTAAAAATTATGATTACCAACGCTATAATTGCAGTTTTTTGGAATTTATCTATATGAAATATATGTAATTCATGTAATTCAATTTAATTTATAAACTTGCTTTGTGGCAGAAGACAGCCTTGTCTCATACAAAAATTCACAACTTCAATTTAAAAATGTGCTAAAAGCTTCAAAATCTAAAACTAACAATACCTACTGATAACATAAGTATAAGTTTTTTATGAAAATGTTGGCCCCTCAAAGTTGTATCCCAGATTTTTGTCAACTCTGTCAGATTTGTACAAAAACATAATTTAATCAGGCATAAAAAGGGTTAGCTATACCACAAGGACCTCTGTCTCACTTCCTGGTTTAAAAAAGGCGGGAATACTGCTCAAGCACTGGTAGACTTTCTATTTTTCGACAAATTCATTAAATAATATTGCTATCAGATGTGCCTCAACCATAACATGTCAACTCTGTAGCCCTTCTAAATCAAAGCTAAATAAGGATTATGGTTTAAAATGTGTATTTTGATTAACATTAAGAGACTCTGAGACACTTTAAAAAATAAAATGGATACTCACTACGACTATGATGTGAAATGAAAAAATTTAACATTTTGTCAACTCGACGTCAACTCCATCAGATGGAAAATCTGACTGAGTTGACGTCTACATTTAATAAAAAAAATCAGTCAATGTTTTTGTCCCAATTCTCAAGACTGAATATGTTTTAGATGAAAAAGACAAGTAGTGGCAGTACATACTGTATTATAATCTTATAGGTTATTTTAGTTCACTAAACTCAGCTCATCTTCAGATTGACCCTTACTTACCCTCAGACTGGAGGCAGAGGGAAACATCCAACCTTTCTGTTCAAAGGTCAACAAGACTGAGAGTCTAAATGCTAACACATTCCCAATGGGAACACTAATACACTAATGTTTAACAGGTATATTGTTCGCCATGTTCATTATCTTTATTTAATGTTGTAGCTTACCATGCTATTTGCTCATTAGCACAATAAAAAAGGCTGAGGCTGATGGTAATGTCAGCAGTTATGCAGGTATTTGGTCATAAGACAAAGTCATCAGGCCAAAAAATTGACCTGATGATGGTACAAGAAGTCAGAGGGTCACCAAACTTATTAGAATTCATCCTGTGTCCACCATAGACTCTGTAAAACATGGACATAGTATCAGTGATGTCACCCATAAGTTTGTTATGCCCCAGGTGAGTTATATAAAAATTGAGCCCTAGAGATCAAAACCATGTTTCGTACCAGGCTTCAGACACGTTTATTTCTGTTGTAAACTTGGATATTTTAATATAGGGATCTATGGGGATTTACTTAATTTTATGGCCAGCTTCAAGTGGAGATGTGAGGAACTGCAGTTTTTGGCACTTCAGCGTTTGCTTCATTTTTCACTCCTGAGGGTTGCCGTTTGGTGGTTAACCTAGCATAGCTAGACTGGAAGCAAGGGGGAAGCAGCTAACCTTTATGTTCAAAGACTGAGAGTCATGCTACAGCCATGCTAGCAGCTCTGTGAGGCTGTACTTACAGTGGTGCTATGAGCTAAACCACGTTTACCATGTCCACTAGTTTAGTGCATTAGCTCATGCTAACATTTGCTAACTAGCACAGTAAAAACAGTACATCTGAAGCCGATGGGAATTTAATCAGTTTTGTGGGTATTTGGTCATAAGACAGATCAAATTAAAAATTTTAAATGATGGTTACACAAGATGAAAAGTTATTACAATCATGTGTGTACCAAATTTCATAGAAATCCATACAAAAATTGTAAAATTTCGGTGTGGAATAACTGGCTTACAAGTGTCACATATCCCTTGATCCAGTTGCTGTAGACCATTTTTTGACTACTTCCACTGTTAAGTCTGTGTATGTGAGTCCATGGCAATGTCCAGAATAGCTAAAGACGTGGCAGAAGCATTGGGTGCATGATGATCTATTGATGGTCAAGAAACAGTTCTGGCACAGGTTGACAAATTGCCATTTTTAAGTAGTGTTAATACTGTTTGTGTTAAACAAATTAAATTTAATTAAATGAAATGTTAATTAGTGAGATTTTGAGAGTTTTAAATAGAGCTTGGCTAACTGTTTGCAGTCTTATCTTACTCCAGCTCTGTACCATACAGACAATAGACTGATCTTCTCAGTTCACTATTGGACACAGTGACATTCAAATGTGATTATCTGAATTGTAGTTTTGACTTCTGATAAGGATTTTTTTCCCTCCAGTAAAAATTTTCAATCTCCAAACAGGCAAACACAATAATGACTTGCATTATAGAAGGTAACAGAGCAACATCTGAAAGAGTTTCATGACACTTATCTCAGCCCAGCTTGCATCTGGAATATGTAAATCAGCAAAAGTAGAAACCACACTGTTACAGACACAAACCTTCTCTAAATACATCTGTTTTCTAAACTAGTTGGTTGTTTTGTCTAGAAACTACCACCACGTGAGTTTTCCAACCCCGACAGCTCTCTACCAGAGGGCCAGGCTTTAAAGCCACTATCCCCTTATTGCCCATTAAAGTTAACTCACAACATCCCAGCCTTGTTCCCTAATTGAGGCCTATGAACTGAAGGAGCAGGTGGGGTTCGGACTGCCACGTTGCGTTTCGACTCAGCATGGGGCTGCAGACACCCCCTGAGCTAAGCTAACTGAAGCATCAGCAAAATGTAGCAGAAGAAATAATACATGGGGTGCTGCAATAGAAACTTCAATACATGCACATATATAGAATGGACCTTCATTAGATCTCTGTCAACCTGGAAAAATTATAGCAAGTTTAACGGTCTCTTTTCACCTGTAAATGATTTCCTTGTTATGTTTACTCAATTTTGATATGGAAACGTGAATTTTCAGACAATGAGCATGTAAAATGAAGTCTTAACCCCAGCAGCTTTAAAGTTCACAGTGAATTTCATAACTTCACACCGTTATATTGACTGGGGACCAGTTAGAAAGCTGACACTCAATGGTTCATTTATAACTGCCAAGCAGGAAATCACATTTAAAATGTGTTTCATTATATAAGAAATCAATGTGATAGTCTATGGGCTGAAAATAGATATGTGATTAGGGAAATCAGTGGACAGTATGGAGCAGCACTGGTAGCCTAATGCCTACATACAGTACTGATGAGCTGCTACGTTGGACTTAAAGTTACCATCTTAAAGCCTAAGTATTTTTCAACCTGGATTCAATTTTCCCATGTTTTTGTGTCTAAGGGACTGGTGGGGGAAAACAATTTTTGAAATGGGTCCAGTATTAAGTGAGACCACTGGTGTCCATAGCAAAATTTGAGTTGCGTTGCAATCCCTCGCGGTACCTGCGCACCGTCAGTGTGTCCAGTAAAAGTGCTTGTTTTGCCACCAACAGACTCAGATTAGTCTCCCATATCCAGATCTCTCTCCACAACACTCTGTGCTGGAGAGAGGTCTGGCTCCACACATACACATTCTGCTATAGGGGGAAAAAAAACACCCTACCTTGTTTGCATTTCTTTAAAACAATCAACCAGTCTTGGGCGGAGCTAAGCCCATGACTACATTACTACAAAAGAAAAGATAACAGCTGTTAGCTTGTTTACGTTCATGCCATTAGCATCCCCAGCACTAATTTTTCAGCATGTAGCTTGCAGCTCGGAGGTTGTACTTGTTTCCCGGGGACTTTGAAAATGTAGATGCAATACCACAGCCAGTGGCAGGACTTATACCCACAGTGTGTATCCAGTGTGTCAGACTAGGCTCAGATCAATATTCTGTCATTCAACATTATGGAAAGGATCCCTACAGAAATAGACCTTTTTGTTAAAAAACAAGATATGTTTTATTCACAGAAACTGCCGTTTTATTGCTCTATTCAAAGTGAACAGAGTTTGACAAAATTGACAAAAACAAGCACTTTTAGCAGTACTGTGACGAGACAGTTGCACATTGTAACTCAGATTTGCAGCGTTCTCCCTCAATACTGGACCAATTTCAAAGATTGTTGTCAATATTAGTCACTGACACACAAAAACATGGGAAAATAAGGTCCAGGTTAAAAACAATACTGAGGTGACCCTTTAATTTAGTCGGTACATCAACATCTTTCCTTAAATGCTAGTTCGGATGAGCTCAACTGAAAATATATACTGTATGAGCTTGTTTGGCGTTCTGGTCAGTGAGACGTGAAAAATGGTTGACTTTGGGCAATATAGACCCTCATAGACTGGCGGGTCTGTCCTCTCTCCCTACATGCTTCAGCCTTCCCCTCATCCTTTCCTACAAGGAACAGAGCAAGTACTCAACTTTGTGCCAACATTTTTACATTCAGTATGTGTTAACACAAAATATCTGCAAAATTAGACACTTGCAGCCCATTAATTAACCGTTACTTCCATCGATTTTCTATACAATAGCATCTCAGCTAAGTGCGTCTGGCATTTTCAGCTGGGAAACAATGCTTTGGTGGACACAGCCCCTTGAGATGAAGTCCGATTGAACACAAGAAAAATGTTCACCTTTCCTTATTCACAAAAATTTGGGTAACACTTAATTATACAATGTCTGGTATTATTGATTTCACTAAGAATAGATCTAATGTTAATGCATATATTTATCAGAAGGATTAGTTCTCCCAGCAGTATCATCAGAGCTGCTCCGAATCTTTGAGACTTCTGTCAAAGAGTTAAATCAGACTGCATGACCATGTCTTATAAATGGTTCATTCTTATCCCTGCCTGAACTAGAGTTTCACGCAAGTTTAACGATCAGATCAGCAGTCGGAGCTGCTTCACAAACAGCTAATGTCTGTCCAGTTCTTGTCTAGATTTATTTGCATTCCACTCAGGTCTTTACACTGACTTTGTAAGCAATTGTACCATCTTTAAAATAAAATTTCTTTAAGTCTTTAAGTCATGTTTAGTCCTTCCAATTTGGTACAAATATAACCAAAAATTAGAAGATGAAATTTGGATCTTGTTTGGTCTGACCATTTTGGTCCAAATGTAGCCAAAAATTAGATACTGAAATTTGGATCTTGTTTGGTCCATCTGATCTGGTCCAAATGTAGCTCAAAAATAGATGTTGACATTTGGACTGTGTTTAGTTCGTCTGACTTGGTCCAAATATAGCCAGAAATTAGAAATTGAAATTTGGGTCTGGTTTGGTCCGACCGTTTTGGTCCAAATATAGACAAAAATTACATGTTGTAATTTGGGTCTTGTTTGGTCCATTCACTTGGTCCAAATATAACCTAAAAATAGACGTTGAAGTTTGGACTGCATTTAGTCCATCCGATTTCGTCCAAATGTAGTCCAAAAATAGATGTTGAAATTTGGACTGTGTTTAGTCTGCCCGGTTTGTTCCAAAAATTAGACGTTGAAATTTGGGTCTTGGGTCTGTCCAATTTGGTTCGACCCTAGCCCAAAAATAGACGGTGAAATCTGGGCCATGCTTAGTCCATTAGATTTGGTTCAAATATATTCCGTCAATAGATGTTGAAATTTGGGTTGTTTTTTGTCTGTCTGATTGTCTTTTCAATGACATGAAAAAGACATCTTTTCACCTTTCACTTTCAATCAAAACTGGATGTAGATGGGTGTTAGAATAGTTCTCTTTTCAAATGAAAAAGATGGCCTTTCATCATTCACCTTTCAACCAAAATCAAATCTTTCTTAGATTACTGGCAAAGTCATTTTTCAACAGAATGTTACTGGCTGGGTTAAAATGCTTCTAAACGCAATTTGATGTAGTTCACTGTACTCAGTCTACAATCAGCACATACTTTGTATAAGACAGGAGTGGACTACTTATCCACACTGATAAAGCCTGGAGTGCCACAGGCATTTTACCCTTTATAAAATAAATATCACTTAAAAATGTCCTTTTGTTGACAAGTGTGACCCCATTTTTCTGATTACACATTTGATGCACGGATAACTTAACACTCCACCTGCAACCTACAACCACTCAACTATCTATACAATCCTGAAGAGCTGAGTGTGAGCAAGGGAGGATGCTGATCAGAAGAGGTGCAGCTGAAATGTCACTGTGTGGTTTCACTGTATGTATGTGTGTGAGTGTGTGTACAAGGTTTGGCATTTCAGCCAGAGATATCATAGCAGAGCGGGGTGAGAGGTGCGCAGCGCTGATTCACACAGGGAGGGGTATGTGAGAGTGGTGAACTGTAGGTTTCCTGACTCGAGAAGGGCCCCGCTGCCAGACGACGTTGGGCGAGATGCTGGGATTCGGGCTTCAAGTTCAAGTCCCCGTGGCTCTGCTGGGCGCCTGGTCCTCAGTCCCCGGCTTGATAAGCAGCATCACTCCTGCCCTCCTCGGTGGAACCTCCCCCGGTTGGAAATGCCAGCATAGGGCCAAGGGCAGAGCTCGCCCAACCGGCCTCACCTCGATGAACCACGGGGCACCCGTGCTTCTTATCAGCACCCATACACCTGCACAGCCACCACAATAGGAGGCCATGGGTGTGTGTCTGTGTGGTGGTAGTTGTGGGGGAAGTAGGCAGATGGACACACTGAGGAAAGCCTGGTAGACAAGATGGCCCCATACTGGTTTGTACAAGTCTAGGGTGTGTGAAGGACAGTAGTTGAAGAAGTACTTGAATCTTTTACCTTTTTTTATCTTTTAAAAATAGTAATACTACACTTGAGAAATACTGTTTTACCCACAGAGGTTCTCCCTTGAAAATGCTACGTAAGTAAAAGAACAAAAGTACAAAGGGGATAGTTTAGACCTGGAGCTTGTCCACAGCTAATCTTGCATACTACTGAACCCATCAGCCTAATTTTTTTCTTCACAATTTAGTACAAATGTCCACTTGGACACAAGGATGAACTGATTACATTTTGGTGGTCAAAGGCTACAACTCAAGAATTCATATGTTAAATATGACAAAATGTTACGTTAATGTCTATCATGTCACTGCTAGGATATCCGCAGTGCTGGAGAGTAATGACTTGCATGTAATTAGTTACATGTAATTAAATTACAAATTACAAAATGAATGTAATTGCATTGTTTAAGTGTATGCTTTATTTTACTTTGCAGTCAGACAGCCATTTCTGATGGGGAAAATGTAGTTATATAGGTCTAAACATCACTCTCTCCAAACCAACCAAAGTCCATAGGCAAAATATGTAATTTTACCTCCCTGATCACAGGAGTTACTGGTCTACTGCAGCCTTAATCAGTTACTTTGTTCATGTTATTGGGTGACCTCGAAGAATCCCAACTAACCTTTTAAAACACCAAAGTCACACAATAACACAAACAAACTAACAGACAGAGGCTGTGGTAGACCAGCAACTCCCATGTTCTGAAAGGTAAAATTACTGATTTTCGCCTATGAAGTTTGGTTGGTTTGGAGAGAACATTATTTGGCTTATGTAACAGCAGTTTACCACCAGAAAAGACTGTCTGATAGCAAGGTAAAGTAGTGAAAATATTCTAAATATATCATACACTTAAATTGATTTTTTTCAGGTTTTGTTGCTAAGCCCGTCCACAGCAGTTGATGACTTGGTTTCCATCCTGGTGCCCCTTTCTGCTTTGCTAAACTGGAGGCATGTCAACCGGCATCTACTATAGTTAATACACTTACTATCAATAAGTACAAAAATCTGAACTGTCCCTTTAACATCAAAAAGTACCAAAGTAAAAGTACTTCACAACTTTTTCAGAGTAAAATAATTGAATTATTATTGGTGTATTAATGTGTTCATTGCTTTAATGTTGCAGCCAGTAAATGTTATAATGTAATGCTTTAATGATATAATGATATCAGAATGTATTTATTGATTATATTTCATTTCAGTAATCTGAATCTGTAAAAAAGTTTTTTAAAAGTACATTATTACATGGGTATATTAAATACTCAATACAATACTTGATAATTAGTCAGTGGGTCATTATTCCCAAATAAACACCTCACTGTACATTATCCTTTGCATATTTGCCTCTGAGATATAGTGGAGTAGAAGTATAAAGTAACAGAAAAGTATGTCAAATTCATACTTAAGCATAGTACTTGAGTAAATGTACTTAGTTACTCTCCACCACTTGTGAAGGAGCACATCTTTTCAGAGAAACAGGCCTGACAGTTTGAGGTTTGCAGAGTCAGTGTGCCTCTGAGTGTCTCTGCTGTTGAACTGAACTTTCTATTCTCAGCGAAGGTGCTGTAGATAAGAGATCAGGCCAACAGCCTTCACCAATCTCTGGCCCCATCTTCTACTCTGTTTGTATATGCTGCTGGTCGTGACCTCAGGAACGGGAGGGAGCTGAGACAGAGCTCCATTTCTGGGCCGGTAGGTTGACACTCTGATGGATCTCTTCAATAAAATGAGCAGCGTTGCATGTAGCTGTCCGTTTGGCCTGTAAGACTTCTGCTGTAACGGTCTGTGCAACCACTCCACTGCCTCGAGGAGGTTACGTTGATCTATTTTGGATGTAAGTGGGCTGCTAAATGCTTCTTTGCATGTGTGTGTGTGTGTGCACACAAGCATGGCTTTGAGTGTGTATGCGCGGCTACACACTTTTGTGTGTGTTTTCTGTAATTGCGTAAGCCAATGAGGAACCGATAAGCCTGGTGGAGCCAGACGGCAGACACTTAAAGATGTCTGCATTGATAATAAAGGGAGAGTTTAGTATAGGCAACTTCTCCACACACACACACACACACACACACACACACACACACACTCTCATGCACGCTCACATACTCTGTACCATTTTAAACCTGGGCTGCTGTGGTGAACTGTATACACAGTTGCATGTGTCTGAATAAACATTCCTTCAAGAGAGCAGGTAAACAGATTAATCTCATCACTGCTGGGATGGCGGGTAAAGCTCAAGTTGAATCCTGGACCGTGTGATGTTATCAGGACGCCATTTGTTGTCATAACCATCCGAGCACAGTGGCGCTGCATTCTTGTGCTCCGATGGACGCAGACTGAAGAGGAAATCTGGCTTGTCCTTTGAGTTTAAAGCAGCTGGAAAGTCAAATCCACGGCAGCCTTCAAAGTGTGTGATTTAGGGTCTCAGTTACATAACAGTAAGCAAAAGTTAAGTATACGTTTTTCTACACTTCACTCAACAACAGAGAACTGAAGCTGCTATATCACTCCAGACTCTTTTGAAAAAAACAGCAATTTTACCTTTCACAAATCAATATCAAATACACAATATGTAAGTTCTGCTGCTCTCACATTAACACAATAACAAAAGACACAATTTAATGACATCTTGAAGTAGCATAGGATCATGGGAGTTATTGTCTTAATTTTTAACCAACCATCATTGCAGTTGAAAATCTATCTGACATGACAGAAATCATGTTTATGGACGAGGTAATGTATTAAAGTTTTATTCATGTTATGTTTAATTATGATTGCCGAGTTCCTTCCTCACTCTCTTATGTATCCCATGTATCCTGTGTTTTACTGGAAGTTATAGCAACTACTGGCTAGTAGGAAACACACCGTTATCTTGAATAAACATGCTAGAAACATTTGGAATAATGTTAGTACACAACTCGACTGTGCTTTGAGCTTGTGGTGCTCAAAGCACCAAAAAATGGATTTGAAAAATTCAAAACTAGTGTCTCTTTACAAAAATTATGACCTGGTTAATCAAGATATTGCACAGACCTTGTGAGCAGTTTCATGATGGAACTACTTTCTTTCTGCAATAGAATCTACAGATCTACTTTCTTTCTACTAGAAAGATAGTAGTTCCTTCATGAAACCGCTCACAACAAGGTGCAAGTGCCATTTAGTTCCATTATATTAGAGAGAAGGCAGACACCTCTACAGCTGATATCTCCAAAACTCTGCAACTCACACACACACACACACACACACACACACAACACACACACAAATGAATTATTTAGGTTACTAAAATACCTTTTTACCGAGGACCTTGTCCACAGCAGTACATTGCACCCACAAAGCTGAGAATCACAACTGACCCATTGCCCACACTTACCCTCTGAGTCAAATCCACCCTGCAACCGTGATCAAACTCCCTTACTCACTTGTCCCTCATTTGTGTTCTCAACTGGCACAGCTCCTGTGCTCTTGCAGTTGTTGATGTGTTTCCATGGTGATAATGAACTGAGCTTGTGGCCATCAAAAGCTAATACTTTTTGAAACTTTTTACGAGCAGCAAAGCCAGTGACTAAGTTATTCTCACGGTCTTTGAGCACAACAAAATCCTCCCAGACATCCGACATTGCCTTCAACGATGTATTGTCCATAATTTGGTGTCCTCCGCTGACTATTTTTGCCTTTATGTCATCAGTTTTAGCTGTCAGACAGCTGTCATCGCTGTCAGTGACGTCCCATTGTTTGGCAGGATGTGGGGTCAAAGGTTGTGTTGTAGATGTACACAATAGAATCCTGCTGGCTGATTAGGCTTGATATTACTGTATTAGCAGATATAAATGTTAAAAATACTGCACAATCATTTCAGATTTCATGAGAGATGTCAATCAGGTGTGATCTGGCACGTTTACACAGTCTTGGAAACTGTCTAAACAGCAAAATGAGTTTTCTAACTAGGTTATCTAATAGTTAATTTTCACTCATATCTTTTATCTTAATACACTATATTATATGCATTCTTCCAGAGGCTTTAATGTAAAAGTCCATATTGGGACAGGAAGTCTAAATACATGAGTGTCTGTAGAGCCACTGCCCAGATCATGGGGGATCAAAGCCGGGGACAGACAGTGTTGAAGCGGGCTTATCTAACCACTGTGGCAGGGGGTCAGCGAGCTTAAAACAGCTATGATCTCAGCGCTCATTGACATGAATCCTCCGCGTCCGCGCTCTGTGCGACTGTGGCCTTGAAGGGAACTGGAGAAACGAGGTTAAAAGCTAACTGATTGCATGTTGTCAGAGCGCATGAGTCGTGCGCGCGGCCGTGCGCGCAAGGACATTACGAGCGCCTGTGAGCGTGCATGCTCGGCGTCTCTCGCCGCCCCCCCCCTCATCCCTCCTGTCTGTGTTTTTGAACTTAGAGATGAAGCCATCTGCACTGCTCTCTGGAGACACCGGGCTCCCTCGTCTCTCCTCCATTTTCTGCTCCCGCTGTAATGGGAAAATTGCTCTGTCTTTCCGCTCTAGTTGGGATTGGCAGCGTTGATAAGCATTGCAGGGACAATTAGAGGTAGGAGTTTTCATTGAGAGGCTTTCAAACGACGCTGAGCTGTCATTGGTGGCTGATACCCCTCGGGACGTACCATTGCGCTGAACATGACTCCCTCCTCAGTGAGAGGCAAGAGCACCCCCGCTCAGAGGTAAAGTCCAGTGTTTGGGTGCAGAAACAACCTTCCCAGTGAAGCACAGTCTTTTCATAGTTGTAATTGCATTGATCTGAGCAGCGTATGTACTCAGACAATAGATGTGTGCAGCAGCTGGTTTGATTCCTTTTTGTTCCTTTTCTCCTGTGACGCTGGTTGCACACAATAAAGACAACAAAAAGGCTTTTTTTCCCACCAAGTGTTGGCTTTGTTTGGATGTGTATGATGAGCCTGTCATTATCTCAGCAGGCTCCAACCAACACAGCTTTACCTTACCTTTCTCCTTCTCCCAGAGATGGGCATGAATTAGGGAAATATCTCGCTGTGCTGCAGTCCCTCAACTAATTACTGTTAAAAGGTCTGATATGACTGTGAGGTGGAAGGCAGTTAGAGGCTGCAGCTCGCAGGCAGGCAGAAATATGAAGGTGTGGAAGGGGCTGGGGGCATTGTTTATGAGCAGAGTGAAGTGGACCATCACACGGGGAGTCAAGCAAAGGCCAAGGAAGTGATGGAGGGAACGATTAGAGGAGAGTGAGAGGGGGATGAAAGAGGGGAGAGGCACAAGCAACATTCCTGCATAGGACTCGATCCCCCCTTCAGTAACAGGACACTCCTGTCTCTGCAGGGAATACTCTGAGAAATGAAGGCACTAACTAGAACCATAAAGGGTTCATTGGCTTGTCCCAGGAGAAGAATGCTGGGTTCTATGTAAGAAGGCCCTTTTCCACCAAATTAGCTCAGGTTCTTGAATTGGTTCTGTTCAAAATTCTTGGAACCTTGGTGGTATCTAGTGAACTAGCCGTGTTTCCACCAGTGTTGAGTGGAACCATTCTAATCAAGGTAGAAAAAAACGCTATTTTTTGGTTCCAGCCACGAACCGACTTTCTGGATTAGTTTTTGGTGAAAATGTTTGGAACGGTTCAAAATTAGGCGCATGAACCGGAACTGGGAAGGTCCCATGTTGGTGGAAAAGGCCTATGAAAGGGTTCCAAGTGGAACCTTTATAAAAGGGAAAAAAGTGGAACCTTTTATGAAAGTTGGAACCCTTTCAGAGAGTTCTACGTAGAACCCAACATAAAGGGTTATACCTAGAACCATCTCATGCCAAAACCACCCACTGTATGAGGTGTTCCACAGGGAACCCTTCTAGGGTGTATTGGTTCCATCCAGAACCCTGTCTGGGGCTTTGTTGAGAACCCTTTTATATTCCACGGGTTTTATTGAGAACTAACCAAAAGGGTTGTAAGGAGAACCTTTTATATTAGCTACAAAGAACCCTTGACAAAACTGTACTTCCAAAAAGGGTTCTTTGAATGAAAAGGACTCTTAATGGAATCCTTAGTCTTACAAAGGACAAACCCTTTCCTCAAAAGGGGTTAAATGGGTGGAACCTTTGTGAAAGGTTAAAAGTGTAACCTTTGGGGGTTGAAACCCTTTTAGGGAGTTCTACCTGGAAACCAACATAAACAGTTATACCTAGAACCATCTCATGCCAAAACCCAGCGACCTCTGCCATGAACCCTTTTATATTCCGAGGGTTTCATCTAGAACCAACCAAAGGGGTGCTTTGAAGAACCTTTGACGAAAGGACTCTTCAAGGATTTCAACAATCCTTGAAGAATTCTTCCAGACGGGGTTATTTGGTTTGATTTGATTTGGATGAACCCTTTCTTCAAAATGGGTTGAAGGGGTGGAACCTGTATAAAAGGTAAAAAGTGTAAATTTTATAAGGTTTCACCCAAACTCCTCTATCAGAGCTTCAGCAGAGGACCCTATGGTGTAATGGTTCCACCCAGCACCCTCTTTGGGGGTTCTGTCCAGAACCTTTTCACTTCTAATGGTGCTAACAAGAGCCCAACCAGGGGGCTGTGACAAGAACCTTTTTATACTCCAAACGTGTCATCTAGAGGACACCCTAGAATCCTTTTATATTCGAAAGGGTATTATTTAGAACCCACCAGGGGTTCAACCAAGAACCCTTTAATATTCCAAAGGTTTTACCTAGAACCCACCAAGGGGGTTCTTCAAAGAACCCTTAACAGACTGTTGACAAAAGAGTTCTTCACGGATTTCCACATTTTTTGAGGAACTTCCAAAGAGCATTCTTTGGATGAAAAAGATCCCTTGACGAACCTTTTCTTCAAAAAGTGTTCTTCAGAAGTAAATGGTTCTGTGTAGAAGCCCAGGAATAATCCTTTTGGAACCCTTATTTCTAAGAGTGGGGCATTAATGAGAAAAGCCAGGTTAGAAGCAGCCCTGCTACCTCTGCTGTGGTGTTTTCCTGTTCTTCAGTGATAATCTGCAGAGTTTTCACATCTGCTCTGAATGTGTGAAGTTTTCTGCCCGTCTCCAAACCTGATCTGTGCTTCAGTCATACAGCACAGAACAGATAATCGTCAACATTCCCGGAGCTATTCATTGAGCCCCGCCTCCGTTCCCATTCTCAGGACCAGGTTTCCAATTTCCTCACGCATCTGGGGTCAAACATGCATCAAAACGCCAATTTAGGAGCCGCCAGGTTTCTCGTGCGCTCAGATAAAAGCTGTAATAATAACAACGCTAGGTGAGTCAGTGGCGCTCCATTCACAGCACACTGCTAATTGTCCATAAATGAGCCCATCTGGTTTGATTTGCAGCAGGAGAGCAGCTCCCTCCCAGCTAAGCTCCCCGAGCTGCCTGCTCAGCCCACGGCCCCACTAACACCCAGACCACCTAAGCTGAACTCATAACATGAAACCTAAACTACACCTCTCTACACCAACACATAAAACACTGTAGGTGCAGCTTACTGCTAAGCCTTCCCTTAATGGCTGCATTATAACTAAACCCCAGACTAAGGCCTTCATTTGAGACGTTGTGTGCAACGTTCATGCCTGAGATCAGGAAAATGAAAGAGTGAAGAGAAACTTCAGACAGAGCCTGAAGAAAATGAAAGTGCAGTCAGGAAGGCTCCGCTTTCCCACAGAGGAACATGATGGAACGAGGATGGAAGTGTTTTTGATCAGTATGAAAGACTCAGGCCTGCTCAGCCTGATATTTAGCTTGTAGCTGTGTGTACAGAGACTTACACAGGACAAGTCATTGCAATGAACTGTTCTCAATTAAAGGGTCAGTTCATCCTAATTCCATATATGTACATATATATATACGTATATCACGTATTCTTGAGAATTGTGACAAAACTGTATTTTCAGGGGGGTTTGAATTTTACTCTTTAATTATGTTGGTAAAATATATTTTAAAAGATCAAACTCTTGGCTATTAAACCTTATAACAAGCCAACCTCCCAGTGATTCAATTTTTTATAACATCTTGATGTCTTACAGAGTTGACAAAATGTTACATTTCACAGCATAGTGTAGTGAGCAGCCTTTTTTAAATGTTGCTCAGAGTTCTCTTAATCAAATACACATTTTTAAACCATAATTCTTTATTTAGCTTTGATTTAGAAGGGCTACAGAGTTGACATGCTGTGGTTGAGACACATCTGATAGAAATATTACTTAATGCATTGATCAAAAAATAGAAAGTTTATCAGTGTTTGAGCAGTTTTCTCGCCTATTTTAAACCTGGAAGTGAGACAGGGGTCCTTAGAGTGTAGCTGACCCTTTTTATGCCTGCTTAAATCGTGTTTTTGTACAAATCTGATGGATTTGATGGAAACCTTTCAAGGGCCATATTTTCATTATAAAAAACAATAAACTTTAAAACAAAGGTGATTATACCTATGTTATATTTGTTAGTAACCCGTTTTTGACAGCTTTTAACACATTTTTAAATTGTTTGTAGTTGTGAATTCTTGTATTTTCTGACACAGAGCAAGTTAAGAAATTAAAGAAATCAAACCAAAACATTCATGAATTCTACATATTTCATATACAAAAAAATACATTTCACAACACACATCACACAACACGCAACACACACACACAACACACACACACATGTTTGTTTCCATCACTTTGGACATTACATTAACTACATCATTTCCTGGAGACTTATCCTGACCCTACCCATCACAAGTCCTGCCTAAACCTAACCTAACCTGACCTTATCCTAACCAACCTACTCTAACCCTGACTCAAGTCTTCACCTAAAATTTAAGATTTACCTCATGGACTTGCAATTTGTCCCATAAGAGGCGAGACCCCACAATGTGAGTGTGTAAACAGATTTGTGTCCCACAACAATAAGTAATACACGTCCCACACACACACACACACACACACACAACACACACACACACACACACACACAAATGGAATTACAAAAATGTTAAATGTTTTTTTTATTTTTCATTTTTTAAATTTTTTTGGTAGGACATGATTTGTCAGTTCTCAAGAATATATAATGTCTGGTAAGGCTTACTGTCCAGGCAACTGCTCTGGGACTTATTAATAATTATTATTAAAGTATTATTAATTTATTATAATTTATCAATTATGTGTGCTGTTATGGTTGAAAATGACATGTGCTCACTTGCTGCCACTTTTTTTTCTGCTTCATCCAACATTTTTTTCCAGTGGGCATAAAAATAGCTATATAGCACATTGACTGCTTGTTACACAGCATTATTATTATTATTATTAATATTATCAACATCATCATATTGTTGTTTTTGTTGTCATAATCCTCATCAGGATATTAACTTATTTCTTCCTGCTTCACACAGATCAGCAACTTTATCTGCCTGGTAATCATCATCATCCTGTGTTTGGTCTGAAATGATCAAGAGGGAACAAATCTGTCAGTTAAATTTTCATATATATCCATGGAGGGAAAATAGTCCTTCACTATAAACCTCACCTATCAAATATAATCTCTTGCTCTATTGACATCCTGAGCACTGCGGCTTTCTGATTCTTTTTTAAAGACTGACGATATTTTCCTCTGCCTCTTGATCTGGAGATATCAAATGGAATTCAGTTATTTGCACATGATGACCTGTGATTGTGGTAAAATAAAACATCTGAGAACTATGAGATTCACACAGATCTCCTTTACCACTATTAAATATGATGCTATGCTAGCACGAGTCATGACTGGCGAGTGAGCCAGAAGACTAAACAACATACACTGACCTATTTCATGCACCTGGCATATACACTCCACATTATCTCAAAGTTTTCTTAAGCCAGGGACAGGTCAGGGTGTAAGAAAATATTTAAAACATCGATAATATAATTTTTGATACTGTTTTGATTCTCGAAACACTGTATCATATTGTGATACCTACAAAGATTGGTGGCAGTGGTTCATTTTGTGTTGTGTTTAAATTGCGACTGATAGATAGCAGTGTTATTAACTATCTTCACTGTTCAGATTACATAAAGTCACTTTTTTTAACTTAAATGTTATACAAATGGTGGTTTGTTCTTTATACAATGATATTAGATTAAATAAATAGCAAAATATCATCTTGCTTATAGTATCACAATATATCGCAATATATTGAATCGTAACCCCTGTGATACATATATTATCGTCAGACTGTTGCCAGGACACAACCCGAAGGACAAATAAGAAATAATGTACAGAGAACAGCTCACTATGGTGAAATAAACCCTGACAGGATGCTGCAGATCTTCAACCCCCCCCCCCCCACTCACTGTACATTATCCATTATCCTTATTTCATGAGTACTTACAAAAAAATCAAATATTTGACACAGAATATTGATTTGAAATTGATTTTACTGATTTAAAATGGTTTTATTGATTCCACGAGATCAACGATAAGAACTGCATCCATAGCAACTGTTATTCAGGAATAATAGACTGTAGAATGCCATTATCAACCAATCAGAATCGAGTATTCACAAAAGCCGTTCAATAACGACTCTTCATAACTCTTGTTAATGGCATCGTTGTGCTTTGTTCGGTTTACATACTGTGATATAGAGATAATATTTGCAGATATGTAAATATAGATATTTGCAGATATGCAGAAGGACGGATGAGTGAGAAGGGCGTATGTAACAAAGTAGTGGGTTAAAAACAGCAACATAGAGAGAGAATGCAGCGATTACTGGATTTTTCCACCAATTCTCTCTTTATCATCGAACATAACAACAATAAAGTTCCGTTCCCAAAGTCACAAACTCCATTAACCTTTGCTTAGTTTAAACTCAAATAATTGCAAATTTGACTGGTTCCACTCTGTGGGGTCCAGACCTGTTGGCACCACTTCCCCACCTTTAGCCTCAGATCAATCCCAGCACATCCTGCCCGCTCTGTTTGCACAGCTTGCTGCCCAACGCTCATACTAATACAATACATTACCTCAAAGCAGAACAAACTATCACAACCTGTCATAATGCGAGGAGGCTGCAGCTGCTGAACCTGACGGCTTTCTGATGATCACGTCTGGATCTGAATGGACTTTAAAGTTTGGATCAACTGATGTTAGTGATGTTAACTGACTGGGTGGCCAACAATGGACACTTACACTATAGCAGTGTTTCTCATATCATCACATAATCGGCACTCCAGAGATTTATTTGCCTCGACCTGAGTCAAGCGTCGGTTTGACAGCTGAGGAATGAGGCTCAGCAATCAACTATCTTTCACCAGAATGACTTGCAGCACCTTTAAATTAATAACTACATTAATAATATCGTTATATTATAATAAAAGCGCTAACGAGCAATTAAATGGGGGAGTAAATCCTCCCACACCACACTAGAATGAAATGTAAGCTCAAAGTGAATAAAAAATATTCACTGGCTGTAGCTGTGTTAACATCATCATATCAGACGTAGATTCCACTGAATCACTGATGACTGACTTTAGTAACAACAAGCTGCTACAACAGGTCACTGTGTTAGTTCGTAACAGATTTCTTTGTTACAAACAAGTCAAAAATATTCTATAAAGCACTTCAGAGATCGTGTAAAGCAACAATAAATGTGTGTTCTGAGTTTTGAGACCACAGAAACATGTCACTAACCACCCAGCCAGATTTAAATGCTTAAAAGAATCCTTAAGTATATAAAATTAGGCCTCAAAATCATTAAAAAAAATGAAATGAAATGAAATGCTTGGGTGTGTCTGTTCCACTGTCTCAGTGTCAAACACCACTGCGCCCGAAAAAATGGACATTCTGTCGGGCACTGCACCATGGTTTTGATCCGTGCTCCACACGGCTGCAGGTCGCACAAGCAGTGTTTGACGTGTTTCAGCAGCGTAGTGTTTTACCCACCTGATTCAGATTTTGTTGATTTGGCCCTCTGCCATGGACTTAGTTACATTGTTTCTTTTTTGTCTGTTTTTATGATATCAAGTCTGCACAGGGTCTTTTATTTTGAAAATTTACAAACTTCTTCATGGTGTTTCTGTGTCTGATGTCCTGCCTACCAAATCTGCTTTGTGCAACTTGATGCAGCATCTGTCAAAAACAGACTCGACTCATATTTGAGGCTGCTGATGGAATCACAAGCATTGTGTAAAACGGCTGCGATCAACTCTGACGGAGACACAGCCGCGTCCGGTGGAATCAAGCCCTTATTGGACATGTTTGAGCCACCAGAGCCAGAGGACGGGGCTTGTAGTGTTGGGAGACCATGGCTCCGGCGTGTCACCGAGCCGTGTTTCAGGTCCGCCCCAAAAAATCCTGAACACAGAAACCATGAACAACAGTTAAACTGTTCACAATTCAGTACTACATAGTTGTCAGTGTTTTCACCTTTTTAGCAAGTATGTTCTAACATGTAGAATGTGTTTAGAAGAAAAACTCCCTTTTCCTTTACACAGACTTTAATTGCAGTGTGGTTACTGTGTGTCTCATTCACATACTGTGCTCTAATTCTCACCCTGTGTTGGCAGAAGCTCTATGCTCACACTTAAAAAGTGACAACAAGAAGTATGCTTGTGTACCTGAAGGCTACACTGCCAACATTCATCCAAAAATCACTCTAAAACATTCTAAAGCGGTTTGTGGTGTTTTTTTTGCACACTTTGCTCCATTATATGCACTTTGCACCTCAACACTAGTGCCTGCACAGCATTAGTGTTGAAGTGCAAAGTGCAAAGACGTATACCATATGAAACTGGCACAAACATGTTGGTTTCCTGTTCCAGATTTACCTCCCGTGTGAGTCAGCTGAGCTCTGCTCACAATTTGGGCTGAATTAAAGACTTGGTAATAAAAGATCTGTACTGATTTGCACCAGACAGCCTTAAGGGTATTTTTTTAAGGTATTTAAGGCATTTTTCACCTTTATTGGACAGAGTGACTGCAGGTCAGATTGCGAGGCTTATATTCACGCTTCTGGGCGGGTGTGGATTTGTCTTAGAATAATTGTGGGTAATGGGTTAGTTCTGGTTCTCAGCTTTGCGAGTGTGGGTGGCTTTGCAAAACTGGACTTGCGCAGGACTCTGGGCTTTTCGGGATAAAGATGACAATTCCTCACTAGAGCCCCCATGACCATATCTGAAATCCATTTTTGGGTTTTTTGAAATGAAGAAAGATTTACATAGTTTTTAATGTTTGTTCTGATCACAGCACACAAACACATTGTTGCCTACAAAAATTCACTGTCCTACTTGAGACAGCATGTCGATGTGTGTAAACTTAGATAAACATTTTAAACAATGTTGTCTGTGCTTGTAGAAGTTTTTATGTTATGGTTATAAATGTCTTTCATGGATTTTGATGGATTGGCCTGCCAAGATGTTGAATTTGGACCAGGTCCTGTGTGAATCCATGTGCAAAACTGAGAACAGCAGTCCAAATAGTGAGTTTGAGCCATAGACCAAATAGGTTTAATATTTATCTATGGTTGAAGCGAGTCGTTTCCCCCCCACTCCCTCCTCTGGAGAGTCCTCTCCAGACTCAGCAAAGACAGGCAGGCTGCAGGAGCTCTGCAGGAGCACAGGATGCATGCAACTTCGTAAACTGACAATAACAAGCAATGATGAGTCCTCCACTGTAAGTTGATCAGCTGTTTATGTCAGTTGTCTGTCAATGTAAAGTTCAGCCTGTTATCCTGAAAACAAAGCCCACTGCTCTGCAATAGCACACTCTGGATGATGAGTTAAGTGCCCGTGCCATCCGGAATGGAAATTTCAAAGGAGGAAACTGCAGCTGTAATGCAATAAATATATTACAGATTTCTCCTTTAACATAACTGACTAAAGTCTTTTTGGAAATATTTAATTTTGTGAAATAAACTTGGGTGCTGAATCCTAGGCCCCAGGGCTAAATTGTTAAAGACTTAAGCTTAAAATCTTTTGTATTTTTCAATACTTAAGTATTTAAAAATAAATAAATAAATAAATAAATAAATAATAAATAAATAATAAATCTATACTTTGACTTAAGTAATGGAGTTGTGTACTTTACTTTGCTTTTATTGCTTTTTTTCTAACTAAGAAATATGCTGTTATTAACAGCACCATTCTGCTGTGCTTCTCATTATAATTATCTAATAACAGTTTCATCTTTTCATTCCAGTTAAAGTTGTGTTTGAACGAAAAAAGATGCACATATCTGGTTCAGTAACATTCTTTGGGTGCATTTTTACAAGCATCAGATGAGAGTTGACCACAGTGGTGTGTTTTACCCAACCACTCCACCCTCTTTATGTCTAAATACATACTTAACAAATAGGAACGTTGCCGTGCTGTGGTGCTACAACACTTCTAACTTATGTAATCTGATCCATGAGTGAGTCCCTGAGGTCGAGGCTCCTGCTGGAACAATGCAAGAACAAATACGGCCAGGTAAGTGAGATAAGCCTCTGCTAACAACTCTGAGTGCGACGGCGTTAAAGTGGGAAAACAAGGAACGCAATTCCATTCCCGTTCCTTTTAGCAACAGCTGTAGCGTTGCGAAATGTTTCCACTAATGCATCACTTGCAGGTAACTGACAAAAATAGATTTTTAATCTCATTATCTCTAAAACAGCCAGGCTGCAGGAGAAACAGAGCTGTAAGAGAGAGAGAGAGAGAGAGTGTGTGTGTGTGTGTGTGACTGTTCATAAATGAGTGTGTTTGAGAGGGAGAGAAGAGAGAGAATGGAGGGAGGAGGGGGGGAATGGGTGTACAGATATGCACCCTCGCTTCCTCCCACCCCCAGGTGCTCTAATTGAGAGGAGGCCTTTGTTATATAAACAAGAGGTACACCTCAAGTTGAAAATTAAATATTTGAAGAGAAGGCGGCATGCTTTTGAAAGTGATATATATTCCAGTGGGTGAACGCTGGTGTCAAAGGGGTGCCGATGAAGAGGTGGTTATTGGCATGGAGAGCCTGCTCTATGCACCGGAGAGTCAATTCTCACCTCGCTTCTCCTTCACAACAATGAACACAACAGCCTCTAAAGCTCTATTTCTGTACGCTCCAATTGGATCACGCTGCTGCTGATTGTTCTACATCTCAATAGGCTGTTAAAGTGGTAATCTGCGAGTTCCTTGTTATTCTTCTTTTTTACTTTTTGTCTCTGTGTTTGGTGCTAAGCGCTCATTACTGCAGTTTTGCTCGGCACGTCCCGGAGATCAATCAGCATGTCTGGTACTCCGACGTCTTTCTCCTTGGATTTTTTGAAGTGTGAGTTTCTGTAAGTGGCACGCTTTTTGTGTCTTCAGCTGTGTGGCTATTGCTGCTCATGCTAATTTGTGTTTCAGACATGGCAGAAAGTTGGAAAGTCTGATTTCCTGTGAGAAATAGTGTAAAGGAGCAGCAGCGAGGCAGAATTCCAAGTAATGAGGATGGGCAATATTTCATCCACCCAGAAAAATGTAATTAAACAGATATTGTAAAGATAAGATGACAAGATCCTGAAGGTAAGGTGTTGTCAGGCTTTTAAAGGAGCAGTGTGTTGGATTTAGGGTCATTTAGCTGTGAGTTTGCAGATCTGAAATACCTCACCTCACCCTCCCCTTCCAAGTGGGTTGAAGAGCCTACTGCCACCTTTCCATACTCAACACGGTTTGACTCGGCCTGTCAGCCCAACATGGCAAGGGTTTGGATTTCCATTATACAGGGCTACCCACTTGAGGGTGTTTCTTTTTCCTTAAGATGAGGCCGAGGAAACTTGAGTCGAGCGGCTGTAAAATGGTGGACAAATCATTCATATACGCACGTAAACACGTTGTTTCCTTAAATTCTTCACAATAAAAGTCCCCTTTTGTTTTGTTATTTAAATGCTTTTATTATGAAGCAGCACAACCAGGAAATGTTCTCATTTGAGGGTTTTTTTTTTTTAGCAAAATAATCTCAACTCAAAGGTTCACCTGCTAGCTATTTCTCAGCTTCCAACCACAGACAGTAACTCTTCTTCATCCACAGGCTAAAGAGGCTCAACATGGACTCAAGGATACTCTGCAGCTTCTACAGATTCACGCCTGAGAGTATCCTGACCGACCGCATCAGCGCCTGGTACTGTTCCACCGCCCTCAATGTAAAGCTCCACAGAGGGCGGTGCAGTGAAAACTGTTCAGCGCATCACCAGGACAGAGCTGCCATCCAAGAAGACCTCTACATCCAGCAGTGCAGGAAGAAGCCCAACGGGATGATCAGACACAGATAGGCAAGCAGAAATAGAATATAATACCGTGAACAGTTTTCAAATGTAACAAAAAAAAAAGAAAAGAAAAAAAAAAGCCAGACGAGTAGTGTGGAGATATTTTTTTCCAGTTGTTTTTTATATTTGAAAACTAGTCACCATTCACTTCCATTTTAATAACTTTTAACAGAGGAGTACAGTGACTGAACATTATGATGTCACAGTGAAGTTGACCTTTAACCTCTTGGATAAAGGGAAATAAAAAAACCCGCAGCAAGGGGGATTCAAGACTCAGAAGTGAAGTTATAAATTTGAGTCAGTTTGCTAAAGATAAATTAACATTGTTTAGAGTTAACTATTTACAGTTTTATGTTCACAGCAGCATCTTTAAATTTGCTGAATCTGCCTCACACATTTACCCCAGTCTATCGAAGTCACTACATCATTTAAAGGAAAGGAGGAGAAACCAGAGAAATCAGTATAAGTATGAAGGAGGACATTTGGACACACTGGTTTCAACAGGACATTAATGTATAAACCTGCTACAGGTGATGTGGACATTGTGGACTACAGGAAATGGTGAAACATGTCATTTTATATTGCCCAAGATAAACATGAGACATTTAAAACTACACTTCAAATAAACTAAATGACACGAGACATCAGAGTATGATGAAGTCTGTCTTGTGCAGACTGGACAAAAACTTTAAACACATGTGAGTTCAGGCCAGAGACACAATAACATTTGGGAAAGACACAAAAGTAAAAGAGGTTATCCTCCATTTGTCTCCTCTGACATTAACACTCATAAACAATGAATACAGTTAATTAATTCTTGAACATACCTGTGAGTCCATAAAAAGCCTCTTTCATGGAGCTGCTGTCTCTGTGGTCGAGGAAGGAGCAAAACTGTTGTGTAGTCAGCAGTGAACAATATAGTGACCAAGTCAAACCACATAACACACAAGGGGAAAACAAGATGGACGACAACTACAACCAGGGTTCAAACTTAACTTTTTGGCTCACTGGCCACTTGGCCAGTGAGCTTTTAAAATCTACTGGCCAGAAGGATTTTTTACTGGCCAAAAATTATATATAGCCTTTTTGTATATTTTTCAATTTATTCGCTACTATAATACACTCATACGCATTTTTCAACACATATCATAGCAATATTAGCACAATTTTGTGTGGAATGAAGGTATGAGTCAGATTTAATCTTTTTATAAGTTCATTTATTTAACATACTTTGTATGCTGAACATTTCTAGTGAGGTTGAGGGAGACTCCTTTTGAAGTTGGTGTTCCTCAGCAGGTCATACAGGTTGTAACTCAACAACTCTACACAACCATACAACAAAAGCAATAAAAATGTTGATTTTTCAAAAAAAAAGGAAACAATCACATGCAAAATTTTTACTTGTAATTAGTATTTGTTTACATTGTGGTATTCATACTTTTACTGAAATAAAGGATCTGAGTACTTTTTCCATCACAGCAGGTCAGTGATCAGTGTTTCAGAGACTCTCTGTGGCTCAGTGAATACACTGTTTTAGTTATGGCGGTTTGTCACATTAAAACACCTGTACCACGACATGATTGTTTCTTCTTGGGGCAGCGCATCTTTCTCGATCGTGTCTAAAAGGGAACCCTTTATTTGCAAAACTCTCGCGGGATTTGTTTCTGATAAAATCAAACTCTCGCGATCTTTCGCGGGTCTAGGGTTCCCTTCTAGACACGACCCTCTCTGTGTCTCTGTCAAACTAATGACAGCAGACTGTCTGTGAACAGCATGATGTTACACTCTGCAATGTTTCACACACACACACACACACACACACACACACACACACACACACACCTGTGCGGACACTCAGGTATAGTTTGTGACCAATTTTGGCATTTTTATTTTTTTAATCAGTCCGAGAGGACGACAGCATCTATGATTGATTAGTGATCAATCTGCCCTCCTCCCCCTCCCTCACCTGTTCGCTCTGCTGTGAGAAGGTCTGACAGTTTCTGACAGAGAAACACAGATTCTCCTGTTTAATGTAAAATCCTCCTTATACAGTTGTTTAATCTTATAAGAGCAGCTGGTTGGTGTCATTCAGCATCACGTTAGTTTCTATTGTTTTAATAAACTCTCCTCCACATGCAGCTTCTCTGCTGCTGTGAAAACTGAATCGTGGGTGAATTACATGGAAAAAAAAACGCGAGTTGGGTTTCGGGGTGACTTTATAAAACATCCTGCTGATGAAGAAAGTCAACAGATCAGACACAGACAGAGAAACACACTGACCTCTGTGTGTGCGTACTGCATGGAGAAGCTGTATTGGCACAGAGAGGACAGGAGCTGCAGCCCTGTCATAATAAATTACATCAAAACTTAAACGTCGGAACTTATTAATACTCTGGTCTTGAATAATGTAACCGTTTTAATACCGAATTTCAGTACCCACACCTATGTACGAAACACAGTGCGCTAAAAATCCCGGGTCCGTATAGGACGACGTCTGGGTCCGGACTCGGACCGCGGTCCGCCTGTTGGTGACCAGCAGCATGTTGCGTGACACAACCGAAGCGTCACAGACATAGGCGGGGGGAGAAAAAAAAACAACAAAAAAACAGTAACAACAACAACAGTAGTTGGGCCTTTTCTTCCACTCGCCAGAGTGGCCACTTAGTGGACGGACTTTACTGGCCAAAGGATCAAAGTAGGTCGCCACTGGCGACTGGCGACCTCTAATTTTGAACCCTGACTACAACTAATACCAGGTAAAAACTAAAAACTAACCTTGATCCAAGTATCACAGTATTAAAGTAATGCAGTTTGATTATTTTCTGTTACTTTTGGATTGCCTCAATATAAAATATGATGAAATTGTTTAGCCTGTTGTTTAAAGGGCAAGCCATTTGGCCACACCTATCGACTAAAGTTACATCACATGTTCAGGCCTGGACTGTTAACAACCATGTGAAGTTTCAGGGAGATTTGACCATGTACACTGAAGTTAATACAACTTCCTGTGTTTTGGTGAAACATGGAAGTTCACCATGCCGTCATGGCAATGCTGTTTGATGATGCGTCACAATCTTCACAAAATAGCATTACTAAGGCCTTAAGGCCTTTCTGACAAGATTTAAGTTGGATATGTTCAACCTGCTACGAGGAGCACGTCAGAGCCCAAAACATGTAATTTCCTGTTGCCAGTAGGTGGCGCTGTGACTATGACTAAATATTAGGTGCGTTCGAGATGAGCCAGGCCTGCGCAGAATTGATCACCGGCGATCGCCGCACGATGCATGCCGGTTAGATTTGTGTCTGACTTGATCCCGACTTGCTCTGACGTCATGCACACGTGGGCAGCGATAACCTCACGAGATCGAGGCAGCCGCAGTTTTCAGAGCCAGGTGCCGCAGTTGCTCTCCACAGACTGCAGGCGCCTGGCTGTCACCTGATCGATGAGCTGACAGGCTCCGATTGGCTCTAATTTTGACAACAAACACCACACGTATAAAATACTAATTATCTGTGTAATCGCAATATTTAATGCTTGATATATTAGTCTTATGTTGTGCGATGAAGTTTTAATCTGTCAACAAGCAGATATTTGTGTCTGATAATAATAAAGGTTATATACATGACTTATCAAATGAACAGTTACAAAGTGCTTTACAAGGCAGATAAAAGAACAGATGTTCCATGCAACAGAAGGGGGATCACTTTTATTTTAACTTCAATCAGCGGTCGAGGACACACTTTATCTCTTCTGCTATGACCGTGGTCTGCAAACTACAGGTAACCTACAGGTGATCTAACAGGATGTTGGTGTCTCTTCCTGTAAGTTCTCTTAAGTCTGCTGGAAACTGTCCGACTTGACTGCAGTTTTTTGTCTCCACCTCGTGCTGCGGCCGCCTGATCTCGTCTACTCGCCAGGCGAGCCAGTTCATCTCGAATGCACCTATTGTCATGTAGATGTGTTCAAGGCGGGACTCTTATCAAACGTAAAGTTTGGTGTAGATTGGATCATTTATACCATAGCAATTTCATGTTTCATGGTGAGACATTAAAACTTGATGCCACACCACGGCCACGCCCTTCATGATAGCTAAATCTGTTCATATCTTTTGATGACAAACTAGTCTAGATGGCACGCACTGATTTTGAAGTCATTATGATGAATTCTGTAGGAGGAGTTAGTTTAAATACAATGGTAAATGGCAAAATTGACCATTAATTCAAAATGGCCAGCTTCTTGTTAGGTTTAGGCTGCGGGTCCCTACAGACTTTTTTGTGCGTCTGGGCGTGATATGCGTATGTTCTGATTTTCATGCATGTTGTTGGAACATGCTGCGGGGGTTGCTGTTTAGAGGGTGTGGACAAGCCATTTGACCACACCCACTGCCAAAAGCTATATATAGACAATCGACTAGCTCTGACTAGTCTGACAGGCATGAACTGATGAAGCTTCTTGGATGAGAAGCGAAACGTCTTCAATAAGACTTTTAAACAAGTCCAGTTGCTTTCGATTTAATCTTTTCCTGAGATATCAGACAATATTTTTCACCACGACTAATGTGTGTGCCAAGTTTCATGCGCCATCAAGCATGTTTAGCCCCTTAAAAATGCAACTGAAGAGGAAGAAAAAGAAGACAATCTGAGCACATCCAGTAGGGTCCTCACATCCATATGTTGTTTTGTATGAAAAGACCTAAAATGAACACTGTAAGCGTGTTCATTAGGTCCTTCTTGATTACTATAATTAAATTATTTAAACAGCATTTGCACAAGGAGTGATTCTGTCTTCTGACATAAGCTCTAAATGGGGTTGTTTTATTTTCAGCTTTTGATTTTGAATTTTACATTTTTCTCCCTTATGGTTAATTTCAGTTAACTGGAGGAAAAAGTAAATTAATTATGTATGTGTATCATTCAACAGCATGGCTTTAACCTTGGGTCAGGTGATAAGAGTTTCTCCCAACAAAAGGCTGAGTTGATGCAGGCCAGCAGGCCTGTATGGGTGGATGCTATTATCATGTTCACACCCCCACCTCCTCCTAATGAACACAATGCTTCCATTTCTGTCGTTTTCATCCCTGCTGAGGTGTTTTTGTTGAAACATATCTGCTCCAGGACACCACACACAAAGTATCTGCTCTAATTCCACCCAGAACATGACAAATCTACCCTCTGTGCTAACAGACGAGCACAATGCAAACGGCAGAGGAGTTTTTAACTGAAGGCGACACTGATCAGTGAGATGAGCTGTGACACAGAGCAAATTTAACCACTTTGCAAAGCAGGAACAGCGCAGCCTTGTTCTGCTGAATGGAACAATGCAACGTGGGTGCTTGTGTGTGTGTGTTGTGTGTGTGTGTGTGTGCGTGCGTGTTATCTTTAAGCAGCATAAGAGTATCTCTGGCTCTCAGGAAGTGCCTTATCAACATCTACACAGAAGTTGAAATGCACTTTGAAGTTCTACCACTGCAGAAAAAGAAGGCTTCACTGAAAGCTGCAAGGTGACAGAGAAAGGTTGAACGAGGCAGACGGATGAAAACCGACCTCCTCCCGCTCCTCCCCACCAACCCGCAGTCAAACAATTGCGATCTCCACGCCTCTTTGTTCAGGACTCCCATCAGCCTCGCAGTGGGAGGTGTGGTCAGAAAGAGGAGGAAATTGCTGTGAATTTGTGGGTAATTGAAAACACCTATATCCCCCTGTGTCTCTATCTCTACCTGCTTTAAAAACCTCCACACCCCTTCTTCCTCCCTGGCGCCCACCTTCTATACCAATACGCTCCTAATGGCACCCCTTCCCCATCCTGTCCTCCATCTCCCACCGCACTGAATTGATGCAAACGATTGAGCGCCCATTTGCTGTCTGGAGGAGAGGTGACCCACTTGTGTGGTTTGCTCGCTGTCTCCTGCCCCACCTTCTCCCAATTGCAGGTATTGATGCCCCGCCATTGTTTCCCCCCTGCCCAGGGGGTGGAGTGGTTTGTGGGAAAATTGGGGGACCCCTCAGGTGTTTGATGGCTTTTATCGATTCGCACCAGACTCTCCAGCTCCCATTTACCCTCTGCTACGCTGTACAAGCTTTTTAGATAGCGGCTGTATCTGCTGCTATTGTTAAGTGGTATTATTCTGTTCTAGCGATGCATAAGCACATGTTTTTTTTCTCATGTGTGGCTGATCAATGGAGGCAGGAGGAAATGTTGTGTCGTTTCTGCAGCTCAAATTAAAACTGCTTTCAAATGTCTCTCGTTAATTGCAGCGTCTGTTATAATAAGAAATAAAACCCTCCATTTTTCTCTTTAACACCTGTTTTTTTTGGTTTTTTTTTTACTGGATCTTCAAACTTACATCCAGCACTAACGTGAAAATTTTAAAGGGACAGTTCACCTCAAAATCAAAAATACATTTTTATCCATCTAGATACTTTTGGTGTGAGTTACAGAGTTTTGGATCAGCCATAGCAATGTTTGCTTTTTCTCCAATATAATGTGTATAGTGTCTCTTTCCAGAAATCATGACCCAGTCACTCAAAATAATCCACAGACTTGTGAGCAGTTTCATGTAGAAAAAACTTTCTTTCTGCAGTAGGATATACTGGAACTACTTTGGAATCTACTGGAACTACTTTCTTTCACAACGAAGTATGTGGATTATTTTGATTAACTGGGTCACGATTTCTGGGAGGAGACGCTGGTTCTTAATTTTACAAATGTAGTTTTTTGTGCTTTCAGGACCACAAGCAGAGGGCCATATTGTCACATTATATTGGAGAGAAGACAGACATGGCATGTATCTCTAAAACTCTGCAACTCAGACCAAAAAAATCTTGATGGATAAACAGCACTACAGGCCAGGGGGAAAATATGTATTTTTGATTTGGGGATGAACTGTCCCTTTAAGACATGGGCCTTCAACAGGGGGTCCACAACACCTAGAGTGCAGTCGTGAGCTAGCTAACCTGCTAAATCACTGTGTGGCATCTATCCATAACATATTTAGGTATTACTGAAACATACTGGTCAATTAGCTGTATTATTATCCCGAGTGTACAGACACTCTGTGAGCCACAATGGATCATTTTGTAACTTCAAAAGCAAGAGTTTCTGACAAGCCCTCTACCATAGAAAGCACTAGCAAAAGTGACCCCTGATCTAAATGGATAAAAAGAACTACTGGTAAGAGGAAACTATGTGCCTTTGTGGTGAAATGTCCCTTGAACTGTTTGATGCATGCTGTCATTGATCAATTGGTGGATGTAAATGTGTAACAGTGCAATGTAGGAATAATAACTTACTTCTGTTTCTAACTTCTGCCTGGAACAACCCAAAATCACACAGTTCCACAACCAAAGTGAACATCGGTGCAGAGTTTGGATGATGAAGCCTTGGATTCACACTGGTGAGGAGATATCACTGTATTTGGACAAGTGTGCAGCATTAGCTTTTTGTGGAACAATTAAACAATAGCAACTAGCAGGTTAGCATTGAGTATTAACAATTTCAAGCACACATTTGCATTTAAAAATGTAGGTCTGAAACATTTCCCACATAGTTTAACAGATATGAGGACATGTAACACTGTAAATGCCTTAGATTAGTTCAGTTTAACCTCCAGCAGGTTCACATTGGTGGCTCTGTCCATGAAGGGATGATAAACATGATAAAGGTACTGCTGTATAGCATGTTACCATCTTGATGTTACATCGGAAATCCCTACTGAGTCATCAATGAAAATGAGACTACTGGCTTGATTTACGGTGTCCAATATGGTTCAGAGTAATCTCTGCTGCTATTCACAAAATACAGAAAAAATTAAGCCCCTGCACTGTCTGTGCAGCGAGCTTACTGGCAAACAGCAGTTTATAACAAAGTTACATACTGTCCTTCTATTTACTGGTCAGTCTGTTCTGATGAGGCAAAATGCAGGTTTTTGCAGTCAAGAGTGCAGCACTGTCAACACAATAATGGAGTTGCCATGGGCGATGTGGGGGGAATAGGACCCCCCACCCAGAGGATTAATCCTACAGTCTTTGGTAATCCTCTGAATTTTCCTCTCGTGCCACCATGAAGTCAGAATTTGAGTTTTTGACTGAGATGTCTGATATGCACTACGTCTTTATCTACTGCCATCATAGTCAAATTTTTAATTTTGGTAGATTTTATTAGCACCCAGGTGACAGTGGCCAACAATGCTATTTGCACCCAGGGTATAAATAACCATTTAAGCTATTTATACCTGGTTGCATATAGCCTAGGATGGCAGAGGCAATCACCCAGGTGTCTGTGGCCAACAATGCTATTTGCATCCAGTGCGTAAATAGCCAATGGGGCTATTTACACCTGGGTGTATATAACCTAGCATGGCAGAGACAAGCACGCAGGTGTCAGTAGCCAACAGTGCTATTTGCACTCAGGGTGTAAATAACCAATGATGCTATTTACACCTGGGTGTATATAACCTGGCGTGGCACAGACAAGCACCCAGGTGTCAGAGGCCGACAATGCTATGCACTCACAGTGTATAGAGCCAATATGGCTATTTACACCTGAGTGTGTATAACTTAGCATGGCAGAGCCAAGCACTCAGGTGTCTGTAGCCAACAATGTTATTTACACCCGGGGTGTAAGTAAGAATATAGATATTTACACAAGCGTGGCAGAGACAAACCATGAACAAATTAGTTTTGGTGCCTAAAGCTAACCAAACTGTGACTGGAAACTGAAAATAAAAACAAACAAACAAAAAATTTATAGTAAATTAGTTAGCACTTTATGGCTAAATTAGTGGATGGTCAGGTGTAAATAGCCAAATAGCTGTTGTATGACTATTCTCACCTGGGTTCAAACAGACACTCCCTTAATGATGTATGGCTAACCAGTTGCAAAACTAATGACAATCTCAGTAGCCTCAACTGTAGTTTGTGTTTAGTTATCGTTACCAAATGTTAACATTCTAAACATTATACCTACTAAACATCAACATGCTAATGTTTAGCAACTAGCTATAGCCTCACAGGGGTGCTGGTGTGATCTGGTTGTTGGGTATATTCTTCATGCAGTCAAGACTAGTGGCAATAGTAAGTTACAGCACATTTCCTGTTAATCTTGCACCTTCCTTTCCAATGCAACCGTCTGCACATCAAATAGCTCTCTGCAGCAGACAGGAAGTTCCCCCAGCCTGCAGATGTTGCCACATGAACATCTGAGAGGCCTGATAGGAGCCTCTATCAACCATGTCACTTCCCCTGTTCCCTGGCTCAGCAATGAGGAACAACTAGGTAGCCATTTTACACACTCACTCACTACTTCAGATGTGAGTGAGTGTGTGCGTGTGCGTGCAGGGTGTGGGTTAGGGTTCTTTCTGGATGGTTAGCCTTATCTTCCCTCCCATGCACATTCACAATATATGCTGCGCCAGATGGCCAGAGAACACAGAGCTGCTAATGGCACCACTTGATCATGCTTCCCTCTGCTATAAATCAGTATATTAACAACGTACATAAATGCCATACACAGAGTTTGATTGATCCCCATGTGACGCATAAAGCCATTCATAAACGCAGAGGAAACACTTAAAGGACAATGTAGATTTAGCCATGCGTGCCTGAGTGTTAGTCCACGGCAGTGATCTCACAGGCATTAACCACAATTTAAATACATTTACTTGAATCTAATTAGAATGGCTCTTGATGCTCGCATTTACATATATGTTGAGTTTATAGAGAGATGAGATCACTGATGAACATGTGGGGAGAGTTAATTGGCCTGAACATATGACTCAATGCTGAAACAGCTTTTATTTTTGAAGTTCATTGTAAACAAGTGGTTATGAGTTCAAATCCAAGAGAGAGCTGTCAGATTACACACGCGCACGCACACACACACACACACACACACACCACACACACACACACACACACACTGGTTAATGAGAGGTAGTGTGTCTATAGTAATACATTACTGCTCCCGTGTGGTGAAATACAAGTCGTGCTGCACTTTTAAAGGGTCATTTCACCCAAAATAAGAAAGAAGGCATGCTTTCTCACTTACATCTGATGGTATTTCTCCATGCAGATTGGTCACCTGTCCAGGCTGAGACATATATGTCTTGACATTGGTGCCTCCACAATAACACAATGGAAGTGAATGGGGTTTTGTTTGAGGTACGCAAAGCAATGCAAATGCTCAGCTTTCCGTAGATACAAGTAGGAGGGACTCCAAGGGAAAAAAAAAGGTTGAGAACCACTGCTATATGGGACTATTTCTCCAGGACTATGAATGAATGTTAAATGAAAATTCTAATTCAAATCTTTGACATGAAAGGATCCAGCTTAACCATCCACCACTGGTCCAATAGGAGTCTGGATTTGAAAATGTGCTAAAACATGACTGAGGGGAAGTATGGTCTATTGAAAAATACTCAACACTACACTATAAACCTGGCTGAATGTACCTGAAAGGAATTGTGTGTAGGATTAACTCTTTCCCTGCCAACATGTTTTTAACAAGTTGCCAGTCAGTGCCAGCATTTTCAATGATTTTTCAACACTCACAGAATATTCAGTTCAATTAATATGTTCACATGGAATCTATCAAAAGAAAAAACTGATCTTCTAGTTTCAGACACAAAAAGTTTTGTTCTACTTTCATTCATTCTTTGTTTCAATCCACTTTTCAGACAAAAAAGTGAGAAAAATGTGTTTTTGTGAAAGAGACAATTTTAATCAGAATATCAACTTCATGTTTTTATTTTTATTTTTTTTTATGACTTCATATTACGTGTATGACATCACTGCACAAGTGTGGCTAACGTTAGCTGTGTGTGTCCCCTGCCCGAACACTCTGTCCAAGAGGCCCGGGGACTGCAGCGCGAGCAGGCCCACTCTGTGCCCGGATTGCGGTGCCCTCTGTCCGGCTGCGCCTGAGTCCCAGGGGCTGGTAGGTGAGCAGCCTCACTGTGTCCTAGCTGCTGCAGGGGTCCGGGGACTGCAGCACAAGCAAGCCCACTCTGTGGCCGGCTCTGTGGTCGGGTCATGATGCTCTCTGACCCATGAATCTGCTGCTGTGCACCATTGTTTTCATGCTGCATAACATCATCTTCTCCTGCTGCTCAATTCCAGCGGTTCTCTTCTTCGAGTGACAGTTTTTCGTTAGATGATGCACAGTGTCCCCTACCACCTGGAAGAAAACAGCAATTGACGGAATATCTCGTCAATGCAGGGAAGTATTGTGTCTTAAATGACAAGATATCTCATCAGTGGTGGGCAAAGAGGTAAGTGACATCTAGTGGAGAGGTTGCAGGTTGCAAATCTAACCCAAAACTTGAAAAAAAAAAATGCAGAAGTCCTTGTACAGAGCCAGTGTTTGGTTTGTCTGTTCTGGGCTACTATAGAAATGTGGTGGTGCAAAAATGATGGCCTCCATGGAAAAGGAGCCACTCCCTCTTTATTTATAAAGGGCTCATTTTAGGTAACAAAACCACAATAACTCTTTTTTTCAGGTGATTTTCCGCCAATGAAAACTCAATGTCTGCCATATTCTGACAATAAACCTTCCCAGATCTTATATACTGGACCTGTTAGCCTTGTTAGCAACTAGCCTTAATGGCTAACATTCCATTTTTGTGTATACCTAACAGAAAAGGATGGATTATGTGGTTGACATCAATTTGAAGCATGAAATTGTCAAAAAGTTGTTGTTGTTGTTGTTTTTTACTTATTTCTGCAATTCAAATTGTGCTTTGACATTTTCTCTCTCTCTTTGTCTCCTCTCTGGTTGTCCCCAAAAGGTTATTACAACAGAAAGAACACTCGCAGCTGACAAGGAGTCTCATCCTAACCAGGACTTCCCACCAGAGAGGAACATGCACTATTTAGGTGAACTGATTCTTTAAAACCTAATTTGTATTCCAAGTAGTTTGAAAGTGCTTCCCAGTTCCCAGTGCTAATAAGAGTTTACAGATCTTTCAAGAGAATACGCTCATTGTGTTTTTATGACAGCACAATGATCATTTTGTTTAAAGCTGACAAATGCAAGATAAGATTACAAATATGGTTGAATGCTCCAAATACAAACAAAATGAATTCAATCAAACAGAAAAGAAGTCACCAAGTCATATGCCAGTGTGCATTTATTATACTGAAACCATTCTTAGTATGTCCATGATATCAATCAATACAATAGAAATTATAGAGATAAAACTTAACATTTTAGGCTGGGTCACACATACAGGAGTTCAGGACACAAATGACACAGGCATGTCCTTTGTATTAGTTGAGGCTGCAAGTTCACTGGTCAAAGTTGCAGCTTTAGAGTGTCCTTTTATTGCAACCAGTCCAAGACACACCTGTGCAATAATCCTGCTGTTTAATCAGTGTCTCTATATGACACCTGTCAGGTGGATGGATTATCTTGGCAAAGGAGAAGTGCTCACTAACACAGAGTTTAAACAAACTTGTGAACAAAATTTGAGAGAAATAAACCTTTTGTGTGCTTTGAGGAAGTCTCACATCTTTTACTTAAAATGACTTGGAAAATGGGAAAAACAAAAGTGCTGTGTTTACATTTTTGCTGAGTGTATATTTATTTCCTTTGACTGCATGTCCCCTAGTTTTGATGTTCCAGAACTACTGCGTGATTTCATAAAACAAAAGTCATATTGCGATTATTTTGACTGAAATTACGAATACGATTTGCAATACGATTAGTGGAAATTATCAGTTTTGATTACAACGTTTCACTGAAAGAAAAACAAACTTAAAATTGTGGTGATGTGATATTTACGATACTTACTGAGGTCTGAACCAAACCAACCATGTTTTCCTTCATCTGGAGAACAAGATTTTTAGGCCAGGTCATCTATGCAACACTACAGTATCTCATTATGATGATGTTTACTCACACATTTTTTCCTTTTTCAAAAAAACTGCAATTTGGATATCGCACTTGACCATATTGTGATTCTATTGCAATTGCAATTAATCGTGCAGCCCTGTTCAAAAAATAAACAAAGACTCTGGAAGCCCCTATGATAGAGATAATAAAGATAATTTGATAAAAGTGTCCAAGCCAATGTGATAAAGTAGCATGGCCCAACTTTTGGGGCACTGGTGCCCTTTTTATTTCTTCCGCCCCCTCCCCACAGAGTCTACCCGTTTGACTGCATGCTCTTGTAAATGTGGCCTGTTTCTGCTCCGTCTGCAGGTCCTCTATGCTATTCTAGCCCTGCTGTCTCTTGTGCTGGAATGGGGCTGTGTCATGAGTTTGCTTGTGAGGTTGGAGATCAGTGTCAGTTTGCAACAAGGGCTCTATATTTAGCCAGCGAGGGGACTGGGTGACCCACTCTGACTGCAACCCACTGGTCAGACACACTCCTCTGGACCCCCACACTCTTTCACCTGCCGCCTGTTTCTGTTTGATCCGTGTGTCCTGGTACCACGTGTGTTTCTTATTGAACAGGAGGTGAGTTATAAATACTTTATTTCCTGCAGTGTGAATGTTTACTTTCCTCTTTTCCATACTGAGATTTTTGAAAATTTCACACTAGCATCTCCACAACACCATGACACACTGATGGGACGTAGAGAATGGCTCTGCTGCTGGGCGATGGAGCTGTCATCTGCGGCCTGCTGAGGATACAGCTTGGTGATCAGTGAGGTGGCGGTTCGAGGCGACCATGTGCCAGTCTGAGGAGCCAGAGGCCAGACTGGGCCTGAGCAGTCCTGACCCACTGGTCAGAGAGGCTTTCCTCATGGCCCATGACTACATCGACTACGTGACCACAGGGGGGGCAGATGGCATCATGGGTCCTGCCCCCACAGCCTGCACCGCGGCCCTGCGCCACGCCGGGGACGAACTTCTCACCCGCTTCCCCATCTTCTTCAGACGCTGGCCTCGCGTCTTCCAGGACGTGACGGAGAACACGGCCTGCCCCACGCTCCTGAGCATCCTGGACGAGCACTTCTTTCCCCCCGTCCCCAGGGGGCGACGCAGGGACCTGGCCTGGAGCGCTGTCCTGTCAGTATATGTGCTGGCTGGACAGATGGCGCTACACTGCCACGAGAGGGGCATGGACGTGGTCCTGCCACAGCTGAAGGAGTGTGTGGGCGCCTACGTGGAGAGAGTCATCTGTCCTGAGATACGAGACAAGGGAGGATGGGTGAGTGTTCACAAGTCAATATCTACAGTTAATGATATTTAATATTATAAAGAGTGTGGTCTAGACCTGCTCTATATGAAAGGTGCCTGAGATGTTTTCTGTTATTAGACACTATATAAATTAAACTGACATAGAATCATTTAATCAATCAATAAAGAAGAGCCAGTATTCTCTACTTTGGTCATACAGACAACACATATTGAACAGATAGTCTGTGTTGGAGACTATGAAGACTATGGAGTTTGCAAGAAGTGGGATTTTGGCAGGCTATGAAAAATGTTGCATCATGGGAAGTGTAGACTCCAGTGTTTTTGGAGCTTAACCTGACTAAAAGTCAGAGTATCTCAGTCTTTGCTGTTTCAACAAACAAACAAACAATTCTTTTTTAAATGTCTTTCACATGTCCCTGATGTTGCAATACTAAATCACTGCTGTGCCCCCTTGAAGGGAAAATTCACCACTTTTATGTAGATGTCCAGTCAGTGTTGATGGTAAATATATTGAAGCAATAAATTCCTCAGTGCTGCTACATAGACCAAAAAAGCTGAGTTCTCCTATTCACAGAGCCGTGTCTGCAGTGCCTGCATGTCCCAGGATGCATTGCGTGCAAGCTTCTCACGCCCATGTTGGTGTGTATCACCACCCTAGCCTATAGCTATTACTTTGTCACCCAAAACATAGCACTGCATGACAGAAATGCTCATCTAGCACGCCTCCTGGCTACCCAGAAGAGGAGACTAGAAATCCAAGCTGACACAGGCCGTAGTTCTTCCTTAACACCAGTGGCATCAGTGTGACATCACTAAATGTAAGAAGAACAACAGAATTTGTAGCAGGGGAACTCACCGTTTTTCTGTCAATACAGTTGCACTGAGGAATTTATTGCTTCAATTCACTACACACTACTGAGTGGACATCCACATGAAAAGTGGTGAATTTTCCCTTTAAAGTGGCACTACTGTGATTCAGTATTGTGGCATATATATCAGGGACATGAGAGAGATAGATTTTTAAAAAAGAATTGTTTAAATTGAAGCAGCAGAGGCTGAGATATCCTGACTTTTAGTCCATAGTTTGGATCAAGCTCCAAAAACACTAAACTTCCCATGATGCAACCATGGGCCAAGTTTTAACACAGGCTGTCTTAAATGTATGATCTGTATGACCAGAGAAGAGAATACTCAAGTAACTTCATGTTAGTTATTTTCTCAGACTTGACAACTGCTTTTGCTGCTGTGTAGTCCTTGACTTTAAAGGGACAGTTCTCCCCAAAATAAAAACACATATTTTAATTTTGGCCTGTAGTGCTATTTATCCATCTAGATAGTTTCTTTCTGCATAGACATCTATTGGAACTACTTCAGAATGTATTGGAACTACTTTCTTTCTAATAAAAAGAAAGTAGTTCTTACATGAAATTGCTTACAACAAGGTCTGTGGATTATTTTGAGGAACCGGGCCATGATTTTTGGAAAGAGACACTGGTTTTGAATTTTTCAAATGTATTTGAGCACAATAAGCAGAGTGCTATTTAATCCCATTATTTTGGAGAAAAGGCAGACTTCTCTATGGCTGATATCACCAAAACTCTGCAACTCACACCATAAAAATCTAGACGGAAAAAGAACAGGCCAGGGGGAAAATGTGTATTTTTGATTTTGGGGTGAACTGTCCCTCTAACAAAAAAAATCAGTGGAGTTCCCCTTTAAACAGCAGTTCTGTGTACTACTCATTTGGACAAATCCAGATTTTTTAAGGCTCAGGGTTACACACAGAGAATTCCACTTGCCATGTTTGCTCTGGTCAGATCCCTACACATTTGTTTCCCGTGCAAAGTTGCCAGAGCTGGATTAACTTGCTAGGGGGGCCCAGGGTAAAATATGAGACCTATTGACCCCCCTGTTTCTGCACCCGTGAGACACCAGCTCTGCTCAGAGTTTGGTGACATTATCTTATCCGATTTGCTGTGTGTCAGTGAGTTTACGGTATTTTCTAAAACATACATTTAATTAGGAATGCATAACAATAAGGTTTATAAAATAGATTTTAACATATGATTCTTTCACGGTAAGGTGAAATGCTGCATTAAAGGGTAATTTCAGATTATCTGAAGTATGGTTGTATGAGGTACTTCTCCATAATCAGTGTATTACCTACAGTAGATGTAGTTCCGGTATAGGAAGCTAACCGCTGTGCTGCTGTGAACAGGGTCAGCAGCAAAATGTATTTTAGACACCTAAAAGATCAATATCAGTTTAAATGTATGCTATGTTTAGAATATTTTGACTGCTTTACCTTGCTGTTAGACAGACTTTTCTGACAGGAAACTTAAGTTACATAACCCAAACGTAACTCTCTCCAAACAAACCGAACTCTGTTGACTAAAACTCATTGAGACTCATTTTACCTCACAGAACACAGGAGTTGCCGGTCGACCGCTGCCTCGATCTGTTAGATTGATTGTGTTATTGTGTGACTTCAGTGATTCCGAACTAAACTTTACACACCAACTCCTGTGTTCTGTGAGGTAAAATTACTGATTTTGTCTATGGAGTCTGGTTGGTTTGGAGAGAGTGATATTTGGATTGTATGATGGTGGTTTCCTGACAGAAAAGTCTGTCTGACAGCAGGGTAAAGGGGTGAAGATATTATATATATAGCATACACTGAAACTGGTATAGATTTTTTTTGGGTGTCTAAAATACAATTTGCTGCTGACCCTGTCCCCAGCAGCACATTGCTTAGCTTCCTTCACTGGTACTACTGCTGCTTCTTCAAACTGGGGGTGTGTCGCCATCTACTGTAGGTATTATGGATAAGTGTCTCATGCAGCCCCACTTCAAAAAATCCTCAACTATCCCTTTAAGTAATGAAATCAAACCCCTGCAACCCTTCATAATGTCAAACAACAATAGAAGCCCAGATTAAAGGGGCACGGCGGTGATTTGGTTTTGCACCATAAATATCAGGGACATGTAAGAGACGATTTGGAAAAAAGGAATGGTTTAAACTGATGCAGCACTTTTAGTCCATGTGGGTCAAGCTCCAAAAACACTGGATCTTACTGTTCCCATGATG